>CM031676.1:25395151-25880151 GCA_006182925.3 Reinhardtius hippoglossoides
ACCTCATGTTGAGTATTAACCTCTTCACTCTGTCCCTCTGTGATGTAGAGATCAGTGTAGATCCTGTTGAGGAGGGTTCTACTTCCTGTTTCATCCCTTCCTTCAGTCACATGTTCACATCTCCTCCTCACACTGAGCTGATGTTCATCTGAAACCTCCTGCAGACCACGATCTGCTGAAAGACAAGAAACAATGTCAGAGACAGAGAATCTGAGAATCTGCTGATTGTTTTCATCATTTTAACTTTGTGCTTTTCTAACGATGTTAAATGTGGATGCTGTATGAAGGAAAAAAATAAAACCACATGTGCTGTTGTCAGAAGTGAAGACATCAGCAGACACATGTACAGTGCTGCTCTGACCGGCTGTCTGAGCTCCAGCTCCTGTTCTGGATCTTTGTCCACACTGGGGACAGGAGGAGTCTCCTGAAGAACCAGACTGGTCCCAGTATGAGGTGATGCACTGTCTGCAGAACCAGTGTCCACAGCTGGTGGAGACTGGATCCTTCAGGACGTCCTGACACGAACCACAGCAGGTGGACTGCTCCTCCTCAGGAACATGACTCCTCTTCCTCTCCCTGTGAAGACATTTCCTGATAAGTCACAGTCACAGGTGGTTTCATAAGGAGCGTGTTGGTTCTTGGTGGAGGTCTGAGCTCTTTGAGTGATTCTGAGTGATTAGTCACCAACTTCAATGAAGCTGTGTCCTAATGCAGGGGCCACACTAGAGGAAACTAGATCCTCTTCAGAGCAGGTCACAGTAGAAACAGTCTCTTACTCTGTGTGTGAGGGTCCAGGTTCATTACTGAAGGCTGGAGGCTGAAACATGGACCGGTCACTCTTCAGAGACACACAGCTGGGCCCTGGAGACTCTGCTCTCAGTCTGTGGTCCTGACCTCTGCAAACACAAACATGTTTTTATTCAGAACACATTATTCACTGGTTCATTCTCTGAGGATTCAGTTTGGAGGTTCACATGTTTGTAGCAGGTCTCTTACTTTGTGTGTGAGGGTCCAGGTTCATTACTGAAGCATGGAGGCGGTCTCATGGACGAGTCACTCTTCAGGGACACACAGCTGAACCCTGGAGACTCTGCTCTGTCCTCTTCCTCCTCATAACCACTCATCTTCAGTCTGAGAGGAAAAACACTGTGAGCTCAAACACACACAATGAAGCCAGGTACGTAAACTCAGTGTTTCAAACTGTTGATTGACTGACAGAAGTTCATCCTGAATCTTCTTCTCTCTGAAGTCCACGAGTAGAAAACTGACTCAGAGTCTGTGACAGTAAAATAATATGATTGAATAATATAAATGTTGCTGAACACTCACCAGCCTCAGACTGCACGTCTCCTCCGTCTGCTCCTTGTAGTTAGAACAATTTCACTTCCACAGGCTGTTCCTCTTCTCTGCATTTACTGGAAATCCCGTGACTCGGTGTGTGTGTGTGTGTGTGTGTGTGTGTGTGTGTGTGTGTGTGTGTGTTTGTGTGTGAGTCACGTCCTGTGTTGTGTCGCAGGCTTAAACATGTGTCTCATAAACTGTAGATCAGTGGTCGCCAACCCGTCGATCGCGATCTCCAAGCAGACCAGCTGTGTGTCGGTTGTCTGTGTGTCGGTTGTCTGTTGTTCACACGCGCTGTGTGTCGGTTGTCTGTGTGTCGGTTGTCTGTTGTTCACACGCGCTGTGTGTCGGTTGTCTGTGTGTCGGTTGTCTGTTGTTCACACGCACTGTGTGTCGGTTGTCTGTGTGTCGGTTGTCTGTTGTTCACACGCGCTGTGTGTCGGTTGTCTGTGTGTCGGTTGTCTGTGTGTCGGTTGTCTGTTGTTCACACGCGCTGTGTGTCGGTTGTCTGTGTGTCAGTTGTCTGTTGTTCACACGCGCTGTGTGTCCGTCTACTGGCGATGGAGCTGCTGGTTTATCTCCAGCATTTCCTTCAAGAACAAGATGGTTTATGTACTAAACTAAATTTCAGGAATCAAGATCTTCCGGTCTCGATAACAACCAAAGTCCCGTTGGAACAAATGAGTGGATTCAAAAGGTGAAACGCTGGAGTGCTTTTACTTTGAAACGGGTTCGGGAAGTGTTGTAAATACATTTGTGTCATACCTATACTTGACTCTGATTGGTTTGTTGACGGCGTCTGACGTGGGTGTGTGGTCAAATGGAGAACATGAAGGAAGCGCTCCATCTGGTTGCCATGGTAACATCATGATGGTGCTCTCTCCTGGTCGGACAAACCGTTCCCTCAGTTTCAGACACTTTCGGTTTTCCACACATGCAGCAGGAGGCTGAAGGTGAAGTGCTGGTGTCAGATGGCCTCCACAGACTCAGAGTGTCTCGGGGGGGGGGGGGGGGGGGGGGGGGGGGGGGGGGGGGGGAGGATGAAGATCTGCTTTCAGCTCTGCTGTGAAGCTGAAAGCTGAGGAGACGTTTCATTACGGGGATTGAACCTGTGACTGGAGGGATATTTACATCATGTCTATAAAGTATCCAGGGGCATCTTCACATTGAAACTTTTGTTGTATATTTGGAGCAGAAGTGATGAAGATGATGATGATGAAGGAATCTCCGCGGACACCGTTCTTGCTTGTATAATAAGGTTTATTACACAGAAGTTACAGGTCAGGACGGGCACCGGCAGACCCGGAGACATTCTCGGCCAATTCAGAAGTCTGCCTCGCCGGTGTCGGACGAGCATTCATATAGGGAAATTGTTTACGCCCAAGATGAGATAAAATAACGTCACACATAGGGGCCTCTGAGTAAAAACATGCTTCGTACATAAAGATGGAAACCCATCCATCTAACAGGTCAAAGAGCATTCTCAGAGAGAGAGAACTAACAAGTAACATCTGAAATAATAGTTAGGGAATCGAGGACCCTCTAGCTTTAAACCTGTCATTATGTTTTACACCAAATGTCAAAATGATCTACCGTAGATCATACACCACACTTTCATAATCAATTTAAAGTCAAATACTTTAACAAGAACCAACAGATGCTGCAAATCTTTCATTCCTTCTGATATAAGGTTACTAAACTCAATCTTTTTACATGATAACACATGATTATTTATTATCTTATTATTGTCTTGTTATTACTTTTTATTTTCCATCCTTACTCTTTATCTTGATGTCCTTCACCGACCTGTTGGTTTGTTGACCTGAGCTTTTTGACACGTTTCCTATCGGATGTTGTTTGTGTGACCGTGGACGAGATAAGCTGCTAATGAATCGTCCTGCTTGGGATCAATAAGTCTGAGTCTGAATCTGAATCTGAATCTGAAATGCATGCAGGAAAGAGAAAACTGTCTCTTTCCAGAGTTCAATCAAACATCATAAAGAACAAGCTGCTGCTGCTTCAGCCTCTGGATCCTCAGGACACAGCTCAGCCTCCGTCCACACACACTGTCCTCTTCACACTCAGCTCCACAAAGACCACCATCTGTTGAGAGAAGAAGACATCAGTGTTACAGAGACTCACTTCACCAGCTGTGAGTCAGTGATGCAGCACATCCAGTAGAAAGAGCAGCAGGGACTTCAGTCCTGTTCAGAGGTGGAGCAGCTTCCTCTCTGCTTCATGTTCACGTGTTGGAATGAACACGCTAAGAGCTAAGTGTGTTTCCTCTGCATGTCAAAGTGCAGAGTGGACACCTGAGAGGTGGATTTACTGCTGTTACAGGTGAAGACATGTTTCACTGTGTGACACTGTCTCACTGACTCTGAGGACACACACTGTCTCACTGACTCTGAGGACACACACTCTCTCTGAGGACACACACTGTCTCACTGACTCTGAGGACACACACTGACTCTGAGGACACACACTGTCTCACTGACTCTGAGGACACACACTGTCTCTGAGGACACACACTGTCTCTGAGGACACACTGACTCTGAGGACACACACTGACTCTGAGGACACACACTGTCTCACTGACTCTGAGGACACACACTGACTCTGAGGACACACACTGTCTCCCTGTCTCTGAGGACACACACTGTCTCACTGACTCTGAGGACACACACTGTCTCACTGTCTTTGAGGACACACATTGTCTCACTGTCTTTGAGGACACACACTGTCTCCCTGTCTCTGAGGACACACACTGTCTCACTGAGTGCATCTGGTGTTCTGGTGACAGGATGAGTCTGGAGAGATTGAGATGTTCTGGGTGAGTTAGAGATCAACTGAACCAACCAGACGTTGATTTAAACTTCCCTTATCCGTCCCTTGAAGGAGAGTGTGCACCACACAACAGTGGAGAGTCACTGTGGTCAGTGGGCGGAGCTTTGATACGGGTTGATCTCCAACTTAACCTGGAGCAGGTTAGCCGTTCATCAGAAGTTACCATGGTGATTTACCTCGTTAAGAAGTGGACGAGCTTCGTAGGACTGAAAAAACTAAACCTGAAGTTAACCTGAAAACCACAAATCCTGCTTGGTAGCACAGACCCTGGATCTGTGATACTGACTGTGTTTAGTAACATACTGATGAAAGCAGCGTGGACTGACTCCAACCATCTACTGACCTCACAGTCTCCAGTCGACAGGTTGGACTCTGCTGTAGATCAAGCAGCTCCTTCACTCCTGAGTCCTGCAGGTCGTTGAACCTCAGATCCAGTTCTCTCAGATGAGAGGGGTTTGACCTCAGAGCTGAAGCCAGAGAAGAACAGCTGATCTCTGACAGTCTGCAGCGACTCAACCTGGATAAAGAATAAAACGTAACTGTAAATTAAACTGAGTTCATGTGTGAAAATAACAGACACATATTCATGTCACACAGACTCATAACATGGAAGATAAATATGAAATCAGACATGTTGGACTAAAAACGAGTCCTGATTCAGTACAAATAGATTATTTGGACCCGGTCTCTGTCCTGCAGATCAGTTTAGGAAATCCAGAACTAAACTCAGTGTTTTAACAAGTAGCTGAATATTTAAAATGTCAAAGATTAATTAATGAATGGATTCAAGTTATGTATGAAGAAGAATTATGTTAAATTAGAATTAAATGAGATAAATTGTGATTAAATGCTGTTTTATAGATATGAGATCTACAAAAGTCAGTCAGTGAGCTGACCTCAGAGTCTCCAGTCGACAGGTTGGACTCTGTAGAAAACCACACAGCTCCTTCACTCCTGAGTCCTGCAGGTCATTGTCAGTCAGATCCAGTTCTCTCAGATGAGAGGGGTTTGACCTCAGAGCTGAAGCCAGAGAAGAACAGCTGATCTCTGACAGTCTGCAGTAATATCAACCTGGATAAAGAAATATGAATATTAGAATGTGTCCTCCTGTTGTTGTGGATCGTCATCATGTCAACACAGACTCTCAACATGCTGCTGACCTCAGTCCAGTCTGTGACCTGAAGATAAATATCAGATCAGACATGTTGGACCATTGTTTCATTCATCAGCTTCTTCTCTGTGTTTGGTCACTGAGCAGGTTTGTGTAATTAAACACTGTTTAAAGTAGGGATGGCTCCTGACACTCACTTCCTGTTTGTTTCTATACTTATCAACTGTCCAACGTGTTTCAATGAGAACGTGTCTTATTCTGAAAACCTGAGGAGGACGAGTGCTCGGCCTCAGTCCACATGTTATTTACTGACACTTTCTTAGTGCTCAGGAGCAGGTGAGTGCAGGTGAATGGAGCTGATGAGGTGGACGTGACTGACAGGCTGGGTGAGTGACAGATGACTGAGGGACAGTGAGCAGAGCAGAACTGAGACAATTCAAATAAATAATGACCCAATAAGAAAGAAAGTCTGAAAAGTGAAGAAGGATTTAAGGACCTCAGAGTCTCCAGTCGACAGTTTGGACTCTCCAGTCCAGAACACAGCAGCTTCACTCCTGAATCCTGCAGCTTGTTGTCACTCAGATACAGTTCTCTCAGATGAGAGGGGTCTGACTTCAGAGCTGAGGCCACGACTTCACAGTGAGTTTCTGAGAGTCGACAATCACTGAGTCTGTAATTAAAGAAAATATCTGTTAGAATAAAATCAGAAAACACAACATTCATACAAAACGTGATCATGTGACCCTCACCCTGGTACATCCCCTCTTTGCCTCATGAACATGTTAAAACCTCCTCAAGAGAATCCTTTCAGATTTGGTACAAGCGTTCATTCAGACTGACAGAGGGACTCATAAGATTCAGGTGGTCAAAGGTCAAAGGTCACACAACATGTTTCTGGACTCTTGAAGTCTCGTCTGTCTTTAGGGGATTTCTTCACATTTTGACCAGTTGGACTTTCTTTATAAAACTCAAAGAACCTTTATCTTAAACAATCAGGGATTCTTAGCTTTTGCTCTGTTTCCTTTTTCTCTTTTAAATCAAACAAACAACCAAACCTTTACACAATTAAAAGTGCATGTGAAATCTGAATCGGAGCCCATCTGCAAAAGCAGTGTTGAGCCAGTTCACACTTAAAAAGAACCAGTTCCCAGTTCAGTTCATGCAGATGAAAATGAACTAGTTCACGTTCACAGTTCATGTTTTATTGGGAGGATTCAGGTGACAGACGTCCGGTCATGTGTTTGGTTCTGAATCGATGGAGTCGGATCATGTCTGCGTGTCGCTCATTTTAACACTGAGTCCTGACTGAGCGTCTCGTGTTGGACTGAACATGTTGACGAGTCACTTTCATGATGTTTTAATTCAGTCTCTTAAACTGTGGAATCAAACCAACACTCAGTGACTTCATGTGCTGATCAGGTCCTTTTAACTAGTGATGAGTGTTTATTAGTTCCAGTGAGAGCCGAGTGGAGGAGGACACAGAAACTCCAGCTCGGTACAAACCAGCTGCAGCTTCTGCTCTGATCCTGAAGCAGCTGATCCCAGAGCAGCTGAGACCAGAGAAACTCTGTGTTTCACTTCTACAAAGTCACTGAGCGTTGACCACTGAAGCACCATGCTGCCCCAAACAATGAGAATCATTTAACACTGAGTGTATTTGAAGAACGACTCATCTCCACTGATTGAACATGTTATTGATCATGTCTGGACTCACCGAGCCTTCCTGCAGTTCCTCACAGCTGGGATCAGTCTCCATCGACCCTGTTCTGATGTGTTGAACTTCTCCAGGTCCAACTCATCCAGAACCTCCTCTGACATCTGCAGCATGTAGGCCAGAGCTGAGCAGTGGATCTCAGAGAGTTTCTCCTTTGATTTGTTCTCTGACGTCAGGAACTGTTGCATCTGCTGATGAACTGAGTGGTCGTTCATCTCAGTCAGACAGTGGAAGATGTTGATGCTTCTGTCAGGAGAAATGTCATGACTCTGCATCTTCTTCAGGTTGTTGATGACTCTCTGGATGATCTTTGGATTGTTCCCTGTCCGACCCAGCAGGCCTCCTAAGACTCTCTGGATGATATTTGGATTGTTCCCTGTCCGACCCAGCAGGCCTCCTAAGACTCTCTGGTTGGACTCCAGACTGAGGCCGTGAAGGAAGCGAACAAACAGGTCCAGATGACCATTTGTACTGGTGAGGGATTTCTTCATGGTTCTCTTCAGGAGGTCATCCAGGGAGAAGGTACTGTCTGTGTCCCCATATGTTCCCAAGAAGTTGTTGAGTTCTTCTGTGTTCCTCTTGGTGTAACAGTGGAACATGTAGACTGCAGCCAGAAACTCCTGAACGCTCAGATGAACAAAGCAGTAGACTGATTTCTGGAAGATCACACACTCTCTTCTGAAGATCTCAGTACAAACTCCTGAGTACACCGAGGCCTCTGTGACATTAAGACCACACCGCTCCAGGTCTTCTTGGTAGAACATGATGTTTCCTTCCTCCAGATGTTTGAGTGCCAGCCTCCCCAGCTTCAAGAGAACGTCCCTGTCAGCCTCCGTCAGCTGCTGTGGAGTCGTCTCATGTCCCTTACCGTACTTGTTGTTCTTCCTCTTTGTCTGAACCAGCAGGAAGTGTGAGTACAGGTCAGTCAGGGTCTTGGGCAGCTCTCCTCTCTGGTCTGTGGTCAACATGTGCTCCAGAACTGTAGCACTGATACAGCAGAAGACTGGGATTGACACATGATGTGGAGGCTCCTGGACGTCTTGATGTGTGAGATGATTCTGCTGCACAGCTCTTCATCACTGAATCTCCTCCTGAAGTACTCCTCCTTCTGGGCGTCAGTGAAGCCTCGTACTTCTGTGACCCTGTCAACACATGTAGGAGGGATCTGATTGGCCGCCGCAGGTCTGGAGGTTATCCAGACGAGAGCCGAGGGAAGCAGATTCCCCCGGATGAGGTTTGTCAGCAGCACGTTGACTGATGACCTCTGTGTGACATCAGACATAAGCTCCCTGTGGTTGAAGTCCAGAGAAGGTCTGCTTTCATCCAGGCCGTCAAAGATGAACAAAGGTTTACAGACAGCGAGCATCTCTGCCGTGAGCTTCTGTAACGCTGGATGGAAAACACGGAGCAGCGTGAGAAGACTGTGCTGCTGGTCTTTCACCAGGTTCAGCTCCCTGAACGAAAGCACAGTCAGCAGACCCACATCTTGGTTTTCTAAACCCTCGGCCCAGTCCAGAGTGAACTTCTGCACCGAGAAGGTTTTTCCAACACCAGCGACGCCGTTGGTCAGGACGACTCTGATGCTGCTCTGCTGGTCAGTTGAGGCTTTAAAGATGTCGTGGCACTTGATGGGAGTGTCGTGGAGGCTCTTCCTCTTGGAAGTCGTCTCAAGCTGCCTCACCTCATGTTGAGTATTAACCTCTTCACTCTGTCCCTCTGTGATGTAGAGCTCAGTGTAGATCCTGTTGAGGAGGGTTCTACTTCCTGTTTCATCACTTCCTTCAGTCACATGTTCACAGCTCCTCCTCACACTGAGCTGATGTTCATCTAAAACCTCCTCCAGACCACGATCTGCTGAAAGACAAGAAACAATGTCAGAGACAGAGAATCTGAGAATCTGCTGATTGTTTTCATCAGATACAGAAAAAATACAGAAAATAAAAGCTTTTTAACTTTGTGCTTTTCTAACGATGTTAAATGTTGATGCTGTATGAAGGAACAAAATAAAACCACATGTGCTGTTGTCAGAAGTGAAGACATCAGCAGACACATGTACAGTGCTGCTCTGACCGGCTGTCTGAGCTCCAGCTCCTGTTCTGGATCTTTGTCCACACTGGGGACAGGAGGAGTCTCCTGAAGAGCCAGACTGGTCCCAGTATGAGGTGATGCACTGTCTGCAGAACCAGTGTCCACAGCTGGTGGAGACTGGATCCTTCAGGACGTCCTGACACGAACCACAGCAGGTGGACTGCTCCTCCTCAGGAACATGACTCCTCTTCCTCTCCCTGTGAAGACATTTCCTGATAAGTCACATGTCACAGTCACAGGTTGTCATTACTTCTGTCAAGGAGGTTTTGTTTTCACCCAGTATGTTTGTGTGTTGGTTGGTTGGTTCGTTAGTGGGATTATAAAAAACGACAGATTACCAGTAAACTTGGTGGAAGGTTGTGGTCTGTGAACCAGATCGGGGGGGGGGGGGGGTCCTCTTTCACAGACATGTTCAGAGGACTGATGTTTACCAGTGTGTGGAATTTGGTGCAGATCCAAATAAAAATGAGTCTCTGGTGAATTTCAAAGTGGTTTCATGAGGAGCGTGTTGGTTCTTGGTGGAGGTCTGAGCTCTTTGAGTGATTCTGAGAGATTAGTCACCAACTTCAATGAAGCTGTGTCCTAATGCAGGGGCCACACTAGAGGGAACTAGATCCTCTTCAGAGCAGGTCACAGTAGAAACAGTCTCTTACTTTGTGTGTGAGGGTCCAGGTTCATTACTGAAGGCTGGAGGCGGTCTCATGGACCGGTCACTCTTCAGAGACACACAGCTGGACCCTGGAGACTCTGCTCTCAGTCTGTGGTCCTGACCTCTGCAAACACAAACATGTTTTTATTCAGAACACATCATTCACTGGTTCATTCTCTGAGGATTCAGTTTGGAGGTTCACATGTTTGGAGCAGGTCTCTTACTCTGTGTGTGAGGGTCCAGGTTCATTACTGAAGCATGGAGGAACTCCCATGGACCAGTCACTCTTCAGAGACACACAGCTGAACCCTGGAGACTCTGCTCTGTCCTCTTCCTCCTCATAACCACTCATCTTCAGTCTGAGAGGAAAAACACTGTGAGCTCAAACACACACAATGAAGCCAGGTACGTAAACTCAGTGTTTCAAACTGTTGATTGACTGACAGAAGTTCATCCTGAATCTTCTTCTCTCTGAAGTCCACGAGTAGAAAACTGACTCAGAGTCTGTGACAGTAAAATAATATGATTGAATAATATAAATGTTGCTGAACACTCACCCGCCTCAGACTTCACGTCTCCTCCGTCTGCTCCTTGTAGTTAGAACACTTTCACTGGCTGTTCCTCTTCTCTGCATTTACTGGAAATCACGTGACTCAGTGTGTGTGTGTGTGTGTGTGTGTGTTTGTGTGTGAGTCACGTCCCGTGTTGTGTCGCAGGCTTAAACATGTGTCTCATAAACTGTAGATCATTGGTCGCCAACCCGTCGATCGCGATCTCCCAGCGGACCAGCTGTGTGTCGGTTGTCTGTGTGTCGGTTGTCTGTTGTTCACACGCGCTGTGTGTCGGTTGTCTGTGTGTCGGTTGTCTGTTGTTCACACGCGCTGTGTGTCGGTTGTCTGTGTGTCGGTTGTCTGTTGTTCACACGCGCTGTGTGTCCGTCTACTGGCGATGGAGCTGCTGGTTTATCTCCAGCATTTCCTTCAAGAACAAGATGGTTTATGTACTAAACTAAATTTCAGGAATCAAGATGCGCATCTTCCGGTCTCGATAACAACCAAAGTCCCGTTGGAACAAATGAGTGGATTCAGAAGGTGAAACGCTGGAGTGCTTTTACTTTGAAACGGGTTCGGGAAGTGTTGTAAATACATTTGTGTCATAAACAGATAAACATTGTGGTTCACAGCAGAATAAACAGAGAAAATGAACTTTCACAAGTAATAACAAGTCCTTACAATTTCTACAATTTCTAGGGCTGCAAAGCTGCACTGAACGGGCCCGAGCACATGCATTTTGAAGCGTTGCATGCGTTTTGCGCACTGCGGCAAGGATAAGCGCTTCACTTCCTGCGTCCGTCACGTGATCAATTCCACATCCCACTGTGAACATTTTATGTAAATTGAATGATAGTTGTGAAACAAAGCTTATTTCCTGTTGCCAGTAGGTGGCGCCATCAGTATTATTACATACAGACAAATAGATCTGTTCAAGTAGGGGCACTGATGTAGCGTGAGCAATTTTGTGTCAATTGGACAATGTTACAACAACTTAATTATCACACTGATCAGTAGGTGGCGCTATGACCCTGAGAAAATATTGACACATGGAGCTGTTCAGGCTTGGACTCTGATCATGAGACAGAAGTTTGGTGGTGATAGGACGATGCACAGCGGAGTTATGACAACATCGTCTCCTTTGGCGAAGGATGATCCTTCGCCGCACCTCAATGTTTACACGGTTTGAGGAAATGTCCCAATTCTGAGAGAGAAAGAGAGAGAGAGAGAGAGACGTCAGCTTTGCAAGACATCAGAGATTCCTCTGATCTATTACCACTGACACTGTCACTGCAGGAGTGGAGTTGTTTGTTGACGGCTCAGCATCTAAGGATTCGCGAGATACAGAACATCGTGTTTTGATGGCGTGTAATCAAACTTTGACGCCATCGAAAAATCGATCTTTGAGTGAGTTTGTATCTCCGTCTTGTTGTGATGACACTCATCTCAATTTGAAGTTGATCAGATGAAAGCCCTGGGACAAGTAGCTCAGAGTAAAAATGTGGAATATGGCCAAAATGGCCACTAAATGCAAAATGGCGGGCTTCCTGTTGCGTTTTTCAAAATGCACCTCCAGACTTTTTTTGTTTGTCTGGTCACGATACACCTGTGTATCGATTTTTGTGAAGATCGGTCAATGTGAACGCGTTCCGGGGGGCTCGGGGGGGTGCCGTTGAGCCATTTTGCCACGCCCATTTAAAATTACTCCAGAATACATACATTTTCTAATTTTCTGCAAATTTTGGTAAGAATTTGAGCATGTTAAAGCGCCCAAAAAGCCAATTCATTATCCAGCACAACAGGAGGTCATTTATATATGTTCAGATTAGATAAACCATCTACAAAGAAATGTTCTATAAACTATTCAGGCTTTATTTTGTTTTTAAAGGAGGCCTGATGCATTTTACCACAATTATTCTTGCATTTGAGTATTTGAAAACTTATTATCATCCAGGAAACATATCTGGCGATGACGATAGAGCCAGAGTCTGTGAAGTACTGACATATACTGTATGTTGACTTTTTAGTTTGTTTTCAGCTTCATTCAAGATATTAAAAGACGTATTAGGTCACATGACAGAATCTGTGGTCCAGGCTCGTCTGATGAAAACAGTTTTCTACCAAGTGAAACCCGATGAAGAGGCTCCGCCCACTCAGCAGATCATCCTCTCAGTGTCTCACCACCGAGCAGCTAAAGATGGACGTCGGTGTGAATCCAGACTCTGACACTCGGCCGAACGTGTCCCTCTGACCCACGTCACTGCTCCTCCTCCTCCTCACCCCCCCCCCCCCCCCCCCCCCACTGGCTGTTCTGCCTCCTGCCAAAATCTAATCAGACGCATCTTCAGCGGTTTAATGAATCCCTGCAGGTTGTGTCTGTGTGAATCCACATCGAACACCAAGTCTCCACATGTGTAATTGATTTCATCCTCCACCAACCTGCAAAACCCAAGGAACTCCACATCTCACTTCCTCTCTTCTCTCTTCTTTCTTTCTTTTCTTGTTTCTTTCAGTTCGTTCGTCTGTTAGTAGGTCACTCTATTTCATGTTGACTAGTCTTACATGCATCTTCTTCCGTGTACTGCCATTCCTGATTCCTTCTCCTTCCTATTTTCTGCCTTCACTTCCTTCTTCCTCTTCTTCCTTCCTTCTCTCCTTCCTTCCTTCCTTTCCTCCTCTTCCTTCCTTCCTTCCTTCTCTCCTTCCTTCTCTCCTTCCTTCCTTCCTTCCTTCCTTCTCTTCCTTCCTTCCTTCCTTCCTTCCTTCCTTCTCTCCTTCTTTCTTTCTTTCTTTCTATATTTTAGACGCAGATTAATTTCCATACATCAGCAAATATCTGTATTTGGTGTATTTTTTTATTTTAAAAGTTATCAATACCAGGAAGGGAACTGATCCACTGATCCAATCAGAACAGGCAGGTAACATTAGACCCCGCCTCCTTCAGGCCGAGACTCAGCCATCATCATAGTACTTACCATACTTTAAGTATATTTAAAAGCTAGTACTTACTTACTCAAGTAGAAAAGTTATCGTGCCACACTTTTGTACTTCGTCCACAACGGCATAATGTTCAGTCATCCCCTAATATAAACTCATATATATATATAAACTATAACTACAGGTAAAGACGATGATGGAAACACACTCAACCAGAGATATTAGTTTTTCACCTTTATGCCGATACGTGTTGATATTTAACACCGACATTTGTGTTTGGTAAAGTTTGGCTGCAGATGTGTAAGTTGGTGAAAACGGATTCAGCTTCACTTCCTCTCTGCTCACTCCTCTGACTCTGTCGTTTCCCTTTTTGGGGGGGGGGGGGGGGGGGGGGGGGGAGACTGTCTTCACTGCTGCTCTGGACCGACTCATCTCCACGACTCTGAGTTACAGGTCAATGAACTCTCCGTGGAAACAACAGAGCACATCAGCTTGTCAGAGGTGGAACTCGACCCGAGGGACGAATGAGACGTTTCCACAAAGATAATAAAACAGAGACTTTTACCGCTGCTCCAACACAGAGGGACAAACCGAGGGCTGCAAATAAAGATGGACAACACGTGTCCCCGTCCTCCCGTTGTACAGAAATGATATATTCCACAATACAGGTGCTGCGTTATCAAGGTTCTTCCTATAAATGCCCTGGAACAATCATAAGTCTCAGCCGTCAATCACGACGTCTGATTCTATCAAACAAATTAAAACCAAATATTCAGTCACTTGAACAAGCATCAGTGTGATGAGAACAAAGTCAAATGACAGAAACATTTACTCCATGCGTCCGCGTCCCAGCTGCTAATATGATCATAAGGTCAGAGGATCTTTAATCAGTGTGAGAAATTAAACTTCACGTCCGACAGTTGGATCTTTGTGTGTTGGATCTCGGTTTCCTTGACAGTTGTCGCAGCCGCAGCCGAGGAGCAGCTGGAACCACATTAAACTGCCGTCAGGAAGGATTCTCTCTGGACGCGTGGGACGACTGCAGCTCGGACTCCGTTGTCTCCGTCTGCCCGTCTTCTCCTCACGTCTCCGTCTGCCCGTCTTCTCCTCATGTCTCCGTCTGCCCGTCTTCTCCTCATGTCTCCGTCTGTCCGTCTTCTCCTCACGTCTCCTTCGGCCAAACTCACTGTTCTTCATGTGCGTCTGTCTTTTCTGATGAGCACGAGCTTCCCTCTTTAAATACGACGGCGTTTTATTGGTGTTTTATACAAACAAGTAGTTAATTACCGTCGTTAACCTAAGTTTACATTTCTAAATGTATTTTTCTAAACATTGATTTAGCTTTATTTTTAAGGTTACAATATAAATATGTGAGAGTCTCCAGCAGCAGCATCTGTAATGTTGCTTCTCAGCGGTCGACTCAGATCTTGAGTTTGTCTTTCCCATAAATGATCCCTCATCTGATGTGATTCATTAAATTCATCAGTTTAGAAATTGATGATGAGCTAATTTCGTTGACATTTTTTTTATTGACAGGAGTGCGTCAAATACTTTTTAACAACCAGAGGAAAACGTTAAGATATTTAAATGACAATAAAATACATGTGATTTACTGATGATAGTGAAATTACGGAATTTACAGTTTGCAGTATTATTTCTTGTAGTTTAATGGAGAATGAGTTTTTGTATGATTGTAGATATTTGGGTCATTTAGTCAACTCTCCAGATTCCAGGTGCGATGTTGCTCTGAGACGACTCGGCCTCATGCCCGCCCCTCGTCGGCCACCTTCACATTCTGAGCTGAGCTGTGCACGTGTGTAAATAATAAGTCGGTTACAGCTGCGTCTGCTGATACCGAGCACTTAGAAGTTAATACTGTAAAGTTGGAATTCACTGCAGAGCAAAGTCCGGAGGGAGTTTGAGACTTTAAATCTTTTACACGTCTCTGGGACCCGAAGCACAATGTCTGACACTTTGTAGAAAGTGCTGCTCGGGATGAGGAGTGTTTCTCTGAGCGATATTTATCCTCCAGATATCGACGCTCTGCAGAAATGATGGTCTGTGCAGGCGAATAGAGTCTGAATCCAGAACATGCTGCCAAAGCAGGTTCAGTCATAAAACTGAAGCTGAAAGTCCGTTTGTACAAATATGAGAAAAAAGCTGAATTACTGCCTGTCAAATGCTGAGTCCTCATAATTTATTAATATTATTTTACGGTGCTGTATTATGAATGAGAGTCTGCGGGTGTGTGCACGTGTTTGCATGAATATAGCTCAGTGTATCTGTGCAAATAAATGTGTTTTTACATGAATTGCATTATAACTGTGTGTTTATTGTATGAACGTGTGCATGTTTTCTCTTATGAGTCTTTTAAAACTAAATCACTTGTCATTATTTCAGTTTCCTGCTTTGCTCGGCCGCAGCATCCGTCCCTGTCGGCCTCCGGTTTGCAGCCGGTCATCGACTTGTCAGTAACGAAAAAATAAACAGCAGCGAAAATAAATAATGTTAGTTTTGCTTTTGTCTAATTTGTTCCTCCCGCACATAAGCTCCTTGTCCAGGAATTAAATGAACACATGCTTCTACAAAACTCTATATTGTTTTAGTGAGACTTGAAAAACAGAGTAAACATAACACTGAACTGAATTTAATTAACTCACAAGCAGAGAAATAGTTTTATAAATGCTGCTCAGTAAAAAGGCTCCATGTTAAATTCTCCGTGACATCAGGGCACAAAATGACACTGAACATGAAGCGTTTACAAATATTCCCCAATAAAGCTGATTAATAATTTAATGAGGAGATTAAACAGGTGATCAGAGCGGACTGTCGTGTTGCAGTTTGTGGAGGAATGTTTTTATTACACTAATGAAATCGCACGTTTAAAACCGTCTCGAGCAGAGATGGGAATTTACTGGAATCTGGTTTCGTCAAAAAACTTGCAAATCTCATCAGTGTCCTGCTGCAGATTAATGGAAGATAAAAAGATTTGTGGTCGTCGTGATGAATTTGCAGGCTGTGTTGTTCTTTTTAGATTTATTCATTCATTATAGTCCAAGCAACACACTGTCGGGGACGTTTGGAGGAAAGTTCACCAGTGAGGGACAAACACAACTATCGTGTTTATTGGGTCAAATATCAGAAGTCAGACTTTAACTCTGGAGTCTGATCTGATGAAGAAGAAGAACTTGCTCCTGTGGTTTGGACGACGTCTACATCGTCACATCAGGTTCCAGGTTCAGACACGTGCGAATGCAAATGTGTTTAAATCTGATTTACATTCCATAAAAAAGAAGCTTTGATTCATTTTCCTTCTTTAAAGCTATAAACTCAATGAAGAACTAGGACAGGGAGCATTTGCATATTTGAAGACTCGGGAGATTTGCTTTTTTTTTATTGCTGCCAGAATCAGCGTTAAAACAAGTTTAAAGATTTATAGTTATTCTTTAATTATCAAGTGTTTTGGCCTGAGTTTTTTTCCTATATAACCACACATTTAAAACGCTCTGTACAGAAGTAGAACAAAGTTCAACAGGTTCCTCCCTGAGCGAGACCTCGTCCTTCCACCGAGGGGTTTGTGTTAATCCGCTGGTTCTGCATAATCCAGCTAGAAAAACAAATACCAGTAAAAGCATATTGTCCCCCGGGCCAAGGTGATGACATTAGAATATTTAATATACTTAAAGACAAACAACTGTGATATTTAAATCAGAAAAACAAAATTCTATTAACGTTAAAGCCTCCTCGACCTTTTCAAAAAGCTCTAATTTCATTGGGTTTATCTTCGTCCTGCGAGACGTCGGCTCTTATTTCAGACGACCATCTTTATTGACGGCTGTCGGGACATGAGGGATTTCAACAAATAAAATAAAAGATGTTTCAAAAACAAATGACCGACCCGACCTTTACGCTCCTTCAAGTGACGACAGACGCAGGTCGTTTGCGTCGGACACACGAAGCTCCACATTCGCAGCTTCCATCTTCCCCGAAGCAGCTCACGATCCTCGTATGTGATTTATGAACCATTGCATTTTTTTTACACACGTGCTGAATCTATTTTATTCCCACTTGCTAATGTGAACGTTCCATGTTTAAAAACCACATCACACGCTTGAGCTCTATTGTCCTAGAATCAGCCTCTAACTGCAAACTGCACGTTGCCCGACCGTGTCCGTCAGATCCACTCGCCGAGCTCAGTGATCACAGAGAATCGGAGGTGATACAAAAAACAGGCGGTTTCAGCAGATTAAAGTCGATTTGGCAGATTTCTGAATCGGTCCAGATTTCTGCCCGACTGGCTGTTTGATGCCGTTTGACGCCTGGACTCTCTCAGATGAATTCTGGCAGCACTGAGTTCAGTTTGGCTGTGAGCGGTCCGGGTCTGACTGGTTTCCCTCACGGCTGCTGTCTGGTCTCCCACTGATATAAAACATAAACAGAACACATCGTCCGTAACGCTCTCAAACTTCTGCGGCGTCTTATTTTACTTTGAACCCTCGTGTCTTCGAGTTGTTACGTCCATTACGTCCCATTCCCCGTGAATGTGATATCTCAAAAATGACAGGATTTCCTCAAATTTAGTGCAAATATTCCCTTTTACTTAAGGATGAACCGGTTGGATCTGTGCCTTGCCCAAGGACACTTCAGCATGCAGACCCGAGGAGCCAGGGATCAAGTCACCAACCTTCTAATTAGTGGACGACCCGCTCTACCTCCTGATCCACAGTCGCCAATTTATCATTTTAAGAATTTCTCAATCGAGAATAATCAATGCATTGAAAGTTGTGGAGAAAACATTTTGGTTGAGCTGAGCACGATTCCTTTCATCAGCTGCACGGAGAAGAGTCATAACTCATTTCTCCTGTAAGTGATGAACTCAGAATGAGACTTGTCACCCTGACGAAGCTCAGACGCACAACTCTCTTGTCACTCACCCCCCCCCCCCCCCCCCCCCCCCCCCCCCGGGTGTCTGCGCTGAGAGGAAGCTCTTTGTGTGCTTTATCTTTCCTTTTTTTTTTTCTTTCTGCTGACTTAATCTTCCCGAGTGCCTCCGACTCGTCAGCGCTTCATTCACAGAGGAGTGGGAGGGGGGGGAAACAGGAGTGGAGTCAGCGCTTCGCCGAGGCTCCGGGCTGACGAGCTATCGATGACACAAAGGGAGTCGACGCCGGGATTATCAACATCTCTTTAATCTTTAATTAGCCTTCGTCAGAACTGTCACATAGCAACAGGAACAAGTCCAACACACACGTCAGCTCCCGGAGAAGAGAAGCTTCGGAAGTTCCCCCTTTTGAAAACATGAAAATACCCATTTTTGTTCTGTCAAAATAAATACTGAAGAGTTTTATAAAAAGTTTCTTTTGTTGTTGTCGTCGTCGTCACCTTCAGACATTCGGTGGGATTTGTATTTGTTTATATACACATTCAGGCCGAAAGCTGCAAATGCAAATTCAATAATTATAAAGTGTTGCGATGGACACAGACGTGGAATGAAAGACAGGAAGTCGCACCAATAGCAGCAAGTGTCCAAAGTCGGTCCGAACTTAAACTATTATCATCATCATTTTATTTTAACGGAAACACATTCTGCTCATTTGCACGTTGGTAATAATAATTAGTGTTATGACTTGAAAAGGTTTGAATGCTCAGAAACATCAGGGCTCGTTGCTGCAGCTCCTCTTCTCAGCCTCTGTCTGAAAACATCTTTCTGCACCGACGTGCACGTGTTCAGACTCAGACGAGGCCGAGAGAAACCTGCCCCTGACCCCTCAGAGGAATCCGTCCCGGTGACACCTTCACTTTGCAAAACAGGAAACGGGCAAAGAGGCCGAGCTGAGAAGGTCACGAGCGGATTTCACCGAAACAAGAAACTCTGTGATCGTGACGATGAGAAACAATTTTTGCTTAACTTCTGCATTTAAAAAAAAAAAAACCAAAAAAAAAAACATCGCCTACAAGAATAATTTATTTTCAAAGGAAATCATGAATAAATAGATAACATAGTGCATCATGGGATATCTCAGAGGCAAACGGCTTTTAAAGGCTACAGATTCTGCAAAGGGAAAAATAACCATAGAGCTTTATTCTGATTATCCGATTGAAATGACTTTCAACAACCCCCCCGACCCGTGTTCAGGCTGTCGCCTGCTCTCCTGCCGCCTGCTGCAATGCATTGTGGTCTGTTTGAAGCTCCGCTAAGTGTGGGAATTGGCTCGTGTTGCTGTTTCCTTTCAAGCCGAACATCGAACATCAGGACGCGGTTCTCTCTGTGACGGCATCTAAGAGCAGAAGCGTATTAAAAGCCACAATCTAAAACGAGCTTTTCCATCTGGAAGGTGAGTGTGAAAAGCCAGAGAGACGTTGGACGAGGGCGGTTCTTTTAATCTCTGGCAGAGAATTCATCAAACCTCAGTTCTCAGGAGGTTTTTATTTTTGTTCTGCTCCTCCGTCTCATTCTGCCTGAATCGGCTGCACGGCCCCTCCGATGGTTTCCAACGTGCACCAGAGCTCAGATTGATTCTTCTCTGTCTCTCGTGAGCGGTCGTCCTTGCTTTTTCTTGGCTCATTAGATTTCATGAAACTAAGCGAGCTCGATTTTCCTGAATTCAGAGAGTTGGGGAGCTTCCCACGCAACACACACAGACACACAGACACACACACACACACACACACACAGACACACACACACACACACAAACAGATGTCATAGAAACTGCAGCTGTGAAAGTGGGCGGCTGTTGAGCAGCAATGGGCAGGATACAGAAAAACAAATGCGACTCCGTCTCCGTCTTTGGAAAAACAACAACAAACTGAAAAGAAAAAATTGTGTATTTAAAGAGGCTGCACGCACACGAGCGTCTCAGTGGAACTGTGCACGGTTCGGTTTCCGTTCTTTGTTGACGCCACAGAACGCGATATTAAAAAAAAGAGAAGTCGACAATCTCTCGTTTTTTCTTAATTGGAAATGTTAAATTTCCTAAATTGAAAAGTTGCAACCATCGAGTAAAGCTGCAACCCTGTGTTTGTAGACTGGATAATTAATGATTCTGCTTTTCATTAACTTTAAGCTAAATTCATAAACACCTACTGAAAAATATAATTAACGTTGGAAAAAGAAAATTTGAGATTAAGACTAATTGACTTTGAGCGAATTGAAAAGACTTGAATACTTTTTCTTGTTCGTCTCTATTTTGCATCAACGTCATCGAAACACTTCACAGTCATCTTATAAAAAAGAATCATCAATTCATCAATTTTGCATCCAAACAAATTGTTTTTATTTTCTAATAAGATTTTTCTTTTACGACTTTCGCTCCGTAACTGTAAAACTTAAACGATGAACATTCACACGTCAGGATTCGCGAGAGGGAAACGACTCAATGGAAGGGTTAGGGTTAGACACTGAAATGTAATGTTTTTAAAGGAAATCTGTGATTTACATCTTAATAATCTGAAGAACGCTGAGCTGATCCGTGTCCTTACACCTTCACCGAATACTGTGAATCAGACTGACTCTGCTGAATCGATCCTTAAATCACAAAGTGCATGTGCTTCAATTAGAGAAGAGGACACAGTTCAACAGGAAGCAGCAAAGAAATGAACTAGAGAAGAACAACACTTCAATTTGCAGAAGTAAGTGAACTTAATATTTCCTAATTAATGAAATTCAAAACAGATTCTTCAGGTTGTTGTCTTCAATAATGTTTAAGTGGCTTTTTAATGAAAAACCAAACTTTATTTATCTCTCGTTGGGCATTAAGGTGAAGATCACCGGAACCAACAAATAATCGATTCAGAATGAAAGGGTCTAATAGTTCTTCAGTCCTATTCTTCCCTCTACGGACTCTAACCCGTCAGGATGTTGGAATAATCTCCGTCCTCTCTGTCCTCCACCAAACGACTGAATCTCCATCAGCGTCAAAGTGAGACTCCGTCACTCAATCTGTCTTCAGGGCATCCGAACACCGAGAGGCCGGAGAAGTGTGACGCTGTCTGGGTTTTAACTTCCGTCGCAGGGAAAAATCCGACAAATCCTCCAAACATTCATGAAACTCTGATGATGAGAAACTAAAAGAAACTTCTCTCGGCAGGTGAGTGATACTCAAAAGAGAAAACTTTGGTTTGTAGCGTCGCTTAAATAACAACGGACATATTTAACTTAGCTGTGTCTCTGTGTGCAAAGTGAAAGCGTGTTTCTGACGGTGGAGAATTAAAGTGAGCCGCGACATGCGAGGCTCATATTTATGGATCTGGAGTAACACGAGAGCTGCTGTCGTGTTTCCTGAAGTTCCATCGGAGGATTGGATGTTTTTTTGTTTGAACTTTCCTAAACTGCGTCAATGGGCTCGTCTCTGCAGAGAACTTGTAATCACATCGTCCTCCCAGTGTTTCCAGTCAAGAGCTCTTTGACTCCGCGGCGAATCAGCTCAGCAGTGTTTCTATCCAATTAGCTTTTTTTCAGAGTGGGCCGCGTCTCCCTCCCGCGTGGACCACTTCACTTCGGGGTCTGACACCGTGTTCGCTGTCGGACGACTTTTCACAGCTGCCTTCCAAAATGTCCACGACAAAGGTATTGTTTGAAGATCATTAATAATAATAACGTTGAGATGATCGAAACTGGTTTATTAATCGTTTTAACGCCGTGAGAGGAGAAGGAGAAGTTGGTCCAAGCTAACTGACGAGGAGCAACATCTGGTTTTCATCACCTTTGAGTCCAATATCCACTCTTTTGTGCTCTAATACTGAAACATACTGAGGGTTGTTGATGATAATCCACAGTTCATATACAAATACTGATTAAAGATGCAGCATTTCAGGGTTTGTCAGCTTCCTTCCTCTGGTTCTGTGAGTTTAGTGTTGACCACAGTCAAAGCGGTTTTATCTATTTTACTCCTGCATTTAAATGTAAAAAACAGCATGGCATGATGGGAAATGGTTCATACACGCACACACACCACACACACACACACACACACACACACACACACACACACACACACACACACCACACACCCTCACAGCGCCTGTAGAATGGTTCTCTCTTCGCGGTCGTCTAACTTCTCCCCGTGTGGAACGTAAAGAGGAAGCGATGACTGGGACGGAGCCGTGATGAACCAGCAGCCTCTGTAATAAAGCACTTTGACAGTTTCACTCAGGGATCTCACGCAGGCCTCACGACCACACTTTCCTCTCAGCTTAGCGAGGATTTAGCAAAAGCTCTGACTTGGGAGACGAAAAGGTTCTTCGGCTTCGAACGGGAGCTAAGACACACGCAATGTTGAACATGTGATGTTTAGCAAAAAGAAATATTGTTCTGAACTCATGGAGGACACTTGTTTCAAACGCTCATTTGTGCCAAATCGTTTGGCTCGTTCAACGAGGAACAAGCTTCTGAAGTCTATTGTTCGTCGTTCGGATTTTGAAACAGAAAAACCACAAAGAAGGGAACTTGTCAGAAATAGGTGCACTGTGTAATATCAGATAGCTTTGGCAACATGTTTCACTTCCCAGACTCCCCAACAAAGTCATTAAACACGTCTCGTGCTGTGAAATTCTCCTACACGAGCCACAGAAGCCGCCGGTTCTCCACAGGACGCGCTGGACTTCACAGGGAGCGAGCGGCGGGCCGGCCGATCCACGCACAGTCGTGTCCTGGCAGTCGCTGCAGTTTGACTGGGCCACCTACGTCTCTGAGGAACCAGCAACAAAGAGAGAACTGGTTCTGTTCCAGTTCCTGTCCCCCTTTTCAAGTCGAGTTTCAGCTGAGCTTCAAAACCACATGCTCCCCTGGCAAAGTCCCTTTCCTCTCCTGGATCCCTGAAATCCCCTGGAGGCTCAGGCCGGGAGCTCGGCCGGGGTTTAGCGTCTGTGTTGCGTCTCGGCTCCGGATGCGTGAAGGCCGGGGTCGAGAGAGGAGATGTGACTGAGGAGGAGTCGTCGTTGGTCACACGCAGGACTCGCTTTGCAGACACTTCTTCTTCTTCTGGTTCCCGTTGTGAAGCACAGAATACCTGACAGGGGCGGAAAGAGGAAGAGTTCAGACTTTACAACGTGACACGTACGTTTTAACCTTCACTGACTGACAAGCAAACGAATAAAAACCAAACACAGAAGCACCACGAGCGACACACGGTGGAAAGAAAACATTTAAAGCCTCTAAAAGTGGTGACATAGATGTGAAAAGTGAGATTTCAAGACCAAAAATCCTCAACCTGTGATATATTTATGTCGACTTGATTCACCAAACCATCCCAGAAGTAGATTTACTCCCCCGTCGTTGTGTGTGTTCGCCGAACCAGAGCAGTTTCAGTCCACTGGCTCAACCCGAAGTCCTACAAGCAACTGTTTAAAACAATCCCATAAATAAGGAGAACTTCACAGATGTTATTTGTGTGTTTGCTTTGGGCCTTAAACATTTAGAATTCATGCCTTTACTTTGAAATCATTGAAACAGTTGGAAAACAGTGATTTCGTTTGGAACAGAGATTCCTCGTGTCTTTTGAATCCAGGAAATGAAAAGTGCAGCAGCGCTGTATCGGACGCTGATCTTAGGAGGCAGCTGGATTCCAAACACGAGCCAGAATCCATCTCGACGTTCGCTTGAGAACGAAAACCACAGAGGTTCCATCAGTTTCCCGTGAGGATGGAACGACGAGCAGCTGTGTGACGTTTACAGAAATGTGGCGTCGCGCTCATCAGAACTGGAAACTCTTAATTCAAAGAAGAGTGAAGAATGGAAAAGATGTGTTCTGCTAAAGATGGTGACAGACAGACCGACAGCTCATCCAATCACCTGCCAAGTATTGTTTTGAAATGCCCGCCCCTTCTCCAAACAGTTCCCAGATGGTTTTGTGCAACATCTGGAGCGTCACGTCGTAAAAGGGATAACGCACTGAATTAAAGCCCCCTGATGGAAAACGAGTCATTTCTCAACACATCCCGATCCCCTGCTTGTACTGGAAACACAGTCACAAGGTCTGAGGTGCAGGAGGGCGATCGGGAGAAGTCGTCACAGCCGTCGACTCCCTGAAGAGACGTCAGTGGATGGAGTGATGGTAAAAACTTTCAGGGAGGAGGACGAGAGGGGTTTTAAAACACTCAGCTCACACCACGTTCACGTAAAGTGTTCAGAACCAAAAACAGAACCACAACAAACCCGTCGTGACTTCTCCTCTATTCATTTGTCTTTTGGCTTTCTGTCTCTGAGAGTCACTTTAACTGGGTTCATGCACTCTCGCCTTCACCAGAGCTTTTTATTAGGTCGGATTCCTCAGTGCTCGAAGTTCGCTGGTCAACATCGAGGATCTGAAGGTTTCTACGTTACGGGAACACAGCAGCTAGAAAGTAAAATAATAACATAAAATAGATCCCCCTGTATTGTATGGGAACAGTTCCAAGAGCAAAAGTAACGGAAAAACAAGGGTGGGACAGTTTCATTCTCCATCATTACAGCTGGAGTTCTACCGGTTGACAAAATCCAAGAGCAGATGTTTGAGGAATGCACAGAAGCAGCGTGAGAAGAGCTGAAGCTGGAGCGCAGGGAATCTGTGCAAGTGCAAGTGCCGGGTTTCGAGTGTCTGAACATGACATCAGTAAATCCTGCTGTCGAACTCAAACTGAAAGAACTCTTGAATAAATCCTCTGAAAGTCCCAGATTGATAATAGGATCAGTTCACAGCATCTCTCATCCGGGAAAAGAAGCATGGAAACATGTACATGACACAGAAATGAACGTTCAATGTGCAGAAACTGGAATTGTCTCAAACAATAGCACGAGCATGAACAAATCTAAATATGACGTAACTGCACAGCAGCAGCAGCGAAGCTCCATCATGAAGCACTTTGCCTACAGTGTAAAAGAAACTCATTTGTCCACATTGGTTCTCACTTGTGTCGTCTATAAGCTTCACTGCATTTCAATGAGGACAGTTATTGCCTCTGGTGCACATGCGAGTGCTGTATACGCGGCTGCACGCGTGCACGGGGGACACGCACGGTGAAGGATGGGGACACATTCCGTCTGTGTATACACGTGTTTGCACCGCGGGGGCTAAAAACCATTACGAGCCGTTTACACCAACACCCTGACCGAAGACACTTCCTGCCGCCAAACTGGCCGTGAAATTCAGCGTCCAGATCGCCCCGAACGTTTAGAGCCTTTCAAAAGGAAACCGGCTGCAGCTGCTCGCCGGAGCGGAGCCCCAAATCGCTGCCACATTGCGGCGTTTTACAGCCTCGGCCCGGCCTCTCTGTTGTAGCCGCCAGTGGGACGGTTCAGCTGCTGTGGTGGAAACAAAGATGTCGGAGGGTCAGGTTTGTTTTTCGGCCTGTCGGAGGTTGGTGATGTGTCGTGTTTTCGATCGTGTACGTCTCAGTCGGATATAAGTTAATGAAACATCCACTCGTCCACTGAGATGAACGGCTTCATGTGAGCAGCTCACTTATTGGTTTCTATCTTTATTCATGCTTGAGAGATTTATGCTTCCCAACATGGAAATCTGTCCAAATGATGCTATACCGTATTCTGTGAAGTGTCAGCGCTCGAACGGTGTTTCAAAGATAAGAGGACGTGGCAGTTACATGAGGAAACATACCTGTAACCAGCATCAGCAACGTCTCTGCTGTAATAAGGTTTTATTAATAAACTGGAGGAATTAATGCTCGTTTGTCGCTTCACACAGTTTCTGAAGGTGAACATATATATATATATATCATATATTGAAAGAAGGCTCCATGTCGACTGTCCTTCCCAAGCTCTCATTCCCATCCTTCATGTATGAGAGAGGAAAGGATGAACGTGTATCATGTTACAGAAAAACGATATTAAATCAAAATCACCAGCAGGAGGAGACAAAGGAATCAAATCTGCATGTTTTTCTAAAAACGTGCCGCGTGTTCATTTTGAGCCTCTCTGATATTTGGATGAAGTGCGAATGTGGGACATGTGGCTCGATGCATCCTGTGTTTATTTGTGGGTTTGTTTGTACGCAGCCGAGCCAACGGGACGACTGGCAGAGCAGGAGACAGGATGGGGATTTGTTTAATGGGGCCGGGGCAGAGACACACAGAAGGCCCGGATTACAAGCAGACTAAACAATCCACATATTTCTGGGCTTCGACGCGGCGAACACGCAACCTCCGTGACGTTCCCCCCGCAGCACCGGGTCTGAGCAGAAGACTCTGACCTCCGATGATCCCGTGAGGAAACTTCACAGAGACGATCAAAATGGTGTTCGTCAAAAATAACGTTTGCAAAGCTGAAAAATTGTAACTTCAACTACCTACGATGGAGGAAAAGGGGAACAAAGTGATATTTAATATTAAGTCGTCTGACATTTTAGATCAAATATGATTCAAGCTGCTTGCAGACCTGCACCGAACCGAACCTTTCCTCCCAGTCCCCTCGTGAGATGTCTGGAGAATGTCCGAGCGAGTCCATGTGAGAATACAGCAGGAAGATTTCCAGAGAACTCACAGCCAGCGAGTGGACGTGTTGAAGAGGTTTCTAACACGTGACGGACGTGAAACTGGAACAATACAAATATCTCAGGATGAAGAGGAGGAGCCGTACACGTAGAAGACCTGAATGTTACCGTCACTTTCCTGTTGTCATAATCCCGTTAGAGGACCAGGGATGAATTGATTAAAGGTATTTTTTGAGGAGAAGTAATGTTCTGCATCCTCTTCAGTTTTAACGTGTAACAAAGTGGAACGAGATAAAACTATCTCGTGTTTTAAACTGTATCATCACAGGCTCTCACTCAGCGGCATTAACCTGAGGATTAACCTCCTGTAAACGGGCGCTGCTCGGATGCAGTGCAGCGTTTGGCTTTGTTTGCCGACAGTAGACAGAGGACGTTAATAGAGTGTAAGCTCCGGCGCCGACAAAGGATTTACAAAGGTCAGTTTGCAGGTTAATACAGTGGAGGCAGAATAATTCTAAATATAATTTCACCGGGCAAAGATGCACCGAATGTCCTCCAGTGAAAATCCGACTGTGTCTTCCTCCCTCCCGACGCTTCGTCCTGATGACCAGTTCAGGTCTGTAATCAAACCTCTCCTCGTCTTCTGATGATCCCGCTCACACCCTCTCTCCGGCTGAAGTGCACGAGTCGATCGTCACAATCAGGAAGCTGCTCTCGTTCTGTGTTCGCGAGTCGGTTTCTGTCCCGGTCACCACCTGCTAAGACAACAAGTGGCCGGATTGATCCTCACACCACTCGAGGTAAAAGGCTGAGAAGTGACCCACTGTGATGCCGATGAACGGAGGAGGAGGAGGAGGAGGAGAGGAGGAGGAGGAGGAGGAGGAGGAGGAGGAGGAGAGGGTCAGGAGGAGGAGGAGGAGGGTGAGGTCAGGACAGGAGCGATGAGGAGAGAAAGACGGGTGATAAATATGGCATGAACACAGCAGCCTGATATTTGAATACAAAAGGAGATTACACAGCGTTGAGCCAACTAGAGAGAGAGCGAGAAGAACAATTTATGCAAAATGTATTCAAAGTTTACACCCACAGGGAAAGTTTGCCTGTAGCTCAGCAACAAAAAAGAAAAACAAGCAGTTCGGTTCCAGCAGGATGACTTTCCAGAAAAAGAAGCAAACACATACTCAGTGTTTTCACTTCTTTAACCTTGACGGGTGCTTTGTGTGCAACCTGAAGCTCCAGGAATGTGCACAGGTAAGCACGGGGCCTCCACTGTAAAAACGAACTACAGCAGATAAGTGTCATCACCTCAATTACAGAAGCATCCAGGAATATTTCCTGTTCAGCAGAGGTTGGAAAGACGAAATGGAAAAAAGGGCAAAGGAGGCGAAAAAAAGGACACAGGAAATAATTCATCGTTACGGCCTCCATCTGCAGCGAGGGGACGCCGAGGAGAAGATGCAAGAACAACTAACTCAAAGTGGACTGTGCTGAGGTGACTGATACCGGGTCAGAACCCTGCCGGCTGGTTTCCCTCCTCTCCGGCTTCACGAGGCCGTTGTGACGACACGTCAGAACGTATTCGAGGAGAAAAGGAAACCCAATCTGCAGCAGCAGCAGGCAAACAGGAGGCGAGGAGGAGTGAAACGCTGGAGGAGGAATGCAGCCGCACGGATCTGTGTTGTGTCCACAGCCAACTTTTCATCAGAGCATCTGAGACGGGAGGTTAATGAGAATCTGGGGGTGAAGTTCACAGCCAGGAGCTTTGGCAACTTTTTCTCAAAACTGCACAAAAGAGAAATCTGGCAGCGACACATTCAGAGAACAGAGGGCGAACAGGCTGGATCGAAAAAATTCACTGGTTTCTCATTAAAACATTAAAGCTGCACAAGTAAATGTTTCTTATCCTGGACAAGACTTTAACGAACGACTCCTTCAGGTCATGAGGATGAAAGGAGCAGAGATGAAATAGACTTTAGAGTTTAGTCGACTTCTCCCTGGACAGATATTTAAAAAGCACCTCAGCAACGCAGGGTACTAAACGTGATTTAAGAAAAACAAAAAAAAGGCCGGTGGGAATTTACAATCTCACTTCAGAGAGGACGACTCCTCTGAGCCTGACTTGGATATCTCAGCTCCGGCTGCTCAGCGTATGAAACAATCGTCCCGATCAACTTCCCTCGTTAGGATCCGAATGACAGCTCGCTCACCCGCCGAGACGCAGTCCGATTAGAGGGCTCAGCTCGCTTTGCAAAGCTTCCATCACTGCAAACAAAAACCTTCCTTCCCTTTTCTGTCACGGAGATACCATCTGCAATTTCCAGCTTAGTTTCAGACCCGGGGGGAGGGAGGGAGGGAGGGAGGGAGGGTGTCCATCATAACGCTGGTGAGGGCTCAATCCACTGAGATGCATCGGGACGCAGAGGAATCAGGATGGACTCTTTGTGTCAGCTTGTTATTTCATGTTAGATTCCTCCTCTTCCTTCTCGATACGAGGTTTAAAGCCGCGGGGCTCGATCTGACTCGAGGCCTCGGCCGAGCAGGCGGAGACGAGCTCTCGCTGCCGGAAGAACAGTTTAATCGGAAATGGAGCCTTTTGCTCATAACAGATAAAACACACAGCCAACATGATTGACACAGAGGAAACAGATAGGGAGACTGGGGGGGGGGGGGGGGGGCTCTACACTGTCAATACAATACTGCCGCCCTCCATGTTGGATCTATACAGTATCTCTGAGCACCGAGATGTTTGTAACACAACATTAAAACACACTATAGCCGGGATACAACCACCGAGGCATGAGGGTGAAGTACACAATTAGCCCTGTGTGTGTGTGTGTGTGTGTGTGTGTGTGTGTGTGTGTGTGTGTGTGTGTGTGTGTGTGTGTGTGTGTGTGTGCGCGTACTGCAGTGTGTGGCCACTCAAGCCAACACAAGAAAGCTGGATCTTGAAACAAAGAAGAAGATGTTGGACTAACAATGTGTTTGTGTGTTGTGCTTGTATCTTGTGAGGAGCATTTGGAGAATAGAACCTGGAACGTGTGTGGTGTGTGTGTGTGTGTGTGTGTGTTTCAGAAATCTGGTTTAAAAACACACAAATTCCATAAAACAACCAAACAAAACTAATTTATTGTTTTCAGTAACTATCTGTTGCATTAGAACTCGAGCCGGACGCGCAGGAGGAAACGTGCTGCAGGAGCTTTGCGCCGGTTGTTATTATTGTGCTTGTTTATAAGTTGGTTCGCGACAAAATACACAAAGAAACTTCAATTATTTAAACCCACAATCCCACAGAATAACAAGTGAGTAACACAAGATGAGCTGCAGCTAAATAGATTAATCCTAAACGTCGACCAGAACCCACACTGGAAACAAACGGAACCGGAGTTTACTGGGAGCAGAAACATCGTTAGAACCCACAACTCTAATTCGTTTGACTCTTGTGTTTACGCGACACAATGAAGCTGCTGTATGAGGTCGTATGAAATATAAAAGGTCAGCGCAAATGACTGTAAATGTTATTATAGAAAAATACCAAAAGTTATGATTTCAAGGATCCTTGTGTCCAAAGCTCGGTAACGTCTTTCCAAACACAAATCATATTTTCCCCCCAAAAAAACAGAGATGGAATGAAAGCGTCTTATTTTCACATGGTTGCGTTCGAGGCTCATCATCTTTCTCGTTGGACAAACACTCGGGTTTGGTTGTCGGAGCGAATGAGATTCTCCTCCGCCGACAAAAGAGTCTTTATCTGGTGGAGAACATTCCCACCGACGCTCTGTTACCAGAAGATTGCACCGAGGATTCCACTGCAGGTCGGCGAGCAGCAGGCCGGGCGGCCGCAGCACGACTCGGCCCAGAGATCACGCCGGGCCACGAGCTGCTCGGTGCACGAACATCATCTCCACTGCTCGCTGGGTCGTTAATGAGCAGGAGGATGTGATGTTAACAGAAATATCACTTTCTGCAACTTACTTATACGACTTATAAATAAAGATCTCAGAGGTTTGCATCGTAGCTTTTACTTCCCCCGTGTGAAAAGGTTGCTTGATACGGATTATAGGTTTGATTAATGCAAACAAAATTATGTGATTTCCACTGTAAATATTTACAAATGTCCCTTTAACGGCCCCAAGATTTTAAAACCAATGTTGGTTGGGAAAAAAAATCATCTTCTTCTGGTGTCAGAACAGACGCATGAAGTGACAGCTTAAATAAAGGAATGCTGGTTGGACGTGATGTCCTCTGATGACATGAGAGCATCACTAATGAGACACACACACACACACACACACGCACACACGCACACACACACACACACACACACACACACACAGACACACTCAGAGGCAGCTGGTGTTTTCATGTCACCAGCCGGCGGCAGACTTACTGGACATTTATGCCTCGACAGAGTTGCCGGACCGAGTGAGACCTCTCGCTCATCCGCTCTCCGCTCAGGCTTTCTGACACCGTCTTTCATTAACTTTAATCAAAGCAGTATTATAAAGAGTTTTTATGGCAACTTAAGGGCATTGAAGAAATGATACACAGAAAACTGACATATCGTCAATAGGTAAAAAAAAGTTATTCTGTGGAAGATGTGAAATCTGTTCAAACATCACTTCTCCTCCAGAAGGTCGAGCTGGAGCCAATCCCAGTTGACAAGGGGCTGGAGGCCGGGTACTGACTGGTCAGCCTGGTCGTGTTTAGACGTCATGTCCAGTCTAATATTCTCTTTATTATTATATTGTCTGCGTTCCTGAGGGAAATATCTAACTCACAACATACAACGTCCACAACATGATTCGTTAGGCCACCATGACCTTGACCTTTGACCTCTGACCACCCAAATCTATTCAGGTGCCATATCTGAACAGATTCTCTCAAGGTGTTCTTCAGGTAATGCCTTCACAAGGGGACAACTGGTTTTTCGTGAGGTCACTATGACCTTGACCTTTCACCGCCAACTTCTACACGTTCATCTTTGAGTCCACTTCAGGTCCTTCTGGAGATATCGTGTTCAGAAGTGGACGGATGGACAACCTGAACACATTCAGCCTCCACAGCTTTAACCCTGTAACCTGCCACAAACATCAGCTCAAGTGCCGACTCAGAAAAAGCCAAATCTGCCGCAAGGACTCAGGAATCTGATGGACTGTGGTTTTATTATTCAGAGCAGAGGAGTGTGATCGTGATCTCTGTGGTGAGACGAGACCCGAGTGAAGGGAACTGCAGCTGCTGTTTGTTTGTGATAAACAAGCTGTCGGTGTGTGACCTTCAGGGACATGAGCTGTGACTCTGTGACTCTGTGACTCTGTGACTCTGTGACTCTCCTGCTGTGTGCCTGGATCCTGCTGCCGCTCTCTGGGGACGTCCGGAGATGTTGACCGGTCGGCGGTGGCGCCTGAGGCCGGGGATGTCGGTCAGTCTCTCCATCTGTTCAGAGACACGCTGCTGGACTCAGACTGCTGATTCTACAGCGGCCTATCGGAGGATTAATCTTCACTCAGAAAATATTATCTATAAGATCACATGGAAAATAGATTAGTGAGGTTTAATTATGTCTTTTCCTTGAGGGTTTATCGTGTGTCTTTCTAGTATTAGTTTGACTAAATAAACTCAACTGGAAAATCCCCTGCCAAGCAGTTTCCTACCTGGAGGGAGGAAATGTTACACGTGTGCAGAGTTTAGTCCCGAGAGACGACGGAGAATTATCTCCATATTTATACGAGGCTCAAAAAGGAATAAAACAAACAGCAGATCATGAAGTTAACCTCAGAGAGACTAAACATGTCTGTGTGCGCTGGAGTTTTGTTCTAGAGAATAAAAGAGGGAATCCAACCGATTCTCTTCCCGTCACATTATGATACACAGCAGCTTCCATCAAGAAAACATTACGGTGCCTATACGCTTCACCGGAGGAGAAGCTGCTTCACCCTCCGGCCACAAAACTGCGTCAGCAACCTTGGCCGCAGCGTTACCCGTGGCAACACGCGGCGCTCAACCCTGCCACCGAGACGCCTCGATGAAAAGTTTGAATCGTTTCTAACTTCAACCACGTTGCTGTTGACCTTTCGTAGCCGCTACCCGCTGCTAACTGGCCGGTCGGTGCTGTCGGGAGGAACTCTTGTTTGTGTTGCCGAGTCCTAAAAATAATCCCTGGACAATGTGAGAAGAAAGAGCTGCAGAGCTCCGCCCACATCGCGTAAAACATGCCGAGAAAATGAGATGAAAACATTAAGCGCTGCTCAACTTCTCCTGTCGTCAGCATTAGGAAGAGATGGACAGCTCACACCGCTGTCAGCCGCTCGTCTGAGTCCATTTGATTGATTCTCCTCTTTTCCCCTCAGAACTGACTTTGCTCCACGCCTGGCGCGAGGAGCGTCTTCGATGGCGGTTCTAAAGACGTTGACGTCAGAGACACACATGTTGTCGGGTCGAGGCACCGAAGGTTATTTGTGTCCGGATGCACGTCGGCTGCACAGAACGTGGGTAAATAACAATAAACAGTTTTCTGTGATCTTGTTTGTAAAAACATTTGCACGTCTGGACCAAAGTGATGCTGCTAACTTGAGTTATTAATAAACTGACTGATTTACGGACACATCTGGAGCAGGATCATATCGTGTGTGTGTGTGTCTGTGGTGTCTGTGCAGATGTGAGCCAGATGAACTACTGTGTATTGTTTATGGGTGTTTGCCGTCTTTCATCTGCACAGAGCCGAGTTGTGTTGTGCGAGACGGAGAGAGGAACAAACAGAACAGCGTTAGCGAGGCGGCCGCCCCCACACATCCAGTCCATTCAATTAGGATGTGAAAATCCTTCCTGCCCAGTTTAACGTGGTTCCTGGCGGAGGACGACTCTATCTGCCCACCGCACCTTTGTTCTCCTGCAGCTCGAGCCGAGGGCACATCTGAGCCGCGGAACCCGAGGAAGTGATGGAGGCCAAAGCTCCACAGCAGCTTCACTGTAACAGGGATCCATGTGGACTGATGTGGAGACTGACCCATTAAACCACCTGCACAGTGCACAGTGCACAGTGTCACAGCCAGTTAATGAGGTCAGCAGCAGCTCCTCCATCTTACATATATATACAATATAATTATTTTAATATCTTAAACTTAAGTTGTGCAACCTGAAGTAAATCTGATTATCACTTTATTTATGATCCTGTTTCATGTGGGAAGATTCTTGGCCAATTAGCCAATCACAGCCTGCTATCGTCTACGATATTATATTAAATAGGTGCTTATTTAATTAAGTGCTCTTAAATACAACTTATTGTTATTTGTATTTTCTTCCCAGCTTCTGATACGTTCTGATTCTACATAAAAAGAATATGATATGCCCCCCCCCCCCCACACACACACTGGCCATTCCAACCACTCATCAACTAAAGAAGTCTGAATATGTGTGATTCTTCTTCTTCAAGCTCCTTAATGACAAGTTATTCATCCACGACGATAGAGACCAGGAGTTCAGATGAGGTGATGATGCCTCCGTCCACCTTTGGATCCAAAAAGACGACGGATGAGCAGAATCCTCTTCCTGCCCAGCGGGGGGGGGGTGTCGCCTGGCGTCAGGCGGCTGCTCAGTTGACTGCAGAGAGCAGTACCATTTAAAGAGCTATGACACCTTTCACACTTATAGCTCTGAAAATGGCGCTGAGATCTGCGCCAGGCTGACGAGTCCGAATCTCACGTCACCGGCGTTTGTGAAGATGTTCGTCAAATCCACGTCGGCGTCAGGGGCTCGCGTCCACAGATTGATGATCGTGATTTTCTCTGACACACACACGTCTGTCGGAGAATTGAAAGTGAGCCAGCGAGCAGTGTTCCGCAGATGGAAGAGCGGACTGTGCTGTGTGCAGAGGTCTGGAGTGAATGAGGATTGAGACCAAATGGAAATCACAACGGAAATAAACAACAGCAGCGGAGCAGCGGAGGAAAGTATCGGGTTCGCAAACATTGGGAAACATTGAGTTCTGCATGCCAGCTGAAAATCTGTGGAAAACAAAAGCTGCGTTTGTGCAAACATGGTAAATTCTGTATATTCTACCCTCCGCGCGCACACACACACACACACACACACACGCACACACACACACACACACACACACACACACACAACACACACACACACGCACACACACACACACACACACACACACACACACACACACACAGCTAGTACATACTTGTCATACCACTATGCTATGGCCTAAATATCCAGCGTTCTTTCCTGAATCGTGTGTTTGCTTTTTAATGTGCCCATTTAAACCGTGTCGACATAATATACAGAATGTGTGTGTCCACGCACGTGTGTGTGTGTGTGTGTGTGTGTGTGTGTGTGTGGTGTGTGTGTACCCAGGGATCTGGAGGATTTAAAATGCCTGTGGGAGACAAACAGTGTGGAGGAGCGATGTAATTACACCTGAGCAGCAGAAACAAGTGGACGAGGGAGGAAAGATATCAGTCTCTTTCACATCCTTCCTATCCTCCCTGCATCCTTCCTTCCTTCCTTCCTTCCTTCCTTCCTTCCCTTCCCCGTCCTCCCCTCTTTCTACACAAAACAAGAAATTGGTGTTGCCTTGCAGGATGACCCCTGTAATCCGAAGCGTCCATCAGCAGGACGTCTTTCTTCCAGTGGTTTACGCTCCTCAAAGGTTATGATCATAAATAAAAACACATATCTCTGTTTGAAAAAGCTGTTTCTGTCCTGCACCGGCACTGGGAGGAGCTCGTTCCTCCACCAAGGCACAAAAGTCCCCTGATATTAAATCCAGCTGCACCGAATGTCACACGTACGCATCATGGATAATAATCACCTAACTTATTTTCATCAAGATTTATGAATTACTTCAGGGAAAAGTGTGAAAATGTTGAAAAACACAATGTTAAATAAAATCTGCCTCCAAGCTCCTACAACTTCCTTCCACCAAGTTTATGGAAAATCAATTAATCAATTAACTATTGGCTTTATTGATGTGTGCATTTTAATAAAACCTTCAAAGCTGCAGGTTGCTAATGTATTCACTTATTGACTGACCGCACTTCATCCCCTCTGACCCGAGAACTGACGGCACCATTCGATCCATAAGCACCGACGCTTACAGCCACACACTCGGTTCTGTGGGAGCGGCCGTTCTGGACACTGGAGCGAGCCCGGTGGAAATCACAGATCCACATTTACAGGATAAAAATCAAGTCATGCATCTTTTGGTTGACAGCATTCAAAGGAAGCAGCATGTGACGGAGGTTTCCCTCGTCGATGGAATTCTCAAAATCAAACGAAACAAAATCAATCCTCTAAATTGAAGAGCGTTGCCATCGCTCCCTTGCGCCTGCGAGGGAGCACTCAACTTGTAACCTTGTGCCTCCTTGGACAGGAGCTGCATCAATAACATCACAGTCAGAGGATCGATCCATGTTCCCACGTGTTCAGTCCATCTTGAAAAGACAAAACGCTTTCTCCGTGTCTGAGTTCACTACAAGAACTCAAGGACTCAAGACACAGACTCCGATAACACACCAGTTAAATGTGAGAAAACCCACACACAACATTTTGTGTGCCTGTTTTTCCTCTGCAGGCAGAAACTGTCAGAGCCGTCTTGTCTCTGTCATCGTCTTCACATCACTGACCCCCCCCCCCCCCCCCCCCCCACTGTTCTCTCTGTCCGTCTCACTGTGTAAACTGAGGTATTCACAAGCTTCTCTGAGGAAACTCTGACAATCTCCATCACGATCCAACAGGATTCACGAGAAGAGACCGCTGACGTTTCAGAAAGTCGATAGTTGTGGTTAAAACATCTGGAACAAGAAACACGTTTCTCTAACCAGCATCTTCAAAAATATTCATATTCATGCAGATGCATCGAGCAAACATCTGGATGGACGCCTCTGCTAACAGCTGTAACATCCACACCCCAGTGTGTGTGTGTGTGTGTGTGTGTGTGTGTGTTTTCTTGTGTGTGAATGTGAGTGTGTGAATGGCAGCAGACTCACTTGATAGAGCCTTGAGACGCCCTAGACATACAGCAGCTAGACAGGCACTGGCCTGGTGTTGCAGAACCAGAGCAGGAGCTTGGAGGCAGAGGAGCAGCCACTGGAGAGACAGGAGGAGGAAGAGGAGGGAGGAAGAGGAGGGAGGAAGAGGAGGGAGGAACGAAGGATTAAACAATAGTGAGGGGGGGAATCAGTGAGAGGAGCAAGGAACAGACGAGTGGTGGCAGGTGTCGGTGAAAGAGAGGTAAGAAACGACAGAAGGACGGTGAAGGTAAAGAGAAGGAAATGGGGAGAGAGGAAGGAAATGAAAGAATAAACGACAGAAGACAAGAGAAGAGGAATAACGTGAAGACAAAGTGAAAAAGGAGAAACGAGGCACGAGGCAAATACGAATGAAGCCAATAAAATGCACATTAAGAGGAAGAGAGGGAAGAAGAGGAAGGACAGAACGGATGAACGAGAGAAAGGAGATCAAGCAGTGGAAATAAAGACGATGGAACAATAAGAATAAAGAGCAATTGAGCAAATGAAAGGTGAGAGAAAGAAAAGAGGAAAATAAGGAAGCAAGGATAGAATATACAGTGATAAACAAGAGGAAGAGGAAAGGAGGAAGAAGAGGGAGAGAAAAAGGGAAAAACAAGGTTAGTTTACACCCAGTGTGTGTGTGTGTGTGTGTGTGCGTGTGTGTGTGTGTGTGTGTGTGTGTGTGTGTGTGTGTGTGTGTGTCCTGTAGATTATAATTAGGGAACAAACGTGGAGCATCACCACTAATGAAAATTTGATTAAACTTCTATCATCATCATGAGCTGATCAAACAATGCGGGGCACACACACACACACACACAATCACACACACACACACACACACACAGACACACACACATCTGTAGTGCTTCATTGTTTTGATGTTCACACTGATTTAAATGACACTTTCTTGTCACGGGCCTGAAGCCGGAGGACGTGCTGAGCATTTCTACTACACTACAGGATATGACTCGGTTCTTTTTGAATAAACGTCCACATCCACAGTTTCTGCTTCGGTGCGTGAGGACGGGATCAGAGCCTTCGTCACAAAGGTCGAATCAGATCCATTTGTGGAGCTGATTAAATGATTAAATATTAAAGTTGAAATGGTTAAACGCTCTCTTTCACTGTCGGCCGTCGTCTTTCTCGTTTCAGTCTCACACACGAGCTTCAGGTCCACATCAAAATATTCGGTTAGTGGCCGTGAAATTTTGGACAAATCTGACATTTAGGCTAATGAGCTCGACCCAAATCTGTCGGCTGCTGACGGGGACGGGGAGCAGCCATGTGGACATAACGGGCAGCGAGACTCTCAAGACCCCCACCCCCCTCCCCACACACCCCACACCCCCGTCCCAGCTCACTTATCAGGAACCAAGGAACTGAGTAAAACTGCTGGTGGACAGACAGGCGGACAAATTACAGACGGAGAGACCAGGAGCTGAGAAGAGCTGCTGCTGCTGCGGAGAACTACAAACAACTACAAACCTGCATCCATGTGAAATCCCACACACACACACACACACACACACACACACACACACACACACACACACACACACACACACACACACACACACACACACACACACACACACACACGCACACACTTTTGAGCACTTGTGTGTGTTGGCTGTATACGGTTATCCAGCTGGCCTGTATGCTTAACATTGGAAGTGAAGCATGAAGGTGTGTGTGTGTGTGTGTGTGTGTGTGTGTGTGTGGTGTGTGTGTACTGCACGTATGCATCCTGGTATGTCTGTGTGTTGAAATGTGTGCGACCCTTCCAGTCTCTCCACTCAGCAGCAGCAGGGCTCTGAGCAGCAGCTGGACACTTTCAGCCAAAGTTAATCTTCCCAGCTGGAGAGAGAGAGAGCTCGGTGAAAAACAAAGAGACGATCACTTCTGCACAACGAGGACGTGTTGCTTCTTATTTCTTTATTTTTGACCTCTGTGCTTTCAATATTATTATTAGTAGTAGTAGTAATACTACTAGTAGTATAAGTAGTAGTAGTGGTAGTATTATCTGAATGAGTTTTTCCTGTGATTCAACTTCATCTTGAATCAGATTTAAAAGTAAAGATGAATCTAAAGATACGGAACAGAACTGAGTTTTCTTCAGGCTGATATGTTATGTGAATAATAATCAAAATAAAAAATAGATCCAAGCAAACTTAAAGTCGTTATGTTTTGTCAGTCAATAGAAATTGTTTACTTCATCATACTTGTCAATCTAAATAACGACCAGAGGGGGGAGGAGACTAATTAGCTCCACTTTTCATTCACAGGGTCAAAGAGGAATAAACCTAATTATTGAAATTGGCACAAAACTATGTTGTTTGTTATTTTCACACTCAATAAATAAAAAAATCCGTCGGACTGGGAAATAAACAGAAAACTCTGAGAGTTGATAAAGTTTGAACAACGACACAGGGGGTTTATGAGAGAGAGAGAGAGAACAGGAAACTAAACTGAGTTTCACTGCAGATATATTCATATTAATATCTCGTCGCTCTTCTCTGCGTCTCTCTCTGACTCTCGCCTCCAGCTCCACGCGTGTCTTCGCTGCCACGGTTACTCAGCTTCCTGTCGGCGAGGACACATCAGGAGACGCGTTCCATAGAAGCAGCTCCGATAAGGAACTGAAACACCCCCCCCCCCCCCCCCCCCCCGCTGCACCAATCACATGGAAATAATCTTCTTCTGAACGAGATGCAGAGATATCATTAAACCGAGTAATGTTCTATGTCAGAAGTTAGAATCGCTGAACTGATTCCGTCGGAGAGAACAATTATCTTTTAATTGAAGTGCAGAGTGTTTCAGTGTTTTACTGTTTGTGTGTGTGTGTGTGTCTGTCACAGAGGTTCTGTTTGTGTGTCTATGTTTGTGTGCGTGGTTCATAAACACACAACAGTTATTTACAGTATTTAAAAAGGTATCATCATTATGCATCAGTCGTAGCTCAAGATGTCAGCGTTCGTATCTGGGATGTTTTAGCTTGATTTCTGGAGAGTGGGAGGAAGTGGAGACACGTCGTCCATCTTTATTTCAGTCGATCTAATCTTCAGCTAATATAATAACAAATTTTCCATCATTTCTCATTTGGTTTTGCATTTACCAGGACAAGTGACAGGCAGCTTAACTTACTTTCCAGACCATCTTCCTAATGAAGTCGTCCACCACACGAGTTAACGTGTTTCCAGGCAACGCCGCCTCTCAGGTGTCACTCAACGGTTGCCATGGGAAACACCCACCAAGACGGCGTTTCCATAGAAATCTCCAAAAGCTGTTTCATCACTTGAGTAAAACTATGATTCATGGTGTATTTCAGTACATCTTTAAAGTGATGTTTTAAAGTGAGTGTTTGTTCATCGCTCTGCCGCCGGCGTGATGTCACACAAGTCGTTTCAAGTGTCATTCAAAAGAGAAACGACTCAAACACTAAGTTACGAGAAGATAAGATTTCCTCACATCTTCTGCTTCCTTTCATTTCCTTTCTCCTCTTTCCTGCTTCGTCTCTCTTCCTCTGTCTTCCCCTCGTCATCCTTCTTCTCTCCATCTCTTTACCTCCTTCCCTCTCACCTTCCCACCTTTACTCTCTCCTGTTTTCTCCCTCGTGTCTTTCTCTTCTCTTTATCAGCTCACATTTCATTTCCTGTGTTTCCAGGCGAGTAACTTTTTTTCTTCTTCTTGTTCATCTTCCGTACACATTCCTTTCCTCGTCTTATTTCCTTATTCATTCCCTCTGGTCTCTTCTTTCCTTCTCTATTTCCTTCTCTCTATTTATTCTTATTACTTCTCCCCTTCTGACTTTTCTTTCCTCACCATCACCTCTTCCTTTCCCCTCCTCTTCTCTCATCCCCTTCTTCCTCTCCTCTTCTTCCTCTCTACTCCTCCTTCCTTCTCCCATCACTCCACTCATCTCCTTCTTCCTCCTCTCCTCTCCTTCTTTCCTTTCCTCTCCTCCTCTCTTGAATACAGTCTGTTCTCTCAGCAGCGAATATAAGACTGTGATGAGACTATAGACAATCAGCAGAGTGTGTGTGTGTTTGTGTTACTGTAATAGTCTCTGGAGGATATTGTGTGTCATGCTTTGCTCGGCCTGATGCATCATATTCAAACTGTGTATGAACCAAACATCTGCTCTTCACACTCTCCAGTGTTTCCCCGACCATTATATTAGGGGACAAACCAAACTAGTGAAACATCGGTACAACAGACAACTAAGTGGAGTATTTTTAATTCTTTATTAACAGTTCTGACACAAAATGGTTCAAGACAACATTTCATACAGACTTTTTTTTTTGGTTGGATGTGGTAAGCTGGAGCACCCAGAGGGAAGCCACACCCCTTTAGTAGAAGACTCATTTAAAGCAATAGCATTTCTACCGTTTAAAGAATCTGCTCACAGAGGAGAAGAACCTGGAGATTCTGCCGGGTCCTTTGGACATGTGCCTTTCCATAGAGGCGGCGATTCTTTTCTCGACCTCTGGTTCTTTCCGATAAATGGAAAGCAGCAGCATTTCTGGACAGGCCCACATCTTACACAGGTCCTTGAACACGGCCTTGTGGAGGCCACTGATTATTTCTGGGGACATGTCAAAGTCAATGTCTTGGACTTCGGCCCATGTTTTTTCAAACAGGTTTTGACTTTGGACTGTTGCTTCGCCACAGGACAAGTTCACTTTGGACTTTGCGTACGCTCGAGTGACGAGCTGGTCGATGAGGAGACTGACGTACGTCTTTTTGCGGGACTCTGCCCGTTCCTTTGTCCTGTTGATCTCTGAGACCGGAGATCCTACAGCTGATTCAATCTCCTTTAAAGCGGCGGTCACCCTCTTGGTGTGGTCACCGGCCTGTTTTGAGGACCACCAGCTCATCAATGGCAGGAAATTGATCACTTTCTGCTTTATGTCCTTGTACATCTTTTTGTGGGACTTAGGAACAGACACTTTCGTCCCTTCAGCTGGACTCGCCTCTAACATGTCCGTTGTGATGTACCGATAGAGGACATCGGTAAGGACGGGGGCAGGTGAAACCCTGTCCTTGGTCTCCGTCAGAAGCAGAGACTCCACACTGTCCATCAGAGACTTGACGGACTCACTGCTCTGGGCTCGGGTCTCCTTACGGAACTTCTTCCGGACTAGTGTCGCCATCTTGAGCAGCGACGCTGTGGCAAACAACTTTGCAAAAAGCTTCTTGACCTTCGTCCCCACTCCTTTCCAACACTTCTTGCCGGTCTTGGAGGAATTGGAGCCTCTAGTCGAATCAGATGATCGGACGCTCTCCTCTTCACTAATCATCTGAGAGATTTCTTCTGCAGCAGCTTTAATCTCCAGAGACGATTCAGAGATCAGCTCACTCAGGTCAGATTCTGACATTTCGTCCACGAGGGGCCTGATGATGTCGCTCACCTCCTTCTCAAGGATTTCCTGGACGGCCTCACTTGTGCTACAGTCACTGCTGCGGACTGTTGCTACTGAGGATGATGCCCTGTAACTGTCACTGTCTGAAGAGGTTGAGGTTGAGTAGTCAAATGTCCTTTGACTACGCAGTCTTGGCTTGAACGAGCCCTCGAGGTCACAAGCAGATTTCTCCAACACTTTGCAAACACAACCGACCATTTTCTGCAGTTTGTTGGTTGTGATCTGGGGACACTGTGGAGGTCTGGTGGAGGATCCGCTGGTGGAGCGCTCAGACAGGCAGGTATTGACCCTCTCGGTCATCTCCTCTGCAACCAACTCAGTGAGTTGATCCAAAATCACAGATTTAGTTGCGCTGCCCGGTGCTAAACTCTGACGCAGAGCGTCTCCCAGACTGGACTGGACACTCTCCGCAGTAAAGGGAAAGTCGTTGCCTTCATGTGCTCTGATCAGGTCTGAGGACACAGACGAAGTCATGGCCAGAAGAACTTCTGCCAACAGAAACCTTGTGCTGTTGTCTGGTGTTCCTGATGATAACAGTTCCCACTGCTCCGCAGTCAACTTGGTGAAAGATCCTCAATCTGAGTGCGAATAGTTTCCACTGCCGTGTTGGGAAGCTCCACTGCACGAGATGTATCCATGGTGACTGTCTGTATTACAGTCTCCTCGATATCTGGCTTCATGTCCATCTGATCGGTTTCCTTCCACTAGCGCTGCGCTGCTGAGGCCAACTTGGTTCAGAACGTCCTTTATATGAAACATGAAGGGAATCTTCTTCCAACCATGAGTCATATAGGCACATCAAAGACCTGATAAAGACCAACAGGATGTGGCTCTAATAGAAAGCCCCGCCTCTGGTTCAAAGACATTGTTATTTTAAGGGCGTTTTCAGTCATGAATTGCGGAGGATGTCCGAGCCTCTTCTTCTTCTCGGTTTGGTTTATTGGCGGGTAGCAACCAACGTCAAGGTGCATTACCGCCTTCCACTGTGTGTTGAACCCCCCCGCACAAAACATTTTATAGAAGAGTCCGTGGAGCATGTAATGCTTCACTTTAATAAGTTAAAGCTTAAAAGCTCAAGAGGAAAAGTGCAAAGCAGAGAGGAAGAACTGAGCTTGGAAATAGTAGTTACCTTTGGAATAGGGAGTATGTTCCATTAGCTGAGGGAGACAGGATTGGACTAAATGATTTAATATGAGCTAGATAACTTTGATATACACTCCAACACAGGAGGTGGTCACCCGCCACTCAACTGAACGAAGGAGAAGCTGTCAAATATCAAGGGGAATAAGAGATACGATAGCGAATGGGGAAGAAGAGGAAGTAGGACACTGAAACGCACAGTAGAGGGCGGTAATGCACCTTGACGTTGGTTGTCACCGGCCAACAAACCGAATAAAGAAGGAGAAGAAGACTTGGGACTGGACTTTCTCTGGCGATCGTCTTTCACACGTGAAGAACGCAGCAGGAGGTCCTGGGCTCAAACTCTTAAACTCAAGGAAGCACAACAACGAGAAACAGAAAGTAAATCTGGACGAGTTGTGTTTCATGCTGTACTTTCCTTCAAATAAAATAAAAAAACAGATCAGAGATCAGGAAGTGTGTGTGTTGTTGTGATGGACACATGTTTGAGTAGAGTAGAGAAGCTGCTGTTAGAACAAACCCACATTTCTCCATGAGCACTGGCAGAGAGGTCTGTGGGTGGAGAGCTACTGTTGTCCCCCCCCCCCCCCCCCCCCCCCCCCCGTGCTCCCCCTTCCCCCCCCTCTTTCCTGCATGGTCCTCCTCACACACTGGCTGCTTTCACACCAAGAGGACAACCTCTGCGACTATCCCCTCTTTGTTTTATCTCCTGTTTTCTCATCTTCTTATTGTTAATTCTTTATTAACAGTGTTAGACGTAATAAACACGACGTTTATTTCCTTTTACCGTTTATTTGTTTCCACTCTTCAACACATGGACACTGCCGTTACATTTACATCTACATTACATAGTAGAGGGGAAATACATTAACAAACAGTTCTGACACAAAATGGTTCAAGAAAACATTTTATTCAGACTTTTTTTTTTGGTTGGATGTGGTAAGCTGGAGCACCCAGAGGGAAGCCACACCCCTTTAGTAGAAGACTCATTTAAAGCAATAGCATTTCTACCGTTTAAAGAATCTGCTCACAGAGGAGAAGAATCTGGAGATTCTGCCGGGTCCTTTGGACATGTGCCTTTCCATAGAGGCGGCGATTCTTTTCTCGACCTCTGGTTCTTTCCGATAAATGGAAAGCAGCAGCATTTCTGGACAGGCCCACATCTTACACAGGTCCTTGAACACGGCCTTGTGGAGGCCATGGATTATTTCTGGGGACATGTCAAAGTCAATGTCTTGGACTTCGGCCCATGTTTTTTCAAACAGGTTTTGACTTTGGACTGTTGCTTCGCCACAGGACAAGTTCACTTTGGACTTTGCGTACGCTCGAGTGACGAGCTGGTCGATGAGGAGACTGACGTACGTCTTTTTGCGGGACTCTGCCCGTTCCTTTGTCCTGTTGATCTCTGAGACCGGAGATCCTACAGCTGATTCAATCTCCTTTAAAGCGGCGGTCACCCTCTTGGTGTGGTCACCGGCCTGTTTTGAGGACCACCAGCTCATCAATGGCAGGAAATTGATCACTTTCTGCTTTATGTCCTTGTACATCTTTTTGTGGGACTTAGGAACAGACACTTTCGTCCCTTCAGCTGGACTCGCCTCTAACATGTCCGTTGTGATGTACCGATAGAGGACATCGGTAAGGACGGGGGCAGGTGAAACTCTGTCCTTGGTCTCCGTCAGAAGCAGAGACTCCACACTGTCCATCAGAGACTTGACGGACTCACTGCTCTGGGCTCGGGTCTCCTTACGGAACTTCTTCCTGACTAGTGTCGCCATCTTGAGCAGCGACGCTGTGGCAAACAACTTTGCAAAAAGCTTCTTGACCTTTGTCCCCACTCCTTTCCAACACTTCTTGCCGCTCTTGGAGGAATTGGAGCCTCTAGTCGAATCAGATGATCGGACGCTCTCCTTTTCACTAATCATCTGAGAGATTTCTTCTGCAGCAGCTTTAATCTCCAGAGACGATTCAGAGATCAGCTCACTCAGGTCCGATTCTGACATTTCGTCCACGAGGGGCCTGATGATGTCGCTCACCTCCTTCTCAAGGATTTCCTGGACGGCCTCACTTGTGCTACAGTCACTGCTGCGGACTGTTGCTACTGAGGATGATGCCCTGTAACTGTCACTGTCTGAAGAGGTTGAGGTTGAGTAGTCAAATGTCCTTTGACTACGCAGTCTTGGCTCGAACGAGCCCTCGAGGTCACAAGCAGATGTCTCCAACACTTTGCAAACACAACCGACCATTTTCTGCAGTTTGCTGGTTGTGATCTGGGGACACTGTGGCGGTCTGGTGGAGCATCCGCTGGTGGAGCGCTCAGACAGGCAGGTATTGACCCTCTCTGTCATCTCCGCTGCAACCAACTCAGTGAGTTGATCCAAAATCACAGATTTAGTTGCGCTGCCCGGTGCTAAACTCTGACGCAGAGCGTCTCCCAGACTGGACTGGACACTCTCCGCAGTAAAGGGAAAGTCGTTGCCTTCATGTGCTCTGATCAGGTCTGAGGACACAGACGAAGTCATGGCCAGAAGAACTTCTGCCATCAGAAACCTTGTGCTGTTGTCTGGTGTTCCTGATGATAACAGTTCCCACTGCTCCGCAGTCAACTTGGTGAAAAGATCCTCAATCTGAGAGCGAATAGTTTCCACTGCCGTGTTGGGAAGCTCCACTGCACGAGATGTATCCATGGTGACTGTCTGTATTACAGTCTCCTCGATATCTGGCTTCATGTCCATCTGATCGGTTTCCTTCCACTAGCGCTGCGCTGCTGAGGCCAACTTGGTTCAGAACGTCCTTTATATGAAACATGAAGGGAATCTTCTTCCAACCATGAGTCATATAGGCACATCAAAGACCTGATAAAGACCCAACAGGATGTGGCTCTAATAGAAAGCCCGGCCTCTGGTTCAAAGACATTGTTATTTTAAGGGCGTTTTCAGTCATGAATTGCGGAGGATGTCCGAGCCTCTTCTTCTTCTCTGTTTGGTTTATTGGCGGGTAGCAACCAACGTCAAGGTGCATCAGTCTTGGCTTGAACGAGCCCTCGAGGTCACAAGCAGATTTCTTCAACACTTTGCAAACACAACTGACCATTTTCTCCAGTGTGTTGGCTGTGGTCTGGTGACACTGTGGCGGTCCGGTGGATTGTGTGCTGGCGGAGTTGGAATGCAGGCTGGCGTTGACCCTCTCCGTCACCTCCTCTGCAACCAACTCTGTGAATTGATCCAAACTCTCAGAGCTGGTTGAGCTGCTAAACTTTGGCAGAGTGCGTCTCCCAGACTGGACAAGACCTTTTCTACAGTCACGGACATGCCGTCACATCCAAGAGTCGTTAACAGTTTGGAGGACACAGTCGATGTCATGTTGATGACAAGTTCTGCCAACAGAAACTTTATGCTATTGTTCGGTGCCCCTAACTTTAACTGCCTCCACTCGTCCGCAGTTAGCTTGGTGGAGACATCGTCAATGTGCGGCCGAATCGCTTGGACTGTTCTGTCGGGTAGATCCAATTCAGGAGATGTTTCCATTGTGAAGCTGAATCTTCTCTTAACTAAAATCTGTCTTTTTACTTATCTATTTATTGCAAGTCTTACAAGCTCTTCTTAACTAATCCTCTTCTTAGTTCGGTTTATAGAACTAAGACTGTCTTAGTAGAAGACACACAGTGTTTCCCCTACCATTATATTAGGGGGGCGCCCCCCTAATATTTTAATTTTTTTAATATAGCGCCAGATCTCAACATAAGTCATTTAAGGTCACCTTTCCTATAAAACAGGTCTATAGCTTGCTCTGTTATTAAACAAACTAAATGGCCTCATGTTATTTATCTTATTTACAGGACAGCATGTCATTTCTGTCTCTACATGGTCGCGCGTTTAGATTTCTCCTCTGCTCTCTGTATCGCGCACGGCGGAGTTCCATCCCGATGCGCACACACAGACACGTGCGCGCACACACAGGTGAGCACACCCTGTGTGACCCCCCCCCCAAAGCTGTAAACCTAGGGGAAACACTGCTCTCCTCTGATTTACAGCGGTTTTCCTGCTTCTCACTTGAGCCAAGATGAACATTAAATACCCATGATCCTTTGTCATTGTCTCCATCTTTGCTTCACTAATGTTGTTGCACTGTTCTTTGCACCACACATCCCAGAAATCACCTTTGTTTTGTATTATAATATACTGCTTTTATTTTGAAAATAAAAGCAAAAGCATTTGTGTGCAGATCTTCTTTGTGTGGGTCCATCGAATGTTCATGTGTGTCCTCGGGTATGAATCCAATTTGTGGTTTCTATGCTCATATTGTTGTTTGTTTGCAGCAGTGTATATTATGTACACACTCATTATAAAGGTCAGCTATTTCTACTGAGCTTTAAACCTTTTGACGTGTAGGTCAAGGTATGTAGAGGCGTGTTGAATATGCAGTGATGGCGTGACTGTGTTTATTGTGGATCCATCCTTGACCTTCTCTTACATACAACACTTGAGAGGTCAATGACAACAAAAGGTTGGAAGAATAAAAACACAAGTGGCAGCGACAACAAGGTTTTGTGACGTCTAACTGAAAAGATGTGGTGTTTTCCTCGCTCGACGATGAATCAGAAAACAGAGAAGCGTATTGCAGATCATTTTTCATATGCCTTACTTGTGGTTTGTTTAAAAGTGGAGTGGACGGTCACTGCTTGAGCAAAGCAAGATGCTTAATCCTTCAAAAATCAAGAAATGACCTCATTTCAGGTGCAAATGTAGATGCAGTGATGTCCAGATGTGCACTTTGTAATTAATTACACACACACACGCAATATATTACTTGTTATTGTTTAAATCCCAGTATCTGTGTATATATCTGTGTATCTGTCTTTGGCAGGAAACTCAGTTAAGCCGCATATAACTAAATTGCTTTTCATGCTGCGTTTGAAATTCAAAAGTCATGGACGGAAAAAAACGCAGCAGTTTTTTTTTAAATAAATGAGTTTATCTGTTATCCGAGCTCAGACTCAATCAGTTTCATTCACTCGTCTGACACTTTTAAACTCTCGTTCTCTGATGTGATGTGATGATCGTATCTGCCAGTTTAACTGCGGCTCCGGTATGAAACAGGAAGCTGAGGCTCATCTGTGGTAACTGCTGATGTTCAGTGATAACTGAGCATGATGCTGTTTGACAGGGTTGTTTACTCAGGGTTCTGTTATTGGTTCATTTCCTATTTATTGCTAACGTTTTATGAACTCGGTGATCTACTCACCAGCGACAGATAAGACGTAAATTTGATTCACGGCACGTTCTAGATTATAAATCTGTTATTTTATCTTCCTGTGACGTGAAGGGTGGCTCATCTTGGTTCTTGCTTTTTTTGCTGCTGCACGTTCAACGTCACCACATCATCTTTTAGACTAATGTGCTTCCATCTGAACGGCTTCATGTTTAATTTGATCTTCTTGTTGTTCAGATAGCAGGCGTCTCATGTTGCCTCCAGCCACACGCTGTTAGACACAGTCACAGCTGAACAACAACAATAGGCCTCATCAGCATCTGTGTGTGAACGCCCGACCGAGTCACGACCTTTTCCCCAGAGGACGGACAAACCAGCGTGTCCTCAGCCGATGGTGGTCCTCTGCAACCGAGGACAGCAACAGGTCAAACTGGAGCGAGCGGCGTGGATGTTCTATAACGGGGCCGTGAACCTTGGTTCTGCGTTTTCCTGTTTGTTAAATTAAGAGACGTACGTGTATTTATGAGCCTGTATTCTTGTCATGTTCATGAGGACCCTGGAGGAACGAGCTCGTACCTGTGAGAGTTTCTTCTGTTAATGACAGAGCACGGCGAGAAGCTGGATTCAACACGTGTGTGTGTGTGTGTCAGGCTTGAATTAGTCCCACTTCAAATCTCAGTCCTGAGCGTCTCCTGCACGAAGCAGCCTCGTGACAGGCTGACATTTTAAAAGCCATTACAGGAGCTGTGTGTTTTCCAACCAGGGCCGAAACCTTCCACTCTCTCTGTCAGAACGTTGTAATGGAGGGTAACTCTCCCAAGGGACACAGGGCTGGCTGAGGAAGTGGGTGGAACGGAAACAGCCCCCGACCGAGGCAGCTCCAGCTCTTACAGCCTGTTTGGACGTCTTTCAGGTCGTTTTCAGACATGAACGCCGGAGGAAACTCACATGTGTGCTCATCTGGACATTCTCCTGAGTTCTTACCAGGGGGTTGGTCAGAGAAAGAGGAGATACAGCCCCTCCGGAGAATGTCAGGAGATTATCCAGAGCTCCGTGCATGTCTGAAAGCGAGGGATCGATCTTCAGGGTCAATTTAACGAAGGGTAAACCCACTTTGTCATTCCCCATTGGTTTGTGAGCTGCTGTTATGGCGCCATCATCACATCTGTTTTTCAAAACCAGAACTAACAATATTTGGAGAAGTTGGGGGTGGAGCCTGACCGAGAGCTGGACCTACACCTGTGCCCTGCCCCCGTTTGCTGGTACTAGCTGTCAATCACACGGGATCCACGCCCCCAATACATCCAGTGCTTTATGGTCTGTTTGACTCTAAATGATCATAATTTACTAAATGAACATCAGCTGTATTGAAAAAGACTTGAAAGGAAAATGTTTACTGATGTTATAAAGTGAGAAGTAGAGTAATTTCCTCATAGACTTCAATAGAAACAACCAGTGGAGTCGCCCCCTGCTGGTCATCACACAGAAAACAGGTTTCAGGCATTCTTACACAGATTAGACACGAGATGTGTTTGGTTGTATTTTCTTTAGGGAACAGACAACACACCTGATGTGCCGTGACTGGTACATTATATAACTGTAGCCCACACACACCAGATGTGGGACATAAACATAAGTGGACAGGATGTGCCGATCTGTAGAGCAAATATAATAAAGCTATGGAAGGTCAACACCTGCAGATGCTACTGCGTTGGCTCATTGATCGCCCTGCTGTGCTTTTGCCTTTCACACCACGAGGTTTCCAATAAAGATGAACTGTTTAAGACAGTTTAAGATCCCGTTCTATTGATTGTTCCCCGGGAGAAGAACAGGTGGGCCGCTGGAAGCTCTGCACAGTGTGACGTCCTGACTCACACTACACAAACAGATATATGTATATACACACACACTTCAAAGTAAAACTGTGAGTGAAGAGAGGTGTTTGTGCAGCCGGCCTTTCCCCCTGACGCACATACGCTGCAGTGAATCGCAGAAATACAAATAAAAGGTGATAATGCAGACGATAGGTGGGCGGAGGCATCTTTGTGTAGAAATGTTTTTTGTCCGTGTGTGAATGCAGAGAACAAACACACACACACAGGCTGAGCTGCACGATATTTCAAAGGAGCTGCTCCACAGTGTCTAAGAGTTGTGGTCATGTGAGAATGGCTCTTGTTCCAATAGAGACAGATTCAAGTAAAATGGATTCATAGCTACAAGACATGATGACGGCAGCACAGTTACAACAGCGACACGATAAACAAGATGGAAGAAAGTGTTTTTCTTAGTGTGTTATACGAGTCTCGAAGTTAGAAGCCTTGACTCTGCTCCTGAAACACCTCGTCAGGCCGATACTTCTGCTTTATCGTGACGTCATTTTCATAACGCATCTCTAGCGCCACCTAACAAAGCAGAGTAAAGTGAGGGAAGAGTCGAACCAATCACAACAGAAGGATGGCCTTAAAGAGATGGGAGGTAAAAACGTGTTTGAGACAGAGGCTGAAAAGAGGAGCTGGTTGAGGAAAGTGATCAAAAAAAACTTTTCACTAATTAAAATGATCAACCTGAGTCCGAGCAGAATATTTCTCTGACCATCATTTAGCCGTAATTCAAGGAAATATGAGAATAACAAACTGAACCAAGTGAATCTAACGTAAACCACATCCAGTGAGTCCAGTGATATCAACCAACCACCAAGACCACATCCACAAACTAAAATAATATAATCATTTGTACACTCTTCACAGAATCACAAGGCCGACACACACACAGAGATAAACAACCATTCAATCTAACTCTCACCAGTCCCAGTCGACCCAGCCCGGTTCTGCATGTCTCTGGACTGTGGGAGGAAGCTGACACTGGGAGGAACGCGCCAACAGAAAGACCCAGGAACCATCTCGCTTCGAGCAAACCCGACTGTCAACCAAATCAAAAAGAAAGACTGCAGAGCAGCGACCGGGGCCGTGTCCTGGAACGACTCTCGCTGGACGAATACGAGTCAGACGGGTTGGAGACGGATTACGACCTCGGGGGAACGCCGGGGGCTTTGTACTTGACGAGGATCCATTCAGTCATCATCAGTGTCAGGATCAATGAATCCTTGTGACACGTTCATCCAGCTGCTCCGTGTCGGCATCGACCGCCTCACTGTCTCAGTGTTAATCTCAGATCACAGGCGTCTGTCTCATCTTAATTTGTTTCTGCTGAGTTCAGCCCAGAATCCAGAATCATGGTTTATTTGTGCCACTCTTTGGTTTTTTTGTTATTTCTGGTATTGCAACAAAAAAATGAAATATTTTCTTTGCAATCTCCGGACAAAATCTTTAATACTCTCATATCCAACAGGCCCATAACTCACTAACTGACGCAGCTGCTTCTCTTTCCATCTGCTCCGAGTCCAGCAATGAAAAATCATTCCTGGCTTTGTTCCTCTGACTTCTTCTTCTAACACTGGACCCAACATGGCAATAATGACTTTTTAATTCTGATGTACTAAATCTACATCTTTCAAAATCTATTTTGTTCCCACATCTACTCATGTTATTGTTTATCAATCTGTAACCAACGGCAACAACTGGCAACATAACTCATCTCCTGCCACGCGAGACTCGTTCGTCTTCACACACCAACAAGTGGCGATTCGCCCCCGAGTCCAGGCTGGAGATTGATAACCTGTCCAGGTGATCATTAGACCAACTGGTATCGATTAGAAATCCCATCAGCCTCCCAGTGATGATCATTTTCGTTCAGCCAAAAGCTTTTACTTTGAAACAGAAGAATGTTTTATGGTCAGAGACACGAGGGAGCGAAGGGAAACAGAGGAGAATCATAAATCACACGTGGGACACAGTAATACATCAACTTCAGTGTTGGAGTATCAGTGCGGCTGCTGTCACGTCCATGGAATATATCTAAATATTCCTTGTAGTTGCATGTGGATATTTTTAACTGAGCCCTGAACCTCCGTGAAGTCCAACACTGTCCCTGTGAGATTGTGATTCCACAGCTCGACTCCAACTATCCACGAGCTGATGGATGTGAGGAGGGGAAAAGCCGCTGGTGCTTCAGCCCACGTGTTTCCAGCTTCTCCGACTAATGGGTGAGTTCCCGTAGAACCAGGAACCTGGGAGGTCCAGAGGTGTCAGCGCTCTGTGACGCTTCTATCAATAAACCACCAGGAGGTATAATGAGAGGAGAAATATGTGGTGTGTAGCAGTCGAATGTTTCATCTACGTATTTCACAAACATTAATAAAAGCCAACGCGTTAAAATAACTCTTAACGGCTTCCACTATGCAGAGGACGGATTAGTGTCGTTGGAAATGCACAATATGCACCGAGGCTGATGGTAAATCTGTCAACGGGGATATTGATCGTCGTTAGTGCCAGATATTCTCCTTCATTGACTCTGCAGCTCCTCAGGCTGAATTCTGATTCGCTCGTTTTCATTTTATATTTAGCTCAAAACCTTCAACCCCACAGTCATTTTATCAATAAAAGCTCAACTCTTGCGTCACACTGATAAAAGAGAGTTAATAATACGTCTGATACAAATATGGCTATGACTATGTTCCTGTGCTCATCTTGTTTCTAACAGTTATGATTTTATAAAATATAGAAATGTGTCACGTACACTGAATATAATCTGTCACAACTTAAAATGTGCTTTACCAACTGTTACCATTGATATTGTTCATTCTATCACTAAGCTTTATATTAACATACCTAACATCTGCACCGACCATCTCTGATTATACTGGTTTCACTTTTCTTCTGCAAATAACTATGATTTAAATAATGAGAGTATTTGACTTCCTCACATTTATAGCTCAGGTTCGATCCTCAGTAACGACTCTCCGCAGGGGTCCAGCAATTTCAGAGAGGGAATAAAAATGTTCTGAAAACTGACTTTATTTGATCAGGTTTGTTGTAAACTCAGTGAAAATGGAACACGACATAACGACAGAAATAGTTCCATATGGTTTTTCTGCACCGAGTCAAATCACTCACTAGTTTCTGGAGCTCTGAGTGCAGGAGGATAATGTTTCATGAAGTGCAAACGTGACTTCAGGAGAAAAACAAACATGGAGGAGGATCTACGTCAGCAGCGTGAAGGCGGAATAAGCTTCTGCAGTAATAAGGAGATATCAGGGAAATCAGATGCATTAAGATTATTGTATAAACCCCTCACACTTTGCCCCTGAGATAGTTGGAAGGGGAGCATGTGGAGAGATATGCAGATTAAATATGCAACAGGCCCCCGAGGAGAACATGTTAAACGTCACGCTCTTATCGCTGTGGAACATGTGTTCTATGTTTAGAAATGCTAATAGGTCGCGAGAGTAATGAGTCAAGTCCATGCGTCGGTAAGAGCGACGCCACTGGGAGGAGATAGAGTCGTCTCTGACTCGCCTGGAAACAAATCGTGTTCTCATCATAATGGACTGCTGCCACTTGCCACCTGACCCCGAAGAACATTATTCAGGACACGCTGGCGTTAACACACGGAGGCTGAATGTTCCCCGCTGTGCTCGGTGAGATGATAACAAAGCGAGGACAACAACACAAACAGCAGAGGTGACTGCAAAGAGGCTGAAACGGGTTATTTACTCACAGTCTTGTGTTCTTCATCACATGATCTCTTCTGTGTTTTGTGTGTGTTTCATGATGAACGACTTCCCGTCAGACTCGGGGGGGAACCTACTTGAGCACGTGCGTGGATCCGTTGATCTGCGTCGCTGTGCAGGGGGCGGCGGAGCCCAGGATGGACGGCCTGCGGAACCTCTTCCTCCCGCAGCACAGGATGATGAGGAAGGCACGGCGGAAGGACCTGTTGAGGAAGGCGTAGAGGATGGGGTTCAGCATGGAGTTGATGTAGCCCAGCCAGAGGCAGGCGGCCCACAGCTTGTCTGGCACGGTGTAGTCTATAAAGGGGTCCACCACGTTGGTGACAAAGAACGGCGCCCAGCAGAGGCAGAAACAGCCCATGATGATGCACAGGGTCTTTGCCGCCTTTGTTTCTGTTCGCATGCGGTGGTTCCGCTGATGGTCGGCAGAGTCCGAAGCACCCGCTCCCCCCGCCCGCTGCAGCATGCTGATCTGTAGGGCGTGTGCACGGGCCGTATGTAGATCCTCTGGTAGGCCAGCACCATGAGGACCAGGGGGATGTAGAAGGCCACCACCGAGCAGGTGAGGGCGTACGGCTTGTTGACCATGAAGACGCAGGACGTGGAGTTGCTGGCATCGCTGTGGCGCCGCTCCTCAATCTGGCAACACACAGAGACAAGTTTTAATACACACATTTTAGTGAAAGAATTTTGAGGATTCTTAAACAGTAAAGCGACCTCGCGTTGAACCGCTGAACACGGCTCGGCTCCGCCTTTAAAACGCCTCCAGACTCCACAACAACCCACTTAAAATCCCACGCTCTCCTTATCTGGGGTGTGTAGTGGGAGGGGAGCACGTCTCCTGAGGGAGAGGGAGGCTCCGCACGTCACCATTAATCACAGTCTGGTCCCATCCCCGACTCTGCTCCGCTACCGTCTCCTCTCTGTGGGAAACTACAGCTCAGGGCTGCGGCGTGAATAACACAGATCCATTCAGATCTGTGCGAGGAGGCCACGCTGCCTTTGGGAAAAGGCCGAGTTGTTTTTCGTGAATGGGCGTAAAATGTTCAGTATTTACATTTTCCATCTTCCACGCTGCACACGACGATAAGAGACCTTGAGTGTCATCACCTTCAAATAGAATATATATATATTATATTATTATGACTTTGATATGAGCCAAGGACGAACCCATTCTATTTTGAAGCGGATTCCAACAAGGGGGCAGATCCAGGAATTATTTTCACCTTATTTAACATTGTGAGATATAAGATGATTCACAAGGAATAAAAAGAAAATCCGGCATAATGGGGGAACTGGTATCTGAACTGATCCCATAAGTCTTTACTGGGGCCTATGGACACATTGCATCACCGGTCCTGGGTTAAAGGTCCACAGTCTTAAGGCCGAACTCTAGAAAGTAAAGTTACGCTGAACACAAACACACTTCTACACTTTGACTGACCCGACTCGGTGTAAAGCTCCGGACTGCGCTGCCTGACGGAGCAGAGCTGTGGTCGGGAACCAGTACAACACAGATCCGTACGCGTGTCTCCTGAATTCTGTTGCTTCAGTTTTGGATCCTCGGTTTCGTGCCAGAGTCGAGTTGCTACTCAGAATATTCAACAGCTCTAATGAGACCCACAGAGAGACGCTGCCACCAGCGCTAACTTTAGACTGCTGGTGTGCTGTGTGTGTGTGTGTGTGTGTGTGTGTGTGTGTGTGTGTGTGTGTGTGTGTGTGTGTGTGTGTGTGTGTGTGTGTGTGTGTGTGTGTGTGTGTGTGTGTGGTGTGTGTGTTAGACAGAGAGGGATGATGATGATGATTTGTGTGTTTCTGCCAATAATGAGCCGGCCTGTCGTCCCGTTGACAGTCGCCCCAAATAAACTCTTTCTGCCTTCAATAAATGCAGACGGGGGCGAGCGAGGTCAGTATTGGCAGGGGAATCTCTCTCTCTCTCTCTCTCTCTCTCTCTCTCTCTCTCTCTCTCTCTCTCCTCTCTCTCTCTCTCTCTCCTCTCTCCTCTCTCTCTCTCTCCCTCTCCCTCTCTCTCTCCCTCTCTCTCTCTCCTCTCTACTTTGTATCATCTTCTCCGTCTTCAAAAAGTTACAAAAAGTAAGGTCTTAAAAGACTTTCAAACAACAGTTAAAATGGCGGACTTCCAATCAAAATAAGAGAAAGATAATCATCCAATGTACCCAACTTGATCTGTCGTGTTTGTTTTCAAATTCAATGATTTCCCGACTTTCCTTTTGACAGTAAATCGATATCTCGCGACCCCTCGTCCGAGTTCTGTCTTCACTGTGGATACGAGCTCTCAGCTGAAGAGTCACTGCTCCTCAGTGGATTGTTTCAGAGTGACGACTACTGACCGACCTCGACCGACAGAGGGAAACACTTTTCATTTGTCCGTTTGTCTGTTTCGGGGGCCTTTTCTGTTTCCTCTCTGACATTAAACACAACTTGTTGCACAACAAAGCCTCTGACTCACCTACTTTACATTTTCAGAGTGAAGTGCAGACACAGCTTGACCCCACGTCTGTCTGACATGTTGATATTGTTTCCACAGAAACCCCATGAAGCATTTGCTCCGTCTTGTAAACGATGTCATGTGGACGCTAATTGTCGAAGATGTTTATACACAACATGTTCTGTTCGACTTTGTGATCCGTCTTTTTTCTTCGCTGCAGGAGACGCAGAAATGTTTTTGGCCTCGTCTCCAAAAACCATCTCAGACTTCCCCCCCCCCCCCCCCCCCCCCCGCCGACTCACCAGGTGGTCGATGCCGATGCTGTTCCAGCCCTGCATGATGGGCAGGAACGAGATGACGGTCGGAATCACCCAGCAGCCGCCGATCATCAGAGCCACTCGCATCGGGGTCATCTTGTTCCTGTAGACCAGCGGCTGGCAGCAGATAGCGTAGTACCTGAGGAAGGGCGGAGGACAGAGGATGACAGAACGATAATTTCACTCTCAAAATGAACGTTCAAATCAACAATAAAAAAGGTACTTTAGACGAGTGAAGAAGAGCTGTTTATTTGTGGTTCTTCTTGTGTCCACTCTTCCAATCTTCCCCTCTGTTTTCTCATTTCTCATTTTTTATCAGCTCCAGGCAATTTTCCTGCAGGAGCATCGGCACAAACATGCAAACCACCAATAATTAAGCACAGGAATGTTTTCAGGAATCCGATGTCTTCCCCTCTGCTTTCTTCTCTCTCTCGTTATTATCATTCCTCCATCTCTCCATCCTTTCAGCTCTCTCTCTCCGTCGTTCTCCCACTGTTTCTCATTTGACCTCGACCTTTCGAAACCCACATCTTCTTGAAATTGACAGTTCCCCATCTTTTCCTCCCAAAACCTCCTCTGAACTCCAAGTAGAGACTAGACCCAGTACTGTGTCTGCATTATATCTGCATTATATAACTGTCCTTTAGCAGTTTTATAAAGACCCTTCACTGTTTGGACAAACATTGTCCCTGCACCCGACTGGTCTGCACAGAGCGCCGACCTCGTCCGACACCTTTGGCATTAACTGAAATGTCAGATCCTGTCACCTGACTCAGTGTCGACCTCATCGATGCTCGTGTGGTTGAATGGGAACAAATCTCTGCAGCCAGGGATCAGAATCTGGGGAAATGATGGGATCAGAATAATGGAGGCTGATGCTCGTGTGTTTTGGAATAGAACCACGTGTGAGAGTCCACATACTTGTGGCCATGAGTCTTCCTCTGGCTTGGAACCAGATCTGTCAACGTCATCCTCTCTTCCCTTCACTTTACACTCCTCCTTTATAGATTCTGACATTATATCATATTCCTCCCTTTTATACAGAAACAGGGTTTGTCTGCCTTTTGAAGCAAGTGAGTTAAACTAATGTTTGCTTATGATCCTGAACCAGAGAATTATCTGACAAGCTTCATCTCTCTCTGTGAATCTCTGTTTCGTTTATCTGCAGCTCCTTCACTGTGTGTGTGTGTGTGTGTGTGTGTGTGTGTGTGTGTGGTGTGTGTGTGGTGTGTGTGTGTGTGTGTGTGTGTGTGTGTGTGTGTGTGTGTGTGTGTGTGTGTGTGTGTGTGTGTGCATGCTATCAGCCACTACAGCAGGAGTCCCCAGCATGCTGTCACACAGTGATATCGCTAAGACGACGCTGGCGCTAAACTGCATGAATGGACTCGCACGGTGACAGAGAAAAACTGTGAATGAGCAGGGAGAGAGGGAAGGGATGAAAGAGAGAGAGAGAGGGAGAGAGGGGGGGGGGGAGAGAGAGAGAGAGAGAGAGAGAGAGAGAGAGAGAGAGAAGAGAGAGAGAGGAGGGAACAGATGGAGTGAATGGACTACTAAAAGGGAGCAAGGGAAATAGAGGAAGGAGAAAATTAGGAAACGCAGGAGGAAGCAATAGAGAAGGAGGGGGGGGGGGGAGAGAGAGAGAGAGAGCAACTAATCCCTTTATGGAAAAATTCAAATGACAGATGCTGCATCAAATCACTTACTGCAGCAAATACTCTGCATGTGCAGTTTGTGTGGCCTGGTCACTGACTCTGTGTGTGTGACTTATTATATACTGGTGAGGACCGTGTTGAGCATACACCTGGTTTGAGGGTTGGAAATAGGTTAAGATAAGAGTGAGGCATTTAGTTGGGATGGTTAAGGTTAGTTTAAGGGGTTAGGGAATGCTTGTGTGAGTGTCCTCACTGTAGCGGCTGTCAGACGGACTGAACTCCGCAGTTCCACCGTACTTTCTCCGGAGAAGTCGATGTGAGAACACAGCAGGGGATCGTCCACTGGATTCACCGCGACCGATACGAGCTGATGACGGTGTCGTGTTGATGTTAACATGTCACTTCCTGTCTCTGTCTGCTGCCGTCATCGCCGCGAGACGGCAGCCTTTGTATTCTGGGATATTTTTGGTTTAATTTCTGGAAAGTCCATCTTTATCCACAGTCTATGTTTGGCTTGTGAACGCCCTGAGCTGTGCTTGGAGTCTCGAGCTGGAGATGATGACTGATTGGTGTCGTTACGATGACGGGACTTTTCTCCTCCGCCGCCTCCTACTCGCGATGCGTCCAGCTCCCAAACTCATCCTCTCCCCAGCGGCTGAGTTCACACATTCCTCTCAGAGCTGACTGAACACTGCGCTCGGCCCCAGCAGCTCGGAACCTAATCCAGCTAAGCCTCCTCTGCTATGATCCCACCTCATTACCTACATGTGCTGCGTGGCATTTCATCGCCATCGGTAATTTGGAGTGGGTGTGTGTACCGTGTGTGTACAGTGTGTGTACAGTGTGTGTACAGTGTGTGTACAGTGCGTGTACTGTGTGTGTGTGTGTGGCCTGCATGTGCTGTGGCATTAAAAAAAAAAGGTCAAGAGATTCTTTCTCTATTTGAATTCCCAAAATAGTCGTGTTGAAAGGTTGCAGACGGATTCTTTAAGTGTGAATGTGGCCCCCCCCCCCCCGACTCAAGTATGGATTCTTGCACCGCGTGAATAGCGACGGCCACACACACACACACACACACAAGACACATGCGATACATGAAAGAACCAGCAGTGTACACAAACACACACACAACGACACACACACGTTAACCTGGGGCAGATTAGAAGCAGACGTGGCACGCTCGCATGGCAGCGGGTCCTGGCGCTGAGCACTTTAAACGGTCCCTGCTTCCTTTAGATCTACAAAAAAAACCTCTCTCTCTGTTTATTCCTGACGGTTTCATCCAGACAGTATTTATACGGGAGCTGGTTTCTGAGAACTGACGAAACCCAAACCAGGACCGAGTTCCCGAGGACTGAGATTCTGACGTCAAACCCCCGAGAGAGGGTTTTTCTGAGTGAGCTTCCACTCGGGCCGATCGACGGTCGAACCTGAAGGTTTCTGAACATACACAGAACCATCGACTGTATTTAAAGATGGACGACATGACAGGAAGCCAAAGCGCCTGGATCTCCCCCTGGTGGTCGGCACATAACGGACACGGCTAACGACTGGTTCTCAGAGTCATTCTCTCTTGTCTCACTAATGCTCGTTTAATTTCTCCGGCAAGTCTGGTTTTAATGAGCTTTTATATGATGATGTAAACGTCAGGATTGACTCGTGATTGGTTGAATGCCACAGCTTCATCCCTCAATCGCTGCTGCTCAGACTCAGGATTCAAGCGGCGCTATAACGCAAGTTGGCAGCGTTTGAGTCCTGGATGCTTTAGGCTTCATTAGTGGAAGGAGGAGGAGGAAGTGGGGAATGTGTCGTGCACATCTGGAGATAATCATATTTTGGTCCAAACTTGAAATGGAAATGAAAATTCAAACTAGACACAATTTCACCACAGCAGGGAACGAATGGGGGGGGGGGGGGGGGATCGTCTCACTTTGACGCACGACAGGGAAACGAGATTATAACACAACACTTCCACATTATCTGATGTTGTTCTTCATTGGTGCAAATCCCTGAACTAATTTATAATTATAATCAAATTTCCCAAAACCAATTGTTATGTAATGAACACGAGAGCTTTTGAAGCCTTGAGGCAGCTGCTCACTTTTTAAAATTTTAATTCCCGAAAATGATTTCGTTCACGAGTTGAGCAGAAGATTTGTATTAACTGCTGTTTGATCATTTAATAAGTTTAGACGAGTGTTTCTAAATCTAATATGTACGTTTAGAAAAGTGTTTGGATACTTTGATAAGTTCTATGAATCTAAAAAAGTATCTGGTCTAAAACACTGTAATTATGTGGAATGAAAACAAGACGATGCAATTATGAAGTCCGTCCGTCCATATCCTCTTTATCTCTTCAAGCTCATTTACATATGTTTCTGTTACTTCCGTTGTCACGTCTCTGTGCACGTCTCTGTGCACGTCTCTGTGCACGGTCGCCTCTTTGTGTCGGAGCATCCTCCTTGTGGCAGTTCTGTTATTTTTAGTTCATAATTCATTTCCATTCAGCCCTTCTCAGCGTCTTTCAGCTCAGGCCGGATGAATGAGAAGCTGCATCCCGCAGCTGTACACGTACTTTCTATACGCTCTCTTTTTCTCCCTGTCTTCTTCTTCCCCGTTTCCTCTTCTTCTCTCTCCAGCATCCCTCGCTTTTATTCCTCTTCCTCTGCCACACACACACAAGCTTTTCTTGTCTGTGAGCCAAGCTCTTAAAGCAGGGAAACACCACAGGCAACGGATTTGCCTTGTTTCTGTTTTTGTCCACAACACACAACAAGCATCTTGTACTTTCAGCTTTTATATTTTTTTTGAATTAGTTTTTTTCCAGTGTTTCAGGTTTGGTTTGTGACCTCTGACCTGCGTCGAGCTGAAGAATCAGGATTTAATCAGAAAGCCGCGAGGAGCCAAAGGTGACAGGTCTTTCTCACTGAAGTCGTTTTGTCACCGTGGGAAAATAACGGTTGTAAATAATCAGATAAAAAAGCGAACTCCATTTAGCGGTGGTGCTTTCAGGGACCTGGTGTTGTGCGTGTCTGCGTTCGGTACAACTATAGACACGACCTGAAGCTTCTATGGATCAGAATATTAATTATAATATAGGAAAATTACGTTAATACAGTATAAGAACCTGTGCATAGCCTGATAGTAATCGGCATGTTCCTATTGATGCATATAATATTGAAATGACTCTTTACTGCCTGCAGACCTAAACCCCTCTTTGCTTTTAAACGCCATCATGTGTAAAACCCTGTTGTTTCCTCTTTTCATTTCTTCATCTCTCTCTTCCTTGTTAGTCACACTTTCCCGATCCCTTCCCTCTTCTCTGTTTCCTCCTCTCCCCCCCCTGTTGTTGTGATGCGTCTGTTCCCTGCTGAGGAATTCTGTCACTTAGCTGTAACTCGTGTTTATGGCATGCACCGCCAGTGAAGAAGAATGTCCTCTTGATTGAAATAAACTAGACGAGTATTGCAGCAGCCTGTTCTCTCCCTCCCTCCTTCTCTCTCTCTCTCTCTCCCTCCCTCCCTCTCCCTCTCTCTCCCTCCCTCTCTCCCTCTCTCCCTCTCCCTTCAAATGGAAGCCGCTGGCCTCTGTTTGCACACTGGCCTGTTTCCCTCGATGCTGCAGAGGCACCTTCACTTAACCTGAGGTGTTGTGGTGGAGCTGCTCACTGACCCTCATCAGTGTGCTGTGGGCAGAGCAGCCTCTCTTACTGGAATCAGCAGAACTGAGGCACTAACACACAAACTGCACAGTGGGAGGTTCTGCTTTCACATGCATACAACATATAAAACCAACGTGTTATATTAACTGGAGCTTTTTCCGATGGAATAGGTCATTGAGGTAAGAGAGGAGGACGGTGCCGTCAGAGGAAGATATGGGAGTATCCGGATTCACAGACACAGCAGGGGCTTGTGGGTAATAAAGGGCGATCGTCTGAGTCTGAACTGGTAATGGAAGTTGTGTAGTTGCATTCAAACCCATTTCAAACTGTCAGGATGACGATTAATCCAGTCATCCGCATGATACGATGTCTAATGTCTGGTCTGATAAATTCACACCCCCCCCCCTCAACACACAGCAGATGATAACAGAGAGGAACAGAAATATGATCACAGAAGTGTTTGTTCACAGACTCTGTTGACAAACGTCTTCACAACCACAGCACATCGGCTCTGAGCCTCTGAGCTCTGAGCTTCACAAACTCTGACACCCGACTCCGACATCCGATCCCGGCTGAAGACGAGCTCCCTTGAAACGTTTCGGAGGCTTTTGATCATTTCACGTTCCTGGAACACCGAGCGTCACGGATCCACAGGAAACAGGATCTCCTTTTCAAGCTCTCAACTTTCCAACCATGATGTAAGATGAAAACCTGAGTGCGACGACCTCCAGGTTCTTTCCCTCTGTGTCAATCACTGAACCTGAGACTCTGTGACATCTTCTGACATGAAGCCACTGAACAGAAACACGAGCACAGAGCGCTGCTGCATCACGAACACGTTATAAATATATTCATATATATGGTTATGATCCGTACTGATCCTCATTCTCTTCCTACACCTCATCCATATTACTTTATATCACTATCTTTAATGCACTTCAATTATAGAAATATAGAGTTTATATTCACCTACGAGAATATCTTTTATAATTGCATTACAAACTACCACGAGACACTGATTATCCAATCAGAAAACGTCATGAATATAATGTATAAACTCTGCTTTGTAATCTTTCTCTCTGAACCGTCTGATACGTTAATGTCGTCGGGGCTGAAACTCCTCAGTTCTGTAAACGTCTTTTTCCTTTTCCTGCTGCTGCAGAGGCAATAAGAAGAGTTTATCCCGTCTCTATCCTCAATCCGAGCTTTCAGTCCGCAGATCCTCTCACGGGAGTTCATATCGAAGCTGTCGGGATGAAGACATATTAAATTCTCTCCACTGTGCCCGCCTCACGATAGACTCAGACTAATGTCTCTGCCCTCGACCAACTTTCTGTGAGGAGGGAAAGTTGAGGGAACTAATTTCTGTCAGTGTGAAAAGTTAGTTTTAACATATAAAACTAAAACTAAATGCAAGATTGGAAAGTGGCAAAATACACCCATGGTATGTTTTTATTGGCTTTCTTGTGAAATGGGCGAATTGACACTGTGATCCTCGATCCTCTTTATGTTCTGACCTTAAACCTGAAATTACTCATCAACCAAACTGCCCAGTAATTCTCATTTAATCCCCATTTCCCATCCTCAGCCCATTAGAGGACTGACGTCACTGTGTCACTCACAGTCTGAGGCTTGTCTCTGGGTCAACTCGTGTATTTAGATCAACTACATCGGCGGCAGAGACAAACACGACACATCTGGAACACGACGTCCGAACCTCGGGCCTGTTCCGTGAGAAACACAAACTGCAATATCTCATACCGGGTGTGAGTTCTCACCAAAGAGGTGATTTCACACAATATCAGTCATTTTACAGTCGAGACAAAATGTCACAATCACACAAACCAGCGCATGAAAGCTGACAAAGAGCATCTCCTCAGGGAAACAGACTGAGGGATGAACGTGTGAAACAGCAGGGACAAGGACTCTACCTGTCCAGGGCGATGCAGCACAGGTGCAGGATGGACGCCGTGGTCAGCAGCACGTCCAGCGACGTCCGGACCAGACAGAAAGTCTCGCCGTAGATCCAGTGTGGGTGGACGAGCTCGATGGCGCCGAACGGCATCACCAACACCGACACGAGCAAGTCGGCGAACGCCAGAGACACGATGAAGTAATTGGTCTTGATTTTCCTGGAGAGGAGAAGATAAGAAACAAGTGTAAGAATTCTTTAAAGTGCTTTTAAAAGCCTTTTTTCTATCGCAAATCATTTATTGAATTGATAATTAAAAGGGAAATTCTAAAGCAATTTAATTCCTTCGTTATGGCCTCAAGCTTTGAGGATTTTTAACCAGTTTGGTGAAGAAGAACTTGAACGTCAAACACCTCCGGTACTGCACCTCAGACCCGATCGCCCCAACATCTGTTGCACCTCACTAACACTGTTCTGACTGAATGAGAGTGAATCCTTGAAGTCGGGTTTATAAACCTTGTGAAAAGCTTTTCCAGGTCCCGTACTGAAGCCCACACTTCTGGAGGCATCTCTGCCAAACTCGCTGGAACTTAAGAAACCAACCTAAAGCGGGAAAGTCAGAGCATTGAAGGTCAAACATCCAAGACAAACAGAGGCAGAGGGGGGAAAAGTTCAAGATGGGAAAATCCATTTGAAATCAAATAACGGTTCCATAATGCAGAGAACAATATATTTCACGAGAAGAGCAAAACAAGGATTGAAATGGAAAATGGAATAAGAAAGGAAAACTCTTTCACTGGAGGTAAAAGACAGGGAGTGAAATAAAAGTCATCCAACACTCGACTCCTCCCGAACCCGAGCGCAGGTGAAAGCACAGAGAAGAAAGAGATCGAGGTTTTCATTCTGCAAGCAGGTCAAACATCAGGGTGTGAAAGAGACTCGGGGATTGAGTCCAGAGTCTCTGTGACAGAAGGTCTTTCTCTCGACCGAGCAGACGAGGGTCACGCTGCCCCGGCTGCAGGATCGTGAAAGACAAACTTTACAATTCATTCATTTGGCTCTTTCATCTCCTGCAGAGTTCAAATAAGAAACCTGTAGTTATTAGATCTTCTTTGTATTCTTTATGTGTTGCAGATCATTTTTCACTCCACAGAGGAGGTTATGTTTTCACCCCCGTCGCTCTGTTAGCTTGTTCGTTGTTGGATTGATTTTAAACAAGTTTAAGCAAAAACTACTGGACGGGTTTCACAGATTTCCCCGGGAATATTTCATGGATTTAGATGTTTTCTTTTAATCTTTCAAAAGTTGAAAGGGAGAGATCGTGTAGTGGTGCCGTGGTATCGAAGTCCTGCCGATACACATGTTAAACCAACCACATCAACTTCTTTTAAGTCTACTTTTACTATTATACATTTTGTATTTTGTCCCATCTGCTAACATGGAGAGGGCAAAGTTCATGAGCTACACTGCCGCCAGCCACAAGGGGGCGATCCAGATGTTTGGGCTTCACATCTGTAAATATACAATTAAAAGAAGCTGTTCTGGAATTTTCTGTGAAAACTTTACTGATAAGTTCACGAACAACAAATGTGCATCTTGATAAATACGTAAAATAATAATCCTCATCAAGACAATACTACTATTTATTATTAAAGATAATAATCCAGTTCTCGATTACATTTCTAACAGAATAAATCATGTGTATGTGAATGTGATTTCTGGGAGGTGGTGATGTGCAGTGTGATATTAGTGCAGTGAGTCAGCTGAGCAGTGAATTCATGACGTCAGTCAGGACGTCAAATTAAAGACGAAGCACCGACGGGTCAGAGCTGCATCGGGGAGAGATGTGGTTTCACTCACTTGCATTGACAGACGAAGAAGAACAAACCACACACACACACACACACACACACACACACACACACACACACACACACACACACACACACACACACACACACACACACACACACACACACACACACACACACACACACACACACACACACACACACACACACACCGGCCGACCTGCTCGCGGTGAGAGAGTCGGTCGGTCAGCCGGACTGCTCTCCACGCTCGCCGCTATAAATAGCCTCAGAGAGAGGGGACGGCCGAGAGCGCTTTTCCATCTGCCTGTCACTAACCCAAACAGCCCCTTGAGACCGGGCTGGGAACCACAGCTGTCATGGGGGGGCACACGGGAATCACACTGAACACACACACACACACACACACACAGGTATGTTCTCAACAAAACACACACATGTAAGACAAATGCTGTTTGCACACACAATCTGCAGATAGTTTACACATGATTCTACACACACACACACACACACACACACACACACACACACACCACACACACACACACACACACACACAGATGTTCCAACAAACACACACACAGACAGACAAATGCTGTTTGCACCACAATTGAGCATAGTTAACACATGATTCTACTAACACACACACACACACACACACACACACACACACACACACACACACACACACACACACACACACACACACACACACACACACACACACACACACACACAGAGTTGCGTTGGCTGTGACTCACACCAGTTTAGAAACCATTAACGTGCCCTGAAGCAACGGTGTCGTGTTTAGTTAGGATGACATATTGTGTTTGGCTTCAAGTGCTGAGAATAAATTCACTTTATTAAAAAGGATTTTGTGGCTGTGTGAGGTCGGTGAACTCACACGCGCACACATGCGCACACACACACACACACACACACACACACACGTTTCTATCAAATGAACCGTGGCACCATCAATTTATATCAGTGGTTTTGGTTATAGAGCTGCAGCGTCCAGTATAAACAGCACAGACTGTGTGTGTGTGTGTGTGTGTGTGTGTGTGTGTGTGTGTGTGTGTGTGTGTGTGTGTGTGTGTGTGTGTGTGTGTGTGTGTGTGTGTGTGTGTGTGTGTGTGTGTGTGTGTGTGTGTGTGTGTGTGTGTGTTTCATGTTCACACAGCACGTCACATTGAGGGAAACAAGGTTGGTATCAGTGGTGATGTTTCTGTGGTTTAACACCTTCTGAATCACCTTCTGCTGGTGTCAACTCCCCACGGATAACTGTGTGTGTGTGTGTGTGTGTGTGTGTGTGTGTGTGTGTGTGTGTGTGTGTGTGTGTGTGTGTGTGTGTGTGTGTGTGTGTAAAGGTCTAGGAACACAGCAAATCGCAGCTGCAGTTAACGAGCAACACACCGAATGTGGATAACAAACTGTAACGATGGAAAACTTCCTTTTCCACTGGGGGTTCCCCAAGGTTTGGTACTCGGCCCACTTCTATTTGCAATTAACCATAAACGTGATTTCCACCAGATGACCCCGATGGCCTCAGCTCGTCTCTCAGATGTATAATCATGCGTGAAGGAACATCACGAACCTCTGCTCATCATAGCCAATCAATCACAATATCGGCCTCAGAATCCCCTCGAGTAAACGAATAAACGGTTTGTCTACACCGGCTGGTTCGTTGGTTGTTGATGATGTGCTCAGTGCCCCCCCCCCCCCCCCCTCACCCTGGGGGACACGCCCACTGAGCAGGTGAGTGTCTGTCTCGTCTTCTGGATGACAGTTTGTGTGTCTTTGGCATTTGAATTGTGGATTTATGCATCCGGGAAAATAAAGACAATGGACATCCGTGTGTGTGTGTCTGTGTGTGTGTGTGTGTGTGTGTGTGTGTGTGTGTGTGTGTGTGTGTGGTGTGTGTGTGTGTCTGTGTGTGTCTGTTTCCCCAGTGGACATTCAGACAATGATGAAGGGAGGAACAAAGATGGCGTGTCGTTGTTTTCTCCTGAGGGAGGTGAGATTTCGCAGCCTTGACTTTGTCACTCATCAGTCTCTTTAAATACACACATGCACGCACACACACACACACACTCGTGCGCGTACAAAAATATACACAATGAAGTCTCACTTCCGTTACTGTAATTCTCACATATATAAACACACACCTTCCTACATAACTTTCTCTTTTGAATGCGCTCGACCTCAACACACACACACACACACACACACACACAACCACACACACACACGTCTGAAGCCTGAGCTCTCAGGTGTCATGAGACAGAAACCACACAAAGACAAAGAGAGAGAGGAAGAAGAGGAAGAAGAGGGCAGGAGGAGGAGGAGGAGGAGGAGGAGGAGGAGGGAGGAGGAGGAGCAGGAGGAGGAGGAGGAGGAGGAGGAGGAGGAGGAGGAGGAGGAGGAAGAGGAGGAAGAGGAGGAGGAGAAGAAGAAGAAGAAGAAGAATGAATCATTGCTGTGACAGTGACTCCCACATGAGCAGCCGTCCTCAGGATGACCCACCGGCTCTGCGTTGATCATGAATCTCACAGATCAAGGGTGAATGGACCTTTTCCTTTCTTCTGATGACATAAGCGTTATTGGATTTTTCCTGTTTAGCAGAATTCTCAAATGTGGTCAATCCACGTTTAGAAGAAGTTCCCGTGTTTCTTAACTCCGACTCAGATAACCTTCAGGGACATGTGAAGTGTACGAGACAGCAGAAAACATTCGAAGCTAAAAGGAAGCTCGGCCTCACCTGAGTTGTCGGTCCTTGCAGACGGCCACCATGACCAGCAGGTTTCCCAGGATGCTCATCAGCATGACCAGAGACAGGAAGCAGATCAGAGCCAACCGCTTCGGCATGCTGTCGCTATGGAGACGCCAAAGAGAGAGAGAGAGAACAGCACCATGAACACATCAGATCAGATCAGCAGAGTTGAGTTACACAGTTACACAAAGAAGAGAGGTAGTTCTGCTGCACGGAGACAAGTTTATCATGTTAAATTATAATCTCTCTTTTCTCACTTTGTCATGTGCGGCTGCGTCAGCGAACATTAATCCATTCCCACTTAATTGCTCAACCCAACTTTTCCACATTATGGTATCGGTAGAGTCATCATCAGTAAAACTTTTAACGAGCGAGAACTCCGCCCCGAGGGAAAGTGGGTTTCTGTTCATCATCAAAGTGTCAGCGCTGAAATCTGATATTTCATCTCATTATCAACACACAGATCTGCTATAAGTTACATGTTAAGACAGTTTTCTGAACATTTGCAAACCTTCAGGTGCCACTGGGAATTATGTATCACCTTCATATCCAAGGAAAGAGCTGCTTCATCACAGAACTCAGCCAAGCAGAAACAAACCCAATTTAAAATCTGCCAGATGAACACGATAGAGGCTGAAGAGAGAGAAGCTGCGACATCATACTTTGTGTAATGTGAGGAAGATGTTTATCTACTTAAGAACCATTTTCTACTGTCCTCTAAAAGAAAAAAGTAGTTTTAAAATGTCAAATCCGAATATATCACCATAAATGTTTCTCTTCTAAAGTTGAGGCTCGTTCTGAAACACAAGGTTTTATAACGTTTGAGATTCTTTTCTGAAATCCATATTTAGTTTGGACTAATGTTGTGAAACCTTTTGTTTCTTGCCGACTGCCAACACGCCTAAAATAAGAAGATGATTGTTTGTAGAGGAAGTTGGAATAATTTCCATCAGGAGTTTTTTTACAGTTTGCATTTGAAGGTTTTCGTGAAACAGAAGATTTTGTTTACTTAAAACGGCAAAGAACTTCCTGCAGTGGCTCGTCCCCTCGTCTGGGATGTCAGAAAGTGTAAATTAATAAATCTTTACATTACTCTGTGAAGTGCTGAATGAAATAATCCTCAACATCCTCATTATTCAACGTCACATTTCACGTTTCCACGGAGCAGATTATCCTCCGAGGACTCTTTGTCTTCTCAAAGTCTTCTCCCCCCCCGTGCTGCTGTGATTTAAAAGGGGCTGAATGTAAGGTGCTTACTCAGGATCCTCACGCGCTGGGAAGGATAATATATTTGAAGGTAGTAAACTGCAAACTTGCATTTTCAGCCCCCCCCGATACATTTAACCTTGCATGAGTTCAGCGTCTCGAGGTGGAGGAACGTGAATCAAAGCCCCGGGAGTGAACCGTTGTGAAACTTGTTTGACTTTGGCAGAGCAACGCGCTCCTTCTCCGGAGGTTCGTGGTCTCTCGCACTCGAAGGCTTCACCGGGAGGAAGGAGACGAGAGAGAGAGACGCACCATCACCTCCGTCTTCTTCTGAGGACAGCTCCATTACACGAGCATCCTTTCAACTCTCTGTTCCCGTGTCTTTGTCCTGCACTTCCACGGAAACTCACGAGATTGAGGCCAATTTATTCCTGTTTTTTTGTATTCAGTCCACATTGTCAGGAGTCAGGAGTCACGTCTCGTCCCCCGTCTGCCAAATGACTCTACTCTCACCATCCGAGGTTCAAAGGAGGATAGTGAGCAAATGAGCCTTGTTCTTTGATCATCGGTGCCAACACACTAATCAGATCAAATGGGAAACGCTGACAGATTCTCGACCAGACACATCATTTCAAAAGCACAAGATGGAAGGAGCCTCTTTCATCTGGAATTTGTCGACTGCGCGGTCTGACCTTTTCCCCGAAATGAGGCATTAAAATGCACGTTTCAGTTATTTAACACGGCTGCGGCGGCGACAGGCAGCGAACAACTTTGCTCTTTTGTGCGGGAGCGAGAGCGAGAGCCTCATTTCGGATTCGACAATGAATCAGCCCTCTGGAGACGTTCTCCCTCTAAGCTTTCAAAACGCACACAATTACCGATCACTACTCGCCCGTCAACCTCGGATTCTCAAGCTGCCGCCACCTGCTTCCTAATTCTTAAGGAACAGGAACATCAACCTTTTTTTCCTGTGAGGTTCACGAGGCTCCGAGCTCTTGTTCAGCAGCGCTGTTACCTGAGAGAGTCTCAGAGGGAACTCATCCTCTGCTGAGACTCTGATGCTCACCTGCATTATTGAGTTCTCTCACTTCACCCTGAAATCGTACAACCACACATCTTCCTTTTCTATTCAATAGGTCGTGATTTGGAAGTAAAATAACATAGTTGTAGCCTATCAACATAATCATTACCTACATTTTGAAATGGTTTCATTGAAATGCTGTTGAAAATGGTTAAATATGAAGGTATAAGGGCCATAATGAAAATGTTTGAAATTCTACAGTCAAATCTTCTGAAACTTGCAAGTTAAATCTGCAGAGACGAGGCACAGACGTCTCTTTACATGCCTGTCTACAGACATGTCTGTACTGCAACACATCACTGGGCTTCCATGATTTATATTCAAAAGGTAAAATGTCTTTTTCTTTTTCCACACTGTACAGCAGCAGCTCCAGGCTATTTATTAACTTCCTTAACTTGAGTAATAAAACTGTAATCGAGCTCAGTAACTATCTTTTGACATTTGATTTATTCTCTGGGTGAAACTCGTATCTGCACTGTGCCTATATTTAACTTTAGAGAGTAAAACTCCCACAATTCACCCTGGAAAGGTTTCACTTTTCTTTTTTTATCAACAACATTCCAAATGTCCAACGTGTGCAACAGGAGAACATAACTTTTGGCAGCATTTGGCAAAAATACACTGACGTGTAATATGAGGCATTTGTGGTAATTTCTCTCAATTTTCTATTTTTCATTCCTCGTGTTTTTTGCCCTCGTTCTTTTTTTCACATTGATTTTCCAGGTGTAAGCTGAACTCTCTCTGCACAGCATCACTTGCTCTTATATCTTTATATATCCGTGCACATCTGGAAGACATAGTTAAGAGGGAATAACTCAGAGAGACAGAAAACGTGGAACTCTGCTGAGACCCGATACACGTGAACTCCGACCTGCAGCTAAGCTGAACCTCTGGTCGGCAATCAGCGAGCAGCCGCCTCAATTAGGCCGCTCGGGGTTGGATGAGGGGCGACTGGGAAAATACCTTCACCAGCTGAGAAGCTTTAATGCTGCAATCCGTCACTGGACGACTGGACGACTGGTTTCTGTTCTCGCCTCCCATGCAGACACAATGTTTTTCATACCTTCTTGGCTTCACTTCGACCTTTTACCTGAATCGCCCGTGACGCGGAGGATGATGAGGCTCAGTCTTCTAACATTATACGTGAAAGGGAAGTGAAGATGCAGATCCCAATCACCTCAGAATAGCCTCTGCACACCGAGCCCTCGCAGCTATTTGCAGCCTTTAGAATGGCTCCGGATCGGGTGGCTGTTGAAAGTAGCACTGATTGGATCTAAAGAGCTGTGATGACTGGCAGTCACAGGCCTCAGTGGTCCGGGGCAGAGCTAATGCAGCAGTCGGGCGTCTCCCTGCGCGAGAAACCAAATGTGCGACACTCGGTCGATTGCACAGAGGCCGTCGCGTTGGAGGCCTCTGCCAACACACAGCAGAGTTATCTGCAAAGTTTGAAGCTGCAAAAATGTTAAACTTTTGTCCCCGAGTTCGAGAAGAAGTGTTTTAGTTTCACCTCGACCCAGAACTGGCTTTAGGCCCAATCCCAATTCACCCCTTAGCCCCTTAATGTGGATCTACCACATTAGAAGAAGTGTTGAATCATGCAGAGCTGAGAACACAGAGGACTCAAACATACATGATTTAAGTGCTTCTGTTCTCCAGACTGTCCTCGGAAGCTCATGTTCATCCGAGGACGGCGTCAGGAAACCTTCAGTTAGTGGGTGAGAGGACGGTCAGGGTGGGACGCGTTACACAGGGAATTTACCCCCCCCCCCCCCCCGAGTTGTAACTGCTGTAACACAGTGTGATGGGAAGGCCAGAACACTTGCACCAGAGGCGCAGTGTAAAGGTGAACCGTTGTTTGAGCCCCGCTGAAGCCTGATGATCAGTCTGGATTCTCAAATCTGTTTCATGCTCGTGTTTGTTTGGAGGGACAGTTGTATTTTTGCTCTGAGGGACGTTCCTGGAGTTACATCCGGTTGATTGAGCTCATTTCTTCTTCTTCTTCTTCGTTTTGAGAGTCCAGCTCAAATGCACACGACGTAAGGGCAAAAGGTAAAAGCTAAAAGTTAGTGAACAATGTGCATTCTTCATATCGTGAGAACCTGGCGAGACGGCAAAGAGAGATTCTCAGTTTTTCTCCTCGTTCCCGACTTTGAACATGAATCACCGGAGGAGAAGAGATCAAACGCTTCTACTGTTAATGGGAAAGGAGTCAATCCTCTTTTGAATGGGTTCACTCCCGTTTAAGAAAACTAATAAAACTGTTCTAATTTTAGAGTAAAAGACGTACAACACTCAGAGAAAGGTACTTTGGACTAATCTGTGTCCAGCACAACACATTTTTAAAGGAAAATAGAAACTGAAGTCCGAGAGGCTGGTGATGTGGTTTCAGACTCGTCATGAAGCCAGATGAACGTCTACAGATCAGTTTTCTAAAGCACATTTCTGAAGGTCATGAACTCATGGGCCCTGAATGACCAGATCTCACCCCCACACCCCCCCCCCCTTGTCCGTCCTCCCTTCGTAAACATCTTATCAACAGGGAGGTCATCCAACCTCCCATTGTGTCCGATCAAAATAGATACAAGCATTGATGCTGGGGCTGAAGGCCTCGCTGGGAATCCTTAATTGCCAACAACAGCCATCTGGACGCTGGCGTTCCCTCTCGACAGGCAAAGACAAGCCTGCCATTATGCAGACTGGTGAAAGAAGCGGTGGGTCGCCGTCCAAACTGGTATCATATCAGCGTCTTTAACTGGGGAGGACTGGGTCCGACAGATTCCTCCCACTGGGACCACGAGGGAGAAAAGGGCTGGACCAAACCAAACAGAACAGATGGACCAAATGGACCAGAGAGTCCATTCAGCCGGAGGAATGTTGACGAAGGACAATAAATCAATGCTTTTATAAGAAGAGGCCTTGTTGATTCAATGTTTTCAGTGGGAACATGAAGAAGCTTCCTCCGACTCCGAGGTCTTTCTCTCTTCACTGTTTGCAGATAGTGATTTCTGACACTTCAATAAAACGTTTCATCACACCTGTATCCATGTGAAACCTCTGCATTTCATTTCCCTCCCGACCGGGACAGAAAAATAAACCTCCACGAACCACCAGTCAACGTGACACCTGCACGTAATCTTTTTAAATAAACCTTAAACCAAGAATACCTCCCAGACTCCAGGATCAATAAATCAAACATCCCTTCATAACCCTGTTACAGTTCAAATCTAAAATCACACACCCTCGTCCCCGTCGGTCCGGTTTGGACCTGGTGTTTTGGTCTCGGTGACGGAGTCCACCTCTAAACTGTTGCTCTGGGATTTGCCCGTTTAAGTGAGCTGTGTTTTTTCAGTCCCCGGCAGATTATTTTCTTTTGCTGTGACCGGCGCTCTTTAAGCAAACGGCTGCTTCTCTGCCTGTGGACGGCAGGTTTTCTGTTTCTGCACCGAGCTCATGGGTCAAAACCGGAGTTTAGTTCCAATTAGACTCTGTTATCTTTACCTCACCTCGGGAAAAGGAGGGTTTCCTGCAGAAGAGAAAGCAAGAAGGTATGAAACACAATCTGCTTTTCAAAGTGTTGGCAGTCAAAGACCTCAGGAGGAGATTTAAGTGTTTGTGACGGACGGTTCCAGCAACTGGAACTGGTTCCTGCTCTCGTGGCTCGTGGTGTGATGGATACTGAAAGTGACAGCAGTGTAAAAAGAAAAGAGCTGGCTTTGTTAACATTTTTGTTTGCCTGAGCCATAACAATCTTTTTATGCATAATTTCTACTTGAAATGAAAACAATGAACTCATCAGACGTGTTGCTGTGATGAGGGGAAACTAAAAAGTTGTACAATTAGAGAATGAGACGTGAAAACAATCAAACCTCCGGAGAAATGAAGGGAAACAGGAGAAATGACTTCTACTTTAAAAACTTTGCGGCGACATCGTAAAGACAAAATGAAATAGATAAAAGAATAATGTCTAACTAAAGTATAGACAACTTTTGCATATCAAAAATGTTGAAATAGCTAAATTCTCAAAAGTTCCTAACTTTACAGAATAACTACGGATGTTATTACATAGGACTGATTCTACAAAATTAATTTTGGACAGAATCTGAAATAAATATAAGTTCATTGCAGCAAAGGAAGTAAGTTAAGTCTTGAAAGTTGATGCAACGTTACAAACAACCCAATCGATCAACCTATAAAAGTCAAGAACAAGACAATAGCCTTCAAACAGCGGCTGAACAACAAAGTCTGGACTCCAGACAAGCTGGTTTGGAATGAACTGGACCGAAGGTGGAAGCAAAGCAACTTGCAATAGTTGAATATTCAGACTTTAATCCACGAAAAAATGCACAAATGCATGATGCAAAACAGAGTTGAGGCTGTTCTTGTAAACCTGAAGCTGTAATTGGACTGAATTCTGCAGGTTAAGGGAACGATGCTGATAAATAAAAGGAGATTAAACATGAAACAGACAAAATGTGATAAATTACAGAGATCTCTTTAAAAGAGGAAACACCACCTGCACAAGACGAGCAGCGAGCATCACAATCAGCTCAGTTACAATCATTCTCACACGTTCACATGAATCTATTCAGACTCACAGATTAATTTAAACATCAATCAAACCCCATTCACTATTTAGTATATTTTGCCCTTTTCTCATCATTCCTTCTGAAATAATAACTCTACCTCCATCGCCCTGACTTTAAATCTCTACCTCCGTAACTAAAACACTGATTTCCCTGTCAAAATTATTTTAAAAAACCCATTCAAATCTTTCAGTAGTAGATGCATTTATGAATTCAGAATGTGGAGTCAGGTGAAGCAAGTGACAGGAAGAGGTGAGTGAAGACTGGAGGGAGTTAAAAACCGCTTCATACACCATCAGGTGCATTGAGGATGTTTCTAACAAATCTGAAAAGAACTAAAAGAATAACAAATATCTCAGGATGAAAAAGAGGAGCCAGACACGAAGAAGACGAAGACGAAGACGAAGACGTGAACTTGGACAAGACGACAAGACGTCCGATCGGAGAATCTCCTGCTGCGTTCTTCATATGTGAAGGTTCTGAATCAATCTAATATTTTGAATCATGCTTCCCTGGAGTAAACGTAATGAATCGAGAAATGGCAAGTTGTTGTTGTTGTTGTTCTGCCGAGGCCCAATACTTCCTTAAAGGTCTCCACTAAATCTGTCAGAGTTCTAAAACTAACAAACATAAAGAGAAACTATTGATTTGGTTTGCAGCTCAACGTGTCACTGAATAAATCTCTGCCACCATTAAGAAACCTTATTAAAATCTGCTGGATCGTGATTTGTATTTGGATCAACACCAAATTTGCTTCTTGCAAAAGTGAGGAAGTGATGAAATGTTTTGTGTGATCCACAAACCAACAGGAGGACGGGGTGGGGGGGGGTAAATATAATCCCTCAGTGGTTTAACCACATCAATCCTTCTGAAGTGTAAAGTACTGACGGACTAAGAATAGCTGAGATTCACTTCGGGTCAGAAACTCATCTGGACCCCGGAGACGAGATGGGACAGTTAATGATGTGTGACCGATGGTGGAGGCAGGGCGGGACAATACGTACACCAGGGAGGGGACAGGACCTCAGAGTCGTGTGTGTGCGTGTGTGTGTGTGTGCGTGTGCGTGTGCGTGTGTGTGCGTGTGTGTGTGTGTGTGTGTGTGTGTGAGAGACGTCCTCAGGATACAGAGTTTGGTGCTGGAGTGGATTCGAACTTTGCTGCTTTTTCCAGATCTGGTGCACTGAAGTCTAAAAAATGACCCAGATATGAGAGAAGCCTCGAGCTCACTGAGGAAAGTTTCTCTGCCGTGGTTCCACATGTCGGTGAGACTCGTAGAATATGAGAAACAGTCCGGATTCTCCTCGTTTGACCTTTCGCACGTTCAGACGTCCTCGTTCCTCGATGTCCTCGTGAGCGTGCATGTGTACGTGTGCATGAACACGGGGCAACAGTAGCTTAGTTTGCACAGAAATAATAATCTGGATATTACCGGTACATTTTATTGGAGTGAGTCGGTGAGTGAGTCTCAATCCGTCTGTGTGTAATGAGATTTGTAAATGTGTACATGGATCTGCAGATATGTATTTAGAATCCGTGTGTGTGTAATCAGATTTGAAAGTGCACAGAAAGGAGAAATAGGAAAAATATATATTATAACATAGTGAATTGTTAAGTTGTACATTGAAGCTACGGCGCTGAACAGTTAGAGACGTGACTATGACTGAGTAAGAATCATTTTTAATTTATTGAAACTAACAGACAGCAGCCACAGTCTATGGAATTCATGGGAAACTGATATTACTATAAAATAAATAGAGGTTTGATAACATCCACGCAGACAAGTTCATTAATCTGAATCAACACAAACTGTGCCTGAGGTTTAACATAATTATGACAACTGTGTTTCTCTACACCTGTAAAAAAAACAATGTTATTAATCAGTGAAATGTAAATGGTATGTGTACGTTTTCTAGATTCTGTTGATTCTCTACATGCAGATGACGGAGGTCGGTAAAGGTCACAGATTACTTCTAAATTCCAGAAAAAATAATGAGTCTCAGGCTTTCTCCTCTCACGGCAAACCCTCCATCTCCTGTGATGCAGAGCGGGTGACAAGCAAACACCAGTGAGTCACGGTTCTGAATTCAGAAATAATATTTCCCCCAGAATCACTGACTAATTTCTCCTGTGATTCAAACTCAAATTAGAGACAGAACAGCGAGAGGCATCAGACAAGCGTCAGTGTGACTGTTCGAAAAGAAAGAAGGGCAGCGAGTCATTCCAATGTAACTGTCTCCAGAACAGTTTCCCTCGAGGGGAACAAGGCGTGATTCTGCTGCTTCACACACACACTCACACACACACACACACACACACACACACACACACACACACACACACACACACACACACACACACACACACACACACACACACACACACACACACACACACACACACAAACATCTTCACATGGAAGAATCATGCAACATGCCACTCAATATGAAAACAGTTTCATCCAGTTAGTTTCCATCAGCTTCTCTGCTGCTACTTCAATTATCAATCTTGTGTTGGCCTCATCCTGGTGGAAGCTTCGCCTGTGATGCAACAGGGGAAACGTGGAAATGTTTTTTTACCTCCTCCACCCACCTCCACCCTCCTCCACCCCTCCTCCACCCACCTCCACCCACCTCCACCCACAACCCCGCTAGACAAAGACGTGCTTCAGAACTGCCAACTTCAAAGAGGTGACTGAAAAATAACAAAGGATTGAGTTATTATAACGTCTAAAGGGGTTTTCACACATTTCACAATCTTTAATGCACCACAGGATCATAATTTAGACGATACTGTGCTTCTCACATTTTGGAGGGAGTTTGGAGAAACATGAACACGTCCCTGAACACAAAGCCTGAGGTCAGTGCTGGAACTCACTAATGTCATTAATCATTTTCTAATATTACTCACACACAGTCAAAATACAAAAGATAGGGTTGTTAAATTGTTTTTCGCTCTGGGACAGAACTGCATATGATTTCAATTTGACATAAACTGAGATTCATACCCTCAAGAAGCAGCACGGTGAGTGAGTGCTGAAAATACTAATAGTTACAAACTGCAGATGTGGTATTTATACACTCGGCTTTAAACTTCAGATGTTGATGCAACTCTCTACAATTTCTGTTGAATAGAAATAGAAATATGATCGTTAACATCATTTAAAGTCACAGTTTGGTTTGACATCAGTTCCTGTTGCACTATATTCCCCATGAAGCTTCCCTGTCACTCGTAAGCAGCCTGATATTAGAGCTCCTCTGTTGACACTGAGCATCCTGTCACTTTAATGATGATATATATGACAAACGCAGCCGCGCTGTCAAACCCTGATGTCAGATCCACTCTGCTATGAACACATCGTCTCCAAGGACAACTTCTCCCTTAACTCGTCCATCACTTCCTGTCTCACTCAGCTTAAAGACTCGTCAGCGTGTCGCAGTAACATTTGTTCAGGATTCGACGATAACGTCTTGTTCAAGGTATCGTGGCAGTCGTCATCGAACCCGTAATGTTACACACGAGCCGGATTAGAGTCAGTTCAGTCCCTTCGTGTATGGAGTTTTGAATGAACTTCCACTCCCCTTTTTACTCTTGTGAAAAATAATCCTCCATTGTTACGATTGAGTGTGCAGTGGCCTCTAGTGGTCGTAGTCATTATGACAGGTGCAAAGTAGGACGTCCGGTGACTACAGTCTGTGGAGCATGAAGCGTTATGGATGGCTCGACAAAAAATATGACATTCACACAGATGACGGCTGTTTGCTATCACCACTCCACTCTCTGCAAATATTTAAATCCAAATGTCGTTTTTGTGCCTAAATATGACCAAACGATGATTAGCTTAATTCCATCTCTACTATTGTAACCACGGCGACCAACGTCTGGTGTTTCCGGAGGTGCTCCTTATGGGTCGTAGAGGAAGCAGATGTCTGACCGTCGGATTTTACACCATTTTTCTGCTAAATACAACAAAAGAATGAAATTGTTTGGATCATACATCCAGATAAGAATGTAGATTCTAACCAATGCAGGATGTTTACACACCGAAGGGGTTAAGTTCTGTTTTATATTACACTTATTTGCAACCTCGGACAGAATAGAACGTCAATATTCTTGGTGTAATATGGAATGAAGCAAGTGGAGCCAGATCTCTCTCCTCTTGGATTCGGTGTATTTCGGGACATTGGGAGGTTTCTGTGTTTTCTCCTGCCTGAAGACAGACGACCACTAAACCTCTAAGACCCGGGTCGAGAGCCATATTGAGTGCATATATAGCTAAAGGGCCTTGAACTGGATTCACTGAGCGTACGACAAAGAGTCAGAGACACTGAGAAGGTTAATAATAAATAACCCTACGGAGAGACGGACACGGGAAAGATCCGCAGTCCGATGGTGGAAGAGAAACGCCGATCCCACCAACAAACGGAGAAGTGACGGAGAACAGACGAGATGACGTGTGTCACATTTCACCTCGGTTCAACCTTCAGGCATGAATCCATCCCTCTGTGAGCTCACAGGCCTTCGAGCTGCACTCTGTGATGGAAGAGTCAAGGTCAACACCGAGCCTTCTGCCCTGATTGGCTCCTGTTGCCCTTCGGACCTCGAACAACAACTTGATCGTCAATTTGATATTTTCCTGAGGACGGCGGCTGAAAGTGTTTGGTCTGTTTTTCACATTCATTCATAACCAGACACTGATCCCAGTTTCTCCACTGTATGAAGGCTACCTGAAAGAAAATTGAAATGTACTAATTCCACGTGTGTTGCATTGATCGTGTTATGTTACTACCACACAGCGTCGGTGAAGTTGACGGATGAGGGGGAGGAGGTGATTTCTGCGGCGCTACACGGGACGTTCCTACAACACATCTGCTCTCAGCGTGCGGCAGCGGCGGAGATTTACCAGAGTAATCAAGCCGCGGCGCCGCCTGCAGAGACGACGCACATCTCTGCCGCTGAGCCTCGCAGCTGAAGTGTGAACTCCTCTCACCGGGGGAACTCTGCAAAAAGCACAATTCTGCAAAATGTAATGCTGCGAATCTTCTGTTCACTTTGAGATAATTTATCTTTGTTGGCTGTGCAGAGTCAGGTCTTCAAGGTCGGGCCTGTTTTGTAAGAGGCTGCAGAACGTGGGTGAAGGTTAGAATTTGGTTTTTTGACCTGAATAGAATATGAATCAACAAAGCTTCTCCTCCCGTTCACTTCCAATCGAGTGGGGCAAATAAAACTGTGGCAAAGCAAATCTATTACAGCAAGTTGTGTAGTTTGAAGATATTAAGTTTTAAAGGTCAAACCGAATGGGCAAAAGTCTAGTTAAAGACCATTAAATAAATCCAGAGTTATGCTTTGATGGACACTTTAAAAAGGCAGATATCACAGAAGCCCATCACATACAGCAGAACTAACATGATCCAGATGCTCTAAATGGGATGAAATGACCCTTTAACGCTAACGAGCACCAGACAAAGTTGGTTCTTCGATTGAATTCAAACAAACACTAAGAGCTAAGTGGGCGACCACTTCTGTTTTGGATTCCACACGTGAAACTGTTCTTGCTCTGCACGTCTCCAGTGTGAACTCGGATTTATCGTTATCGTTAACTTTATCCAAACACTGAATGGTCTGTGTCTCATTCGGTGCAGCTGCTCCTCCTTCCCCGCTGTCTTCGCTCAAGTGTGAAATTTACTGTGTTAATGGGACACGTTAACATTCACATAAACACACACACACACACACACACACACACACACACATACACGCACAAGCACGTGTCAACATGGAACATTTTCCATCTGCAGTGAAATCGCACCACGGTTTTAATTACTTCGCCTCAAAGTCGTCAGGCAGGTGTGTGTGAACAGCTGGACACCTGAGATCCACGGATTCTGAATGGGTTCACACACACACACACACACACACACACACACACACACACACACACACACACACACACACACACACACACACACACACACACACACACACACACACACACACACACACACCCCCCGACATTAGTGATGATGTCAGAGGCTTCAGACAACGAAAGGTTGTTTAACATCGGCACCACTGTATGAGATCTGGTTTTCTGCTTCCACCAAACTAAAGGATCCAGTCTAAGATTGAATCGTTCAAACACAAAGCTGCATCTTCCGACAACTAGAGACTTAATGTTGCTGAGTTCGAGGTCATTTCATTACCTTCATATATATATAAAAAATACATTTGGACAATGCACTAGCTCCATATCTCATTTATTCCATCTTAAAAGAATTATACCACCATGAGAAAGGTCCAGAAAACCTCACAGCAGGTTGAGAATAAGATCCGCTCATGCGTGAGGTTCACAAGTCAGGACTTTTGACCTTTGACCCCCAACTTCTACTGCAGCAGACGTGCGTACGAATAAACATCCAGACAAACATCCTGAAAACACGATGCGTCTGTGCCGGTGACTCTAATCCAGTGGTTCCGTGCACTTCTCAGCGTGCACCTCGATCTGTGCGGGAGCAGCGTGACAGTAGAGCAGCTCTGAGCGGCCTGATTCCTCCTGACAGCCACGAGCACAGCTCCTGTCCCGCTCCGCCACAGTGGAGCTGACAGCGACAACAGAGAAGAGACGCAGGCGAGGAACCGACCGTGAACATTAAACACACACGACCTGGGGAAACAAGGTCAGAGAGCCGGGACCCGGTTTCATTCTTCTGACAGATTCTTACATCTACAGTAAAACTTCAGGGTTCAGGAAAAAGTTTCCGACACAGCTTCTAATAATAAGAGGACTGAAAACCCACCAGTGATTCTACTGATGCAGAAAAGAATCCAAACAAAGCCATTAACAGATGTGTCCTGCAGAATTCTCCCTGTGCATCAATGAATTAATCCTGAGGTGAGGTGACTGCTCAGAGATCAGAAACACCTCAAGCCTGCAGGAGCTCAGCGTCTTGCTCAAGGACACTTCAGCAGATGCTTCAGAGATGCTTCCCCAGCCGAAGGGCAGCCAGTCGACTCGACGTGCCGCCCTGCAGCCAATGTTTAAGAGATTAGAAAAAACACCTCCCTTATTTTGGGTCAATCAGCCGCCGGCTCCTTCCTCCACAGAAGAGAGGAAATTTGACTTTCATATTTGTCACTTTGAAAACCGGACACGTGCGGATGCAGAGCGATTTGAGGCAAAGGGCAACGACCCAAACTAAAAGTACTGCTCGTCCTCTTTCAGACCTTTGGTCCCAACACGGATCTTTAAACATTGATTTGGAATCAGATATCGACCTTAGTCACAGAACTTTGATAACGTGACTTTATTCAGCTGCAGGGAAATAAAGTGGTGCACACAAACTTTAAAGTCACCTTCACTGTGACATTGTGGGCTCCTTCCTCCTTCCTCCTCCTCTTCCTCCCTCCTCTTCCTCCTCCTCCTAATCCTCCTCCTCCCTCCTCCTCCTCCTCCTCCTCCTCTCCTCCCTCCTCCTCCTCCTCCTCCTCCTCCTCCTCCTCCTCCTCCTCCACAGATCACCATCGACAGCTGCTGACCCTGTTTCACCTTGTGCAGATATCATCAGTCACAGAGTTTTAACTTCACAGCAGAGGAATCACTGGTTTGGATGAATCATGGCTGTGTTGCATGTTCCAGTTCCAGTGGCCTGATGGTGTGTGCGTGCTCTCCCAGTGACACGGTGAACTGGGACACTCAGACTCATTAATACTATTTGTTTACAGCTGTGATTCTTCCTGCTGGGAGCGATGAAGACATTTGGGGACTGATGACTCTGACGCTGTCCTATTTTTACACATCTGTCCAGAAATGTGAAGAAAAACTAGTTTTCTCATGATATCTTAAAGGAAGAGGAAGAAATTATACAAAGCAGCGAATGTTGGAGTCTGAAGCCGCCTGAAGTCAGGTGGTCGGACATGATACGTTCACGTCATGTGATGAGAGGACGTGGTTTTAAATACACGATGGCGCCTGACTACAGTTTCATTTCAGTTCATGTAAGAAAGAACACGTTTCCTTTTTCCTGAACAGAAGGAACATGATACCTTTGTCCATAAAGTCAATAAACATAAATCTGACTTGATGCTTCTGCAGGAAAAACACATTTCAGCTAAAAGCTCTCGAATCAGAGCTCAGATCAGTCAAACTGTCGACCTTTACATCTGAATTATAAATTATAAGATATATTATAAAGATTTAGTTGATAATGACAACTTGGACTGAAGCTGGAAGATAAGATGCAAAACATGCAACTAAACCTTTGGTCTGAGTCTTTGATTCAATCAAGAAAGCCGAAAAAGAATATTACAGCTGCAAATTACCATTATTTTCTTACTGTGTCACTGATGTGGATCCCCCATCAAGGAACTATGGTTTACTGATATAGTTTATTAATAAGTTCTGCAGCTAAGAGAAGAAAGGAAACGTTTACTCATCTTCATTCTGAAGACCAGAACTAAAGCACAAAGAGCAAGAAATCAAGGAATGACTCTTATTACTACTTTCTATTTTGTATGAATAGTTTTTTGTAAATCTATATTTATATATATATATATATATATACCTCCCTTCTTTTCAGCTTCATCATAGGCTGAATGTATTTAAGTGCCATCGTTAACCTTCCTTTCACAGTGTCATTTGTGTTTATGGGTTTTTCACCCCAGCCTTATGAAGTTCAAAACTTTTTCTTTATTCCATCTTTAAATAATCATTTCATAGACCTCTTTGCAGCACAGATATGGTTTGAGATATATTACTTATTACATATTTAGTTGACTTTATTCTGCAGCAGTGAGTTCTCTCCCCGGTTCCTCTCCCCTGGTCTCGTCTCGTCCACACGGAAGAAGCTGCTGAAAGTTTAATGACCAGCACGTCCACGACCAGAACCACAACTCACATCGGCTACTGTGTGTGTGTGTGTGTGTGTGTGTGTGTGTGTGTGTGTGTGTGTGTGTGTGTGTGTGTGTGTGTGTGCGTGTGTGTGTCAATAGGATCATAAACACTCTGCAGCAGCTCTCGTGTGATGTGTGTATCAAAGGGAACGACTCTGTGGGAAAACACCGGACAGACTTTAGCTCGGAGCCACTTGTCAGCACAAATTAGTTAATTGTTCCGCACTTCATTTTGAAACATAGCATTTTTGTTTCAGCGGAGACGCTGCCAAAGAAATGCCGACACAACTTAGGCTTCGAGCTTCTGCTCTGCATCAAAAGAAGAGATGACATTTAAATTTAAAAAAAGGCAGCTATTGTTTAAAGGCTGGTTTCTGCAGGGGCGTAAAAAAGCATCTACTGCACCTTCGGTTTAATATTCTGCACCCTCGGATAAAAGTTTGATTGTGCAGCAAGCCAAACTGATTCAAACTGCACAGGTCTGCGGCACCGTGTTTTTGATAATTGCCCAAATATCGTCACACAGATATTTCGAAGTAGAACACCGGCAGCATCGGATCGGACCACAGAGACAGAGTCAGTGACGCTACCAGCGGCAAAGTCGTCCAGTCCCAGGTGACCCTGGTGAAAAAGGAGCCTGTGCGGGGGTTTGAAACCTTTTCCTGCCTTGCTCCAGAATAACCTGATCACCGGGGACCGAGTCCCGGACCTGCTACACACCATTCTTCATCAGTGCTGCTGTTATTCTACATGTAATCAATCAGGTTCATTCAAAAGTAGTTTCTAAATACAAGCTAAATTAATGAGGACATAAAACAGATTAATAGTTCTATATAGTTGACTACAGTTAAAATAAAATCACATGCTGTGACCTCAATATAGGAAATTATTTTGAGGTAAAAGCAGCAGCGGGTCGTCCACTAACCAGAAGGTCAGGTGTTCGATCCCCCGGCTCCTCCAGTCGTGCACGTATGAATTTGCACAAATGGGTGAAAGTGCATCGACTGCTGGATAAGACTAGACCAGTTCTATTTAAATGCACCCGATGTTAATTAGCCTTTTAGAACAGTGCGGTGTTTCATTAATCTCGACCAAATAAAACCCCGTAAATAAAAATAGCTCGACCTCGTTCACAGCGGCAGCCGCGCCCGCCCGCGGTGAGAGAGGAGAGAGGAGAGAGGAGAGAGGAGAGAGGAGAGAGGAGAGAGGAGAGAGGAGAGAGAGGAGAGAGGAGAGAGGAGAGAGGGAGGACGCGAGACGAGTGAATGAGCCGGGTGATGGAGGATGTTTCTGAATGAAAAGGATCCGAGAGCAGGAGGAGACGCTGGAGGTTGAACCTGCACGAGCCTGGAAGTTCAGTCAGTGACGGGTGGAGAAATCACCTTGTCAGAAAACACACACACACACACACACCCTCCTCCTCCTCCTCCTCCCGACTCCTCTTCATCTGGGAGCACGTCAGCTTTGTTGCTGGAGATTTGACAGCATCGTCAGCGTGTTTCGATTCAGAGATACGATCCTGTCAGAGCTGAATGGTAGAGACGTCCTGCTTTCTTTTCCAAGTGTCTTATTGTGTGTGTGTGTGTGTGTGTGTGTGTGTGTGTGTGTGTGTGTGTGTGTGGTGTGTGTGTGTGCCTTCGTGCGTGTCCTCAGCTTCATGCATCAGCAAATGCTTTTTTGTATGAATGGAGGATTTTTTATTGAGATCACATAAGTGGCTGCTGAATGAATTATTCAGAGTGTGAAAGAAAAAAGAGTGTGTTCTCTGCCAACTTTGCACTTACACTCTGCAGCTCAGCCGCCGCTGCAGCGTGTTAGAGAAAAGGATCTTCAGGTGGCGCGAGGTGCCGGGTGATGGATGCGTCCCTGAGAGCGGAGGAGAGATGCAGGCGGCTGGAGGGTGAACCCTGCCACACCCTGCATGCACACATTTTCAAGAACTTTTGTGTGTAAATACTCTCACACACAACGTACGGCGACGGTTTGGTGCAGAAACACAGACCAACACCACATTTAACAAGTCCTACTAGATGTGACAGTCTTGTGCGCTAATGTGGTGTCGTAAAAATGTGTGCATCACTGGGAGAAGTGACTGAAAGAAACTAAAGTATTCAAATAACTTTCTGAGGATCTGATGCACAGATAATGTTGAATAAAGGACAAAAGCATCCATCTATCCAAATCTATCTGATCCCGACCTGGAGGAAGTTAAGAGCCTTTATCCAGCTCCGGCTACGTCCCTGAATTGGAACATAGCACGAAAAGGAATAAACTGAATGAGCCAACAACTCCTCGTGCCATCTGTTTGGAATCAGACCGTCTGAGGCCGAACGTTCCCGGTGAAAACAATCATCCAGAAAAACAATCATCCAGGAAAAACAATCATCCAGGAAACAGGATCTGTGACCTGAGGTGGTGACGAGAGGGAGAAAGTGAGACGGCCGAGCGAGAAGGACTCGAGCAGAGGAAAGGGAAACCGCTGCTATCTGCTCGATCTGAGTCCGTCTGACTATCGACTCGTGGCTCGAACACGTCGGCCTCTTCCGGCAGACGGCTGCATTCAAGGCCCTGATGCGTTGATGCTTTCAGTGAGTTCAGGTGTGGAAACGTTTGCAATGTCCGTTTTATTTAGTTATGTATTTACTTATTTTTGTGGCCACGTCTGACACTTTACATTTAGGAAACAGTTATTACCTCTGCCAAGGTTATGATTACATTTAAATCACATCTGCAGTTGTTGCATGTTTGTTGGCAGAATTATGCAAAAACTAAAAAACTTGGTAGAAGGATTTTCGATAATAATAATAAAATATAAGAATGAACAAGCAAACCAAAGACCCAGATATTGGCCGTGCAGACACACAGACGACATTCTCTACCAATAAGACAATTCACTGCAGATTTAGATACAAGATGGAAACTGTGCAGAAAGACAGTTTTTTAAAATATGAATATGAAACTAAAGGACTGAAGAAAGATTGATTTTACATTTAGGTTTCAGTCAGTCACACTCACAGATCTGCAAATGTCTCGCCAGCAAAACTGATGCGTTTAATTGAGTGAAAACTGGAGCAGCAGACAAAGTATGACACATATTCACACACTTATGAACTCTGCAGCAGCCGATGTGTGCACAATAACTGGATGGACAGATTATGAATACATTATGAGGAGGTGGATCTTTGTCCCAGTTCTCCGATCTGCATATGCTGGGATGGAGCTGCCAAACCAAAAGGTGATGAATGTTTGAGGTGGAAAAACCAGGTCGTGAGATGAAATGACTCAGAACCATCTGCACATCCCCCCCCCCCCCCCCCCCCCCCCGACAGGATTACATCAAAAACTACGTGACAGGAAAAATCTGTCATCTCTCGACGAGGTGACAGGAAAGTGTTGCAAAATCTCCATCAATCAAACGCTGTCAGAGGCTGTTGAAGATGTGGGTCGTGCTTCAGGCCGCAGTTAATTAAAGCCTCAGAATCACTCACTATATATATATATTTTCTATAATGTACAAGGATGCATGATGACTAAATATCATGTCGTATTCTGAACTAAAGGAAAAGACATATAGGAATTGCACCTTGTAGAAAAAGCTATAATCTGGACCTGGATAATAGAAAGATATATGAAATTCCATCTTTGAGCCCAAGAAAAGTTTACAAGTGATTTTAAAATGATGATGACACGTAAAAATGGGGGGGGGGGGGGGTGAAGTTGTGTAGTGAAGCTTGTTGACGAGACGCTGGTGTTACACTGTGTGACCCAGTTTCACGCTGTGATGTTATGAATGGGTTTCATATCTGGTTAATGTTAGACTGACGCAGCCCAGAGATATAAAACCTACTGGCTTCAACCGGTGAGAGTGAATCACGACATCAGGTCGTACCTGCCCACACGCTGCCCTACATACTGTACATACTGTACATGCTGTACATGCTGGTGTCATGTATGTGAAGGGGTAACATGCCGTATGTGCTCCTACCATGTTATGATAGAAATCAAACGCAAATACATGAATTTGCAAATATCTGGCAGCATCGTTACAAGTGGGTTCAGTATTTAATGATATAGCATCGCCGTCGTTCTTCATCATTAAAACATTGTTTCTTAATAGAAATCCTGCACTTGCATGTCCCGCTTCCACACAGGGAACCTGGATGTGCTGGAGTTGGATTCTGCCGAAGCTGCTGCTGCACAAACAGATGTTCACCTGTTTATTCAAAGTTCAGTGAAGCTTCACTCGCAGAACCTGAACTGGAGAATCAGCCACAACCAGCCAGTTCCAAACAGGCAGGTTTCAAACGGGCGCCGCGCGACTTTAGTGGAACAACATCTAAATAAAAAAATTATGTTAAATGTCTTTACCATGTCTGTAATCTTTCTTTCCGTCTCCGTCCTTGGTTCTACGTATCGTCTCTTTTCTTAAAAGTCTGAGGCAAAGCAAGAAACCAGGATAAATGATTCCCACTGTTCCTCTGCAGTGATGATTTAAGCTAAAATCTCTCCAATCCTCCAGGCTACAGATTATTAGCCGAGCGGAGGAAGCTATAAAATCACTCTTTGCATCCCAGAGCAGCAGAATAAAGACCACCCGACAGTTTCCGCAGGATCCCTGGTTTAATCAAACCAACAAGCCCGAGGGCTCGAGGACTACAGAGGCAGCGAGCGGAGCCGGAGGAATCCCACACTGCCTATTGTTTCCTCAGCTCAGCCCGATGTCTGAAGATGAGAACAGCCTTGAAGAAGCAGCCGAAGCACTCGGGTTATTTATCTGCTCGTCAGATCTCCGAGGCGGGTTTAATACACAATGCAGCAGAAAGAGAAAAGAGAAAAGAACGTCTGTGTGTGCAGAGAAATGAACAATTCAGTCGTAGTGTTCATTCGGTCACAGCTCACACGTCCACCAAGGCTGCAGCACCGACGTCCACACACTCAGTTCCCTTCATATTTACTCATTGAGATCCATCAATTATTCCCTGGGAAATCGAAAACTTCCATGTCTCATGATGTTAAAAACTTCTTCACAGCCATGTCCCCAAAGCTTTCACCGAGTTTCGTTGAAATCTATTCAGTAGGTTTGCGTTATGATGACAGAACCATTGGCGACGGAGGAAAATATAATAATCGTGATCACAACGTGCGAGTCTGATCGTGAAAATATCCGAAACGTGACTGAACGATAAATGTCTTTCTTTCTTTGTCTCTCTCTAAGACATCGGCTCCTTCTCCTGCCTCCACCACTGCTATCGGAGCGCACCATCCAAACACTCGTAGCGTAACTTTTAACTTTTGTAATTTGTCGGTCACCAATAACACAAATGTTTTCTTGTCTATACACAACGATAGATGTTTCTCGTGGAAAGGATTCCTGTGGGTTTGAGAAAAGACAACTGCAGCTATTCAGAATGCAAGAGACCAGATAAAGGAAACTGGAAAATCAAACTTTGCCACTTGAGCTGTAATATTCAATAAAGCGAGTGAGTAGCTGTGTCCCCAGTGGAAATTAAAGAAATAACCCTGCAGAATTATGGGTGTAAAAAAACAAGAGATTCTTCCACAAACAGTAGGAGTTGATTAATTCTTACCTCTCACTGACAAGTTCCTCCATCGCCGGCATCTGGCCTGCAGCGCTGACATTCATGTGACCATAGGTGAGGGGGGTCCCTGCAGACGAGAGGATTGACATCGATCATTCACATCATCGTCGGCTCGACTCTAAATTAAAACATTTGAAACAATCCGCGGCCTTAACAGACGAGCAGATTGCATTAACATAAACACATTAAACCGAATTAGAAATATGCAAATGCGGCAATTTCCTCTGACATTTGAAGTCTGCTGCTGTTTGAACTGGGATAATAATGTGTGCACCGAGTTTGGGGGGGGGGGGGGGGGGGGGGATATTTTGGGATTTTGTTTGGGAGCGACAAAGGCTCAGGGGAGGAGTTTGTGAACGTGTGAAGACTGAGGTGTGATTTAGGAAATCAAACTTTGATATGACGTGTCTTCAATTTATATTATTCTAATTCTAAGTGATGGAAAGAATAAGACGCCCTGCATCTGGATGGATGGATGGACGGAGGGAGGGAGGGAGGGAGAGAGGAATGGATGGATGGATGAATGGATGGAAGGACAGATGGACGGAGGGACAGATGGATGGACAGATGGACGGAGGGACAGATGGATGGATAGATGGACGGAGGGATGGATGGACGGAGGGACAGACGGATGGAGGGAGGGAAGGAAGGAGGGATATATGGACGGAGGGAGGGAGGAATGGATGGGTGGACGGAGGGACAGACGGATGGAGGGAGGGAAGGAAGGAGGGATATATGGACGGAGGGAGGGAGGAATGGATGGGTGGACGGAGGGAGGGACAGACGGATGGAGGGAGGGAAGGAAGGAGGGACGGACGGACGGACGGACGGACGGACGGACGGACGGACGGACGGAGGGAGGGAAGGAGGGAGGGAGGGAGAGGGGTGGATGGGTGGAAGGAAGGAGGGAGGGATGGATGGGTGGACGGAGGGAGGGACAGACGGATGGAGGGAGGGAAGGAAGGAGGGACGGACGGACGGACGGACGGACGGACGGACGGACGGACGGAGGGAGGGAAGGAGGGAGGGAGGGAGAGGGGTGGATGGGTGGAAGGAAGGAGGGAGGGAGGGAGGGATGGTGAAAACAACTGTTTAGTGAAAACAACTTAAAACGTTGCACAAACACATAAAATAGTCTGTTCCAGTCGTGGTTCTGATGTGAGGTCACACGCAGAATAAAATGCAATTAATCTTCTTACACAATATTCATTGTCTGTATAACACACACACACACACACACACACACACACACACACACACACACACACACACACACCACACACACACACAGTCTATCGTGTAAACACTGACTCATGTTGCATCATGGTAATCTCTGGATGTTCCAGATGCTTCACATTCATCTACTGGACGAAAACACAAACTACTACAGATGAATTATTCTGGAGCCATGAAGACTTGAACGTTCGATGAGCATCCATAACAAAAACTTTCATCCTGAGATATGAAACCAATACAACGACCTCCGTCTAATGACCTTGAAGTAACAAACGGTGCTGATATTCATTTCTGCCCATAAAACCATTTCCATTGAAACGTTTTCACTTTGGATGAAGGAAAATCGATTGTTTCCAAAGAAGCACCTTTATGACGCTTTTCTTGATTTTTGCTTTTCATCACTTACTCTCTTGCCAAGCTCGTTGCAAGCAGTAAAAAAATATGGGACCGCAAAGATTTTCCATTTCTTCGTCAGGCCGTCTCTTTGGCACCGTCACCATCTGCTAACGTGGCGTAACGCATTTCTTTCTTTGGATGATGACAGATTATGGAGATGGGAATTACGTCTGTGTGAAGGGAGACAGATCTCACGGCTGCGTTCCTTTCGGAGGACGACTCATCGCTCTTTGTTTCGGGGGATGAAGGTTCGACACTAAGTCAGAGCACAGGTTCCTTCCCAGTCTGAGTTTATTCAGGCCAGGAAGTACAAATTGTGCACAATCATAAAAAAAAAAAAAGAAGCTTAATTCCTCTTATTTACACACTTTCTATCCTTCCTGGTACAAAAGAGAACACGAGTTACCATAAAACATGTGAAAGTGAAAGTGTCCAAGGTTTAAAATGCATCCATCGTGTTTGCTCGACCAAGGATTCACCTTCACCAAGGTGCCTTTAAACTTGTAATCGTGGTTTTAACTGGTTTTACAACTCGGGTTTGGGGATAAACTGTGGTTCCACTTATCAAATGTTGACGGAGACAATGTTGTCCTATAATTTGAGAATTTGTTCACGATTAAAGACATAAAACAATATTATCGCACGAGAGAAATATCATCAAAACACTCCGAGTCTTGGGTCAATGCTGGAAAAGTCACGTTTTCATGGTTCAACCTGGAGCCACGACAAGATGAGACCCAGAGGTTAAAGGTCATAGGTCGGCTGGATAAAGCACGAGTCATATACGAGTCTATATATATATACAGTATACGTGCCCGTCAGAAGGATTTATCATCAAAAACCAACGGCGTGTGTGTGTGTGTACACGTCTGTGCTGTGCACGCCATCTCAAATTAACTCACACACACAAACACAAACACGTGCAAATGTACCAACCACACAAACCTTACGGATCTGGATTCATAAGATACTAAGCACCCTCCAAATATCACATGTTCTACAAACATATCCAGCTTACACATGCACATCTTACACACACACACACACACACACACACACTTACAACTTGCGTATGTTCTCTGATCGTGGAGGCTCACGCTCTAATATCTACATATTTGGATAAATTGAAGCCCGGCTTAAAAGTAGAACCACGGCAAAGCATATTTAAATCCACGGCATCGTATGTAAAATGTATCTTCAATTCTTGGTTTTAAAACCTGTGGGGGGGGGGGGGGGAAAGAGAGAACATCATGTACAGTAGGATGTTTATATTAAAAACTTTTCATCGACCTTTCTCTAAAGCAACGAATCAGCTTAAATGAACAACTGGCGGTGAAATGAAAAGTGTCTGAATCATAGAATCGACAGTGTTCATGCGTCAATAGAGTCATAATGTACTGTGGTGTTTCTCTCATCTCTGAATAATTATCATAATTGGCCTTTAGACTTTAGTCACCATTAGAGTTAATGACCCAGTCGTTAATGACGGGTCGTTCCTGAATGACCCACGTGAGAATACAGCAGGATCACGTCTGGAGAGTCTGGGACCATCTCCACCTGCGTATGTGAAAGTCCAGAAAGTGTCTGGACCTGATCATCAGGACATTTTCCAGACTTCATGTCTAAAAAACTGCTCACGTCCACAATGTGTTGAGTAGACTTCAGATCATATTTGACTTGAAAATTCAAACTATCCATCGACTGTGCAGCAGTTTGCACAAATGATGCAACTATTGCACTTTCTCTTGCAACTTGGCCTTTTCCCCTCGTGTATTGATCCAATATCTTATTGAACTTTCTCTCTGACATCTGTCTGATTTGTTTTTAAAGTTGTATTTATGGCGGTTTGTGTTTTTTTTAACGTCTGGCTGCAACCAAATCTCCACGGTCCATTACTCAGAGCCGGCACATCTCCATCACTGGAACCTTTGGACAACTGCAGCACTCACAAATCAAATCTTCTTCAGAGACACACAACTGCGACAACGAGGTTTGACGAGCAGCCAGGCCACAGTTTAGAGGAATCCACTGGCGTCGGCAGCGAGCGGAGCCCCAGGTGACAGCGCGCCGCGCCGCAGACGTCCCTCTGCGTTCAAACACCCTTCCAACTCGGAACAACTCCAGATCATTCCCAACGCCGCGGGTTTACCAGTGACGAGCGAGACGGGGGGAAATCCGCAGAGAGCAAGAAATATGTCACTAAAACATTTTCATACACAATGGAAAGAAAATTGTGGAGCGACATGAATACTGATGCCGATTTCCCCACCCTCCTCGTGTGCAGGTCACGGCACCGGGGGCGCCACCGAGCATTCATCAACCCAGGCTGATCTGCCAGGAGCCTGAAACCTCCCTGTCTTCAGGTTGCATCAGGCCCTCAGACTCTGTAACAGACACAGTCGGGGGGGGGGGACAGGAGGCAAGCTGAACGCATGACAGAGCTAATGGGCCCGGCCGCTGAGAGCTTTCACCGGAGTCTGTCAGCTCTCATCCAGTCAGCGGGACGAGGGAAGGAAAAGAACAAGGGGAGTCACGACAGAGTGAGGAAGGGATGGAGCCAAGTGGAGGAAAGAGGAAACTGGAGGAAGAGGCAGAATCGGGGGCGATGACAGTTTCCTCCTCCGGTCACTCACACAAACCGATGTTTGGGTCAATGCATGAAAACAGAACAGCAAAGTGAGAAAGCTCAGTTTGAGCTCAGAGGCCGAGTTTCTTTGGAAAACAGCGAAAAAAGTTAGTTCCTGCGCAGCATCATGGGTAGAAGGTCTTATCGAGAGAAGCCACGGGAACAAGCGGCGCCGTGCCGGTTCGCAGCTGGCAGGCTGCTCGGGCTGTGGGCGGGACATCACAAGTGGACAGAAATATTCTGTTAAGAGGTTTATTCACGGCAGCGAGGAGAGATTCAGCTGCAGGGGATCAAACCTGCGTGTACGGCGCAGAGTCGGGCCGGTGGTCCAGTTCATATACGGAACATTTAACACACGTAAACGCAGCCAGCGCTGATATAAGAGAGTGTCAATGGTGATGAGAGTAAAAGGACTGATGGTCCTGATGGAGCTGGTGTGTTTACTCTGTGTCTCCTGCAGTTATTAGAGCGTCGCTGCTTCCACAGACTGAAGCTCATCAAATATTTAAAGTCCAGCCAGCAGCTGCCCTGCGGTTCTGGAGGGAGTCGTGGCGGAGTCGTGGCAGCGGGATGTTGATATAACATCGTCCTCCTGGATTTACCAGTTCATTAACTTCTGATTTTGTGTTTCCAGGTTGTGTTACATCCCGACATGCTCACACGCTTCGATAGAGAGTAAAAGCTCCTTAGTGAGACATCGGACCGGAACCACTCACCTTTACACTGAGTACACACGGTTCGCCAGTGTCGACATTAATATTTTTATTCTACTGTGGTATTTCTAATCTCTGTAAAACGGAATCTAGAAGTCCATAAACTCCTGGATGTAATAACTACATCTGTGAGGTCATCGTCAGGGTGGTGTCATATAAGTCATATAAATCAGTTCTCTAGGTTTAAGTACTGTCAAGTAGAATCACAAGAAACATGAATAAATCATGAATACATATATATTAATAACAAAACACATTTAGAACTTGAAAGAAACACAAAAGTTGTCAGTAATGGTAGAATGTGTGAGGAGGTTATATTGTTCATATTTCACATATGAACAATATATCATAGTGCTGCGACATTTATAGTCTGTGATATTTGTTCACAAGTATAAGTTACTTTACTCTAAACATGTGCTTTAAGTGCGTATCTACCGTCAGTGTGTTTACAGTCCTTACGATGTGCTGTATACACACTTATAATAAAAGTAAGTGTAAGTATTTAAGTGTGTGGCGTAAATCACCTCCAGAGAAAAGCACAGAGAGCGATGCACAAACACGACGACCTAAAGAAAGATGGAGGCGCTCTGGACGCCGGGGGAAATATAAAAAGTACAGCGTGATGAAAAAGTTGTGATCCTTTAGGAGAGGAGAGGTTTTTAATGCAGCAAATGTTTCATCAACGCATCAATAATCAGAATCTGAGGATGAACAGTGAGGTGAAAACTGCTGCGTCGTGTTCACAAGACGAACTCCACGGAGACGCCGGTCGACCTTTCAGCGAGCGCCGCACGTGCTAATGCTCGACCACACGGGGAAACACGCTGGACGTGTCCGCCGGCTGCAACACGAGCGCTGAACTAACGGTTTGACCACAGGGAGCCGGCGGCGTCACGGCAGAGAGCAGCTGCTACTGACCACCGGCGTCTGTGCCTCGTGTTTGTACTTCTGTTCGTGTGAGGACGAGAAACAACTGCAGCTGAATCCATAAGAGGAAAAATCAATGAGCAGGAAAGATCTGAAACTATAAACTAGCAACTGAACTCGTCAAAAACTGAAGCTTCTCTCTGATTTATTAATAAACTGAATATCTTCTTAACGAGCTATTCAAAGACACCATGGACCAACTGGGATTATAGATTATTCAATTATACATTTATCAGAATAACTGTTCAATAATAAAAACATAACCAGATCTACTCGCGTAATATTGCAAAAATCAGACATGTCCTCTCGCAAAAGGATGCAGAAAAACTAGTCCACGCTTTTGTTACATCCAGATTGGATTATTGTAATTCATTACTATCAGGCTCCAGCAGTAAATCGTTAAAGACTCTGCAGCTTGTCCAAAATGCCGCAGCACGTGTCCTGACAAGAACCAATAAAAGAGAGCACATTTCTCCAGTATTAGCTTCACTACACTGGCTTCCGGTTAAATCTAGAATAGAATTTAAAATTCTCCTCCTCACCTTCAAGGCCCTTAATAATATGGCACCACTATATCTTAAAGAGCTGATAGTACCATATAACCCCACTAGAGCACTGCGCTCCCAGAACTCAGGATTACTTGTCGTCCCGAAAGTCTCTAAAAGTAGAGTAGGAGCCAGAACCTTCAGCTACCAAGCTCCTCTCCTGTGGAATCATCTCCCACTTTCAATTCGGGAGGCAGACACCATCTGTATGTTTAAGAGTAGGCTTAAAACCTTCCTTTTTGATAAAGCTTATAGTTAGAGCCAGTCCAGGCTTATCCTGGACCTGCTCTTAGTTATGCTGCTATAGGTCTAGAAGGTCGGGGGACACATGACACTCGGAGCTTCTCTTTTCAGCTTCTCCTTCCACTTCTCAAACTGTTATCACATCAATGTAATTCATATCCCATCAATACATGTTACTGACTTGACTTCTTCCCCGGAGTCCCTTTGCCTTATCGTCCGCAGATCCAGGGCCGCAGCTGTGGCCACATCATGGATTAGGATCTGTGGATCGCGTATCAGAGATCGTAATGGTGGATCCAGTATGGCGGATTCTGTATCGTGCTGGCTGATCGTGGTAATAAAGGCGGATCCTTTATCGTGTTGGCATCCGATAATGGTGGTGGACCACGACCGAGGTGGCAGCTGACGATGGATCCTAAATGGCGGCAGTGGACAATGACTGTGGACTATAGTGGCATCCGATCTTGATGGTGGATCCTGATCATGCTGGCTGCTGACCATAGACTATGATTGCAGCAGGACTGCTGATACAGAGAGGAGTATTTCTCCTCAGATACTTGACCGTTAATGACATTAATCCACCAATTCACCTGTTTACCCTTATCAATGCTGCTAAAACCTTTATCTTGGTCATGTTTACACTTGACATCTATTGCACTTCTGTCCATCCTGGGAGAGGGATCCCTCACATGTGGCTCTCTCTGAGGTTTCTACGTTCTTTACCCTGTTAAAAGGGTTTTTTAGTAGTTTTTCCTTACTCTTGTTGAGGGTTTAGTGCAGAGGATGCCACACCCTGTTAAAGCCCTATGAGACAAATTGTGATTTGTGAATATGGGCTATACAAATAAAATTTGATTGATTGATTGATTGATTTGACAGGCCCCAGCTCTCATGACGTCCACTCGTTGGATAAAACCAAGTAAGTAAAATGTAGTTTGTCATCTGAGATCTATAAGGTCACTTCACCCCCCCCCCCCCCCCCCCCGAGCCTCAGAGTCACACGTTACTTCATTAACCAGAGAATCAATCGACACAATGTCAATTACTTTCCAATTAATTAGCTCAGTGTTAATAAGCAATATTTTTCAATTAATCAATTATATCGGTGAGGCAGATGAGAGGCACATCAACTTTTCTACTTGAGTAAAGTTTAGTAATTACTTGCTTTTAAATACAAGTACATACATAAGTATTTGATGGTGTACTGCATCGCTGCGGCGCCTCTTCCATATCCATCCTCTCTGGTTATTGACTACTTGTAATATTTAAAACAATGTGAACATGTGACGCAATGCTTTGTAAAAGTTTGGTGGAGCAGAAAGTACAGATAATCAGGTAAAGTACAGTTTCAAACTCCCGTTTCAATGGAAATAGAAATCTAGAAATAACGACTTTCTCATGCAACTTCTTCATCCTCTCTTGATCCTCCTCCTCCTCCACCTCCTCCTCCTCTCCTCCCTCCCTCCTCCTCCTCCTCCTCCTCCTCCTCCTCCACCTCCACCTCCACCTCCTCCTCCTCCTCCTCCTCCTCCTCGCTGCTTCTATCGCTCGGGTCGTTTCTCATCTTCCCTCCAGCGACCTGCTGACCCGCCCGGGTGCTGTGAACACTTCCTCACACCGGCTGTGTCGCTCTCGCACTTCAGAGCGGACGCGGCGCCGCTCGGCTTCCTCTGCGTGCGACGAGCGTCCAACCACATTAATGAGATGAGTCACCGAGGTCACGGAAACGCTTCCCCGGTGACGAGCGAGAGAGGAGCCGCGCACATAACCGCCAGCTTCTCATATCAACGGCTCTGATTGGACATGAAGTCAAAGGTTCAGTCCATCGAATGTCGTGGAGCCTGAAAAGACTTTACTTTATTCTCCCTTTTTATTATTTTATCTTTTTCTCATCTTCTTAGCGTCTGAATTATTTTATCTTTATCGTTTAATCTTTATCTTTTTCTCCTCTCTTTCGGCATCGTTATCTTTCCATCTTTACGGTTTCGTCTTTGTTTACCTGCCTTGGGTGTTTCCTCATTTCAGATTTATGAGATTTACTTTAGAGTTTTCTCACTTCCTGTTAATGTTTTTATTGGTTTCTCTTTTTTTGTTTGTAGGACGAGTTCTACGAATACAATCTAAATATTAGCATATTCACAGGTCCTGACATGAGGAACGAAGGTGTGAAGTTACGTTCAAGCCATTTTACGAGGGGGATCTTGTTTATCTTTCATGAAAAACCTTTTGAATATGTAATTTTGACGAAGAAAGATGAGTTAAAATGTGCATAACAAGCTCCTGGAGTCAGCCTCCACAGTGAGCACAGCCTCTGTGGTGGTGGTTTAACCTGCATTATGTATATTAATGCTGGATTTCTTGACCATAATCAAACTACCTTCCCCCGGCGCAGCTCTTGTTCTTGTCATTTACATAAATCACTTTCTGTTGCGTGTGTGATGCATCATCCACGACACCAAAGAACACGCAGCCAGGCCCTTGTGCGAGCACTTTGTGAATCTGCTGATGTGTTTGTGTTACTGCTTTTCCTCCAGCGCCTCCACCGTGCAAATGATGATGAAATACATATTGCATTACTCTTTGATTCAGGAGGTGCAGCTCAGCACGAGGGGCGGACGGCCGGCGGGGTCCGTTTCTACTCTGTACCTGGATACTGAGTGAAACGCCCATTTATTACAAAACTAAAGAGTTCAATTGCATCGAAACTTATTTGGTGGAAGTGAAATAAGTCAGATTTCCCTCTTTCTGTTTTATAACTACATTGACTACATCACTTCTTTTTTCCCACGGAGTCTAAATCACTTCTGACGCAGCGAGTGAAGCTGAGGATCTTTCTGAATGAAATCTGAGGAGATCAGTCCTCAGAGGATTCTGTGTGCTTCCATCACTCGTTGCTTTAGACGTCGACAGATTACACAAACCCTCCTCCTTCCTCCTCCTCCTCCTCTCCTCCTCCTCCTCCTCCTCCTCCTCCTCCTCCTCCAGGTCTTTCACCTACAAGGTTCAGTCGCACGTATTTGCTCCTTGAACCTTTTTCTTCATGAAAAAGAATCCGACGTGTGTAAAGTGCTAACAGGGGAAAGTTTGTGTGGATCTGGAAAATGATCCAGATTTTGTTAAATAAGTGTCTTTAGGGGGTAAACTTCACCCAGTCAATAATATTCCTTTCAACGACATCAGAAACAGATTATTTTGCCTGTGTTTGATATAAAGAGTTTGCAGAAAACCTCCGTGTGCACGTTTATGTATCGGATGCAATACGTTGACGTTGAAGTTGACGCGAGTGTCCCTCTGGTTCAGTGACACATGGATCCAGAGAGTGAACCCACAGTTCACTCACCCAGGGCAGAGACTATGAATGGTGGAGCGTGTAGTTTACAATCCGTTCACACTGATTCCTAAAGCCCGAAACCTACACATCCCATTTACAGGAGAATCATGTGTCCGGCCCCAGGGAGCCTGCGTATGCTCAGTTTGCTTCTGGAGGGGTAATTTCTTTAAAGTTGTTTGGACGATGCTCTCGAGAAATCTGCGTGATGGATTAACGGAGGCAGAGGAATCAGGCTGCGCATTGAAACCCTGAAGGAGCACGAGGCCTCTCCTGCTTCTTCACACCCCCGAGAGCGCCGAGCTTCACTTTGCTAATTGTCATTCAGGGTCGGGCAGTTACACGTGTGCTCCTGGTTCACGACACCCTCATTTAAATCTTTACCTCGCTGGGTCTGCTTCGGGGGGAGCAACCGCTCTGTCCTTGTCAGCTCTTCACACCAGCTGTCCCCCCCCTCTTCTTTCTTTTTCATTCACTCCAATTATCTGCCGGCTCCTCTATTCGGAGCTTCTCTGCAACCAAACCCTCATTACTCACGACTTCACCCTTTGCTGTCGTTTAAGGAAAACCTGAATTTAGCCTTTAGACATCTGGACAGCTCTTGAGGGACGACGATGTTTGGTTTTATTTGACAGCGGTAATTAAATGTGCCGGATCTCCAGGTGAGGTCGGCGTGGAGCACATGTGGCGTGACGGAGAACTAAGTCCAAGAGACGAAGACAGGATGAGGACACTACACTACTACTCTTCTGTACCTCTAGATGAATTTTCCAATTAAAATAAAACGCTAATTGGACTTCGATGGCAGTCGTGAGTCTTTTCTCTGTAAAACGTGACTTCGGTTCCCGTGTTCTATTCCTTCCCGTAGCTGATTAGGAAGGAATGGACTCTAAAGAAAACTCTGAGAAGTGATAACAGACATGGTGCAGGTCTCTGGGTGCACATGCAAAAAACACTGTGCAGCTAAGATCGTCCACTTTCTCTCCGCTGATGAAAGAAATGTGGGAATTTTAATTTGCATCTCCGCCCCTAACTGCTGCTCCAGGTTCATTAAAGCATCGGTGGAGGGATCGGGCGTAAGACTGGAATCACTTGCGTGTGACGGAGGGAGGACGGGGAGAAAAGAGGAGGCGGGGGGGGGGGGGGGGGGGGAGGTTAGAAAGGAGATGCAGAGACAAACAGCTGGAAAAATATCAAAGAAGGATAAAAGGTTTGGAAAGAAAGAAGAAAGAGACAAACAGAAACGTGTGGGCCGACGCCAGGAGTCTTTTGAGTCGGTGTCTCGTCCCGTTATCGATTCCCAGTAACAGCTGCTGACTCTGGCTGGTGTTTCATGGGCTGCTTGCTCTGTTAAATGTCAGCGTGGTCTCAGGGAAGAGAAGAAGGAAAAAGGAGCAAGTACTTAGTTTCTTTTTACCGCTTGATTTCCTCCGTCGGCAACACGCACCCCGATGTCGGGCCACAGGAACGCGTTACTCACCGGTTTCAACACGTCAAACATCCAGGTGAGTTTCAGACGATTCTCAGCGACTGAACCCTCCATGTGAAGTCAAACGAAAACCAGAGCGCACACTGCGAGTGAACTTTGCTCCGTGAAGACGCCGCTGATACCGTGAGTCAAAGAATAAACCAGGAAGCGGCTCCGCAGAGTCAAACTGAGGCCGTGGACGTTACGAGGGCAGAGAAACTCAAGGAGCAGGATGTTCTCACTACTTATACCAAGGTTGTTGTTATTATTATACAGGTTTGGTCTGAATTCAATGCTGCAGATCGTACAGTGAAATCAGACGAACACGGCGTGTGATCTGTTTAAGTTCAGAGGTTCAAAGCTTTCATTCTATATCCAGGAGGACGGAGGCGCTTTCAGTGAATTCAACTTTGAAACAGATAAAATCAGAAGCTTGGTTTTATCTTGTGATCTCTGCAGATATTTGTACTTCATGTATAAGGGCCATTTCAGTCCGCTGGGTTCACGTTGTGCAATCAGTGCCCGGCCAGACGCTTTGTTTCTATTGGACGAGCCGGTGTTGCCAAAACCGGCACTGCCAAGAAATGTCCATTAAAAAGAACGGGTTTCACATTGTGTGTTACTTCACCGCACAGACTGCAGTTGGCAAGATGAGGCAATTAATCCATTTGCAACTCGACAGGGGAAACCATCAACAACTATTTTCATAACTGATTAATGTTCGAATCGTGTGACAAAACTGGAACGTGTGAGGATTTGCTGCTGTCACATCCTGGTTCACTCGGTAACTTCGACTTTAAGACCGTGACGAGACAGTGAATCTTGAATCCTACAGAAAGTAGAGAGCAGAAAAAAAGAAGAGTGAGTGGAGGCGAAAATGTCGTCTGGTGTTTAGTTCCGATATTGGCTTGAAGTGAATGTCAGAACACTCAATAAGAGCAGTTATCAGGAGCGGCTGCTGCGAGGACTCAAAACTGACCTTTCATACTGACTGAGTGTCTCACTGTCTCACTGTCTGTCTCACTGTCTGTCTGTCTGTCTGTCTGTCTCTCTGTCTCTCTGTCTGTCTCTCTGTCTGTCTGTCTGTCTGTCTCTCTGTCTGTCTCACTCTCTGTCTGTCTGTCTCTCTGTCTGTCTCACTGTCTGTCTCACTGTCTGTCTCTCTGTCTGTCTCACTCTCTGTCCGTCTGTCTGTCTGTCTGTCTGTCTGTCTCACTGTCTCACTGTCTGTCTGTCTCACTGTCTGTCTCACTGTCTCACTGTCTGTCTCACTGTCTGTCTGTCTCACTGTCTGTCTCACTGTCTGTCTCTCTGTCTGTCTGTCTCACTGTCTGTCTCTCTGTCTGTCTCTCTGTCTGTCTCACTGTCTGTCTCACTGTCTGTCTCTCTGTCTGTCTCACTGTCTGTCTGTCTGTCTGTCTGTCTCTCTGTCTGTCTCACTGTCTGTCTCACTGTCTGTCTCACTGTCTGTCTGTCTGTCTGTCTGTCTGTCTGTCTGTCTGTCTGTCTCACTGTCTGTCTCACTGTCTGTCTCTCTGTCTGTCTCACTGTCTGTCTGTCTCACTCCCTGTCTCACTGTCTGTCTCACTGTCTGTCTCACTGTCTGTCTCACTGTCTGTCTCTCTGTCTGTCTCTCTGTCTGTCTCATTGTCTGTCTCACTGTCTGTCTGTCTCACTGTCTGTCTCACTGTCTGTCTCACTGTCTGTCTCACTGTCTGTCTCACTCCCTGTCTCTCTGTCTGTCTCACTGTCTGTCTGTCTCACTCCCTGTCTCACTGTCTGTCTCACTGTCTGTCTCACTGTCTGTCTCACTGTCTGTCTCTCTGTCTGTCTCACTCTCTGTCTCACTCCCTGTCTCACTGTCTGACTCTCTGTCTCACTGTCTGTCTCACTGTCTCACTGTCTGTCTCTCTGTCTGTCTCACTGTCTGTCTCACTCCCTGTCTCACTGTCTGTCTCACTGTCTGTCTCACTGTCTGTCTCTCTGTCTGTCTCTCTGTCTGTCTCACTCTCTGTCCATCTGTCTGTCTCACTGTCTGTCTCTCTGTCTGTCTGACTGTCTGTCCATCTGTCTGTCTCACTGTCTGTCTCTCTGTCTGTCTCACTGTCTGTCTCACTGTCTGTCTCACTGTCTGTCTGTCTGTCTGTCTCACTCTCTGTCTCACTCTCTGTCCGTCTGTGTGTCCTGAACATGTCTCAGATCAGTCTTTTCTTTAGAGTCTCGGTGACTCAGAGGAGATTTCATCAGAAGAAGTCATAAAGAGCTGCTGGACTGTCCAAAGAGCACCTGGAGAGAAGGTGACTCACAACAACACAAACGCGTCCACGCACATACACACCGATTGTAAAGTGTGCGGTCCAGACAAGCTCTCAGACGCACACACACACAGACACACACCAGCCTTAAAGCATCGGGATATATAAACGTCAGGAAGAGTCGCGGCTTAAAAGCAAAGTTGGTTGGAAGTTTAACGAGGGACAGAAAAGACGGCAGATGGCGAAAGGACCGGGAAGAGGCCTGATGATAATTGAAAAGAGCACTCGATGATGTAACAAGTCAATAAGTCATTACCTCACACGGGTTTATGCTCGTTCTGCTCGTCTGTGGAAACGGGTTCCGCCTCTTTTCCTTCTTCCCTGAAGGTAAACAGCTAAATCAATCACATACACTCTGCAGGTGCCCGACCAGCAGGGGGCGCTGCAGATACAACACTGCTCTGGTAGCGGAGAAGCTACTCAGCTGCTCAGATTGAGACAATAACGAAAACCAGTGCGTCCAATTAAAAATGAGAAAAGACCATTGGGACCGCGACTGGAGGAGACGGGAATCGAACCCCTGACCTTCTGTCTTCTGCTCCCGACCTTTTAAAGAGAGGAGGAAGGTGGAGGAAGACGAGGGTATGTGATCACCAATCGGAGTTCTAACCGGTATTGAACCACAAAGTCAATACATCACGGTAAACATCATTTAGATCCATTTACATTTGAATATGTTTGTTCATGTTTACAACGAGTCACATGTTTCTCTTAAAACTAAAACTAAAAGTCCCCAAAACTCCAAGAAAACGTAAAGAACAACCTCAGCAGTTCGTCACATATTAAACAGATATTAAACATGATCTCTCTCTAACCTGTGAAACACGCAGCCGCTCGTCTCGTGCATTATTTAACTCGTACCAATTTTCTTTTTTACGACTTAACATCCTCAACAATTTACCGAGTCATCGCCGACGGGCTGCTCGAGCTCCTGTCGTCATTAAGTCTGAGGCCGAAGCTGCTTCCATGAACTCAGCTGTAAAATACTGGAGCTGGTGACAGCAGCTCAAACTTCAACAAACTTCCATCACACACGGTCGTCACCAGTTTGTTATTAATAGAGTCAATCGAGTCTGTAAAATGTCATTTTAATTATAACCAATCAAATAGGACCTACCGCTGTGCAACAGACTGATTATACAACCTGACCTTTGTCTTTTAACAGAAATATCTACAGACGATTCAATGTGGGTCAGCTGATTGATCATTTATTTGTTTTACCACTACTTCAGTTTTTATTGGAATTCAATTTGTTCACTGGAAAGGTTTTGGATTCTCCAGCTTCCCCCCGACCGACAGCTCGGCCTCTTCCACTTCGACAGTAAATTCAATAAAGACTTTATTAATGCTGGCGATTAAAAGTGACCTCGGGTCCTATAAACACGTCGTGACGTCAGAGCGACGCAGGGGAACAGCGGGATTCCTCCAGCAGAGCCGGCTGGAGTCCCCCGGCCCCATTAACCTTAATGGTGGTTTCTGTTTAAGCAGCATCGATATGAGCGGAGTGCATGTAGGTCACACACGTGCACGCGCTTCACTGCGGCGGCTCAGTAATGACCGAGGAAACCGTTACCTGCGTATGCTGACGGATTAAACAGGCAGAGATAAGAACGGGACAAACGCGAGCACGGCGGGGGGAACACGAATCATACACATGGACTCGTTCTGCTCCAGGATCAGTCTCTGGGACGGAGGGACATGGGATCACAGGAAGGAACGGGAAACACCGGATTAGCAAAGAACCGTGACACGTTCTCCAAGATGCTTCCGATCAGCCTACGAGACAAATACCCTGAAAAGAACCTGTCCCCTCCTGACGAGCTTCAGTGTTTTCCACCTTTACTACAGACGTTTGACTTTTTAACTTTTACGTTAAAAGAAAAACCTTTAAAAACACACTAGAGGAGAGAAACACTACAAAATAAAACATCATGTCTCCTCTTAAGACAAAGACTAACAGCAGATATTGATCTGATTCACTGCTCTTCGCGTGAATCCAATATATAAATCCATCCAGTCATCCATCAGCTGTGCCACTTATCCTCTGAGGGTCGGGGGGGGGGGGGGGGGGGACTCGAATCAATCCCAGCAGACATTGCGGCCGGGCGCTCCCTGGACAGGTTGGCAGTCCGAAGACTCGCATCATCCTCGCTCACGTTCACGCCCATCGGCAATTTAGAGGCATCGGTCAAACCTGCAAGTCTTTGCACTCAGGCAGGAAGCCGGAGGACCCGCGGGTTTGAATCCCTCCTCGCTGGGAGGCCACAGAGCGAACCGCTGCACCACAGTGATCAATACAATATATGCGCATAGTATTAGTGTGTGTGTCTGTGTGTGTCTGTGTGTGTGTCCACATTCCCATAGCTTACAAATGCCCGGGTCTATTGTATCCACACGTGGTTATGCAACAGTCAGGAGGAAATAAGGTGCATAAATCAGCTCTGTGCAGCGCGCTGGTGTGTGTGTGTGTGTGTGTGTGTGTGTGTGTGTGTGTGTGTGTGTGTGTGTGTGTGTGTGTGTGTGTGTGTGTGTGTGTGTGTGTGTGTGTGTGTGTGTGTACGTAGATTTATGAGTGTGAATGTTTGCATGGATATTGTCGGTATAAGCCTGGATATGTGCATATAGATTAACTCTGTTTGTGTGCGTCTCTGCAGGTTTGCTTTCTTCTTGTGTGCGGCGATTTTTTGTTTGCATCTTTCTCCTGTCAGTTTAGCGTGTGTGTGTGCACGTGCACGTGCGCGCGTCCGTGCCTTTTTATCGCAGAGCCATAATCCCGGTCGTGTTAGGCAAACAGTTCCTGGCACAGTGGCAGCGCAGAGTTGATAAACGAACTCAGAGTCCACAGATAATATTCCAAACCTTCTATCTGCAGAACAACTATCTGCTTTCTGGAGAGATTAGACGCTGAATTCTGCTGAGAGCTGGAAACGTGGAACAATAAAAAGATGAACATGTTCAGCGGCTGTCCTCATTATCACAGACTTTGTCTTTTTCATAATGAGACACGCAGCTCTCAGACTAATGAAGATAAATACAGGAAATAAAATAGTTTAAAATATGAAATTAATCATTTCAAGTTAAAAAAAACAGGTTTCCTTTTGTTTTTTGTGCTACGTTAAAATAAAAAACTGATTCATACTTTTACATTAACAATGGAAGTACTGACCCGCGGAGGTTCATTGACCAACTCAGCAGTTTCACCACTTTTCATTTCATTGTTTTGGTTCCGCAGCCTCAGCTCTGAGCGGCTGGATGTTCCTTCACGTGTTTGCTCTGTGGCGCTCAGCTGCTTCCGCTGGTGTCAGATTCAGATTCCTCCTTCAACAGTCACCTTCAATCTATTAAGACTGAACCAAATTCATAAGATTCATAAGTTAAAGTCTGAAGCGCTGAAGAAAATAAAGTATGAAAGATCAGAACACAAATTTCTCTTGGTGACGTGGCTGAGGAAAAGAAAAAGTACTTTCCCCACGACGTTTATGACGTTACATTTCTCTTACAGATTTATTTTTACTCCCATATTCGATTGTTCTGCATCGAGTTGAGAGGAATTAATCCTCATACATTAGTTTGAGTTTCTGCTCAAACAAAAATGAGTCTTTTGTGCCATAAACTGAACGGATCCAGATTTCCCGAGGGAACCAGTCAGCGCAGCGGGGCCTCGCTCGGCTAAAGATAGGATTCATTACCTCAGCTCATTGCCGGTGCTTAGACCGGACCGGCAGGCTGACTCCATCCAGCGGGTCAGTAATGAGATACAACACACCGGGTGTTCAAATCAAACACAAACACACACTGGGCGACGCGAAGCTCAGACGTCAGGATCGGTTTTACAAAGAGGCAGAAATATCAAGCACGATAATGAGAAGGATGAAACAATGAATAATAAAACATCGTGTATAAAAGGAGCCCGTTCCCCAAAGCACACAAACATTTCTGTTATTTTCAGGGAAACACTGCAGCTCTATTTTTATCTCGCGGTCCCTGGTTTGACTTTTATGTGCTCGCAGCGGAGCAGGATGACGGCTGGCAGATGTTGTTAGTGTCACTCACACCGTGTGACACGTTCCCCACGCTCACAGGTGAGTGAGGAGGAAACAACATCGGCACGCTCGTCTTTTCTGGAGGGGAAACCTCGGAGAAACGCCCTCGAACAGCGACAGGAACAGAAAACTCCTGAAACGTTCAGGGTCCAAATGGAAACGTCCTGATTAGTGTGGAACATCATCCCTAAATTAAAACCCTGTCAGCATTTTAATTATTTTTTAAATCAGCGCAGACGTTTAACTCCAACAATCTGGTTTCAAAATTCAAACGTTGTCGTGATTCTGCTGCTGTGTTAAGCTTTTGATTTGTTGAACTTTGTGTTTACGGACTTATCCTTGTTCTCTTCCTTGTGTTTGTGTCTTTGCACTTAAGTTCATTACTTTCTGTTTATTTTGAACTCACCTCTGGATCTTTTCTATTTCTCCGCGGAGGAATGAGGCCCATAACCAAGATTTTCCTTCTTCTCAACTTGAACCAAACTTATAAATTACATTATCTTTTATTGACAGACACATAATTCATGTCAGCGACACCCTGATCAATACCTCAAAGTCCGTGTGCATTACGAGTGTGTTTTTCTACAACCTCTGTTTTAAATTAACACATTCACTATAAATAACTAACCACCTTCCCCTTGTGTAAGAGCTTAGAGCCGTAAACAGCCACTTCAACACAAACAAAAGGTAATATATTCAATTTAATAATGTATTAAACGGTTTGTGTTCAAACTGGTTGTGCATTCACAGTAATTTGTCGTCACGCAGATTTTAATGATCAAATATTAGTGCACAGAATAAACGTCGCAGCAAAGTGCACGGCTATTCTTCTCCTGCCTTTCACAGAAAGGGTTCCAGACGACTCAGGCACTCGAGGAGCGCTTGATTTGTTCTGCCAGACACTCCGACAGCAACACAAGTGTGCATCAGGTGCACTTGATCGAACTTGTCAGGTGAGCGTCTCTTCAGCCGGAGCTCGTCGGGCTGGAGCGAAGCGCGGAGACGCCGGGGTCGAGTCCCTTCGTGTAGCCGAGACGTTCGCTTCGCCGAGGATATGAAGCTGTTTTCCTAAAGGTCACATTCCATGAAATCACTTGTTCTCCAGATTATACAAATTGTATGAACCTTAGAGCTGCAGTGATTAAAACCGATTGTTCCTAAACCGGCAGGATACAAAATAATCTGCTGTTATTTGATACATTATATTCAAATATATTGTATAAACTTATACTAACTGCCTTTTTGTTTTTCATTCTGATAAAAGCGAAGCCCGGACTCGACCTTGTTTCTGAGGCCGCTGCTTAAAAACAAGTTTTTCTCTTGAAAGTAAAAACAAAAACATTAATAAATCAAAACAAGACTTCAAGGGGCTTCGTCACTGAGGGATAGTAAACTCTAATTTTAGAAAGTAAAAGCTTCACAGGATCAAAAATAACAAAGGAAGTCTCCTCTGTTCGGTCCCTCGTCGATAATGATTCAAATCTGGAAACATAAAGCCATCACGTCCGTGTTTATCACCACAGCGGCTCTCGGGTCGCAGACTGTGCAATCACAAGATTCATGCTAAGGTTTGCTGATGTGAGAGCGGATGACAGAACGCTCTCCCAGGGAGCAGTGCATGATGGGAATATGGGAACCACGTCCTGTTAAATCACCTCCTATTGGAGCTCTGCTAAAAATAAGCCCTCCCACGGAGCCTCGTGTGCAGCGGGACGCAGACGGGGCGCTGTGCGGGAACGACCGGGGGGGGGGGGGGAACTAACCACCGCTGAGTGTTGTTATCCAAAAACCCGGCTGAAATACTGAGGCTATTAAATCTGTGTTTGCTTTGAATAAATCTACGAGTTCTGACGGGAAGCCGAGCGCGGAGAGAACGGAGGGAGAAGCCGAAGCATCAATCCAGATTCGACCCCGGTTGCGTTTTCGGCTCCAGGAATAAGAAACCGTGGAAGATCAGGATTTCTTAAGTGGATGGGTTTTTTCGCTCGGTTGGTTTTATGAGCTCACGCTGAGAAAACACTTCGGTAGTTTAACGTCGTAAACGTACATTTTTTCCAGGCTTTTACCAGATTTGTTCCGTCGGTGAAACAAATCTGGTTTTATTGTCAAATGCAGAAAAACAGCGGTCCTTGCACCACAGTCTATTCATGTTCAAATTAACATCTGATCTACAAGTAATAAATCCATGTTCAAACAATAAACAGCACTTTATTGAGAATAGTAAATGTGAGCCTCAGAAATGCTTTTATATTTGCAGATATAACAAAAATGCTTATTTTCTTAATTAACCTTCTATATAATTGGTTGCTTGTTGTGTTCTTTGTATATAGTTGTTTATAGTCAAGTTTATGGTTAAACTATAAAATATCAAAACACAATCACATTCCTTATGATAAGCTTCTGATTGCAACATCTTTATATCAAACGCAAATGTTTTCAGTTTCCTGTTCACACATTCGCTTCCTGTTGCAAAGCAAATCAGGATTGTGGCTTCGAGCTAAGTTCAGCCACGGCTGAGCGGCGGCCTCTGACCTAAAGGTCGGCGGTTCGATCCCGGTCTTCCCCATTCTGCATTCTTAAAGTGTCCTAGTGCAAAATACCAAATCCCATACTCATATTGTAAGTGCTGCACGTGTGTGTGTGTGAATGGGTGAGTTTATAAATAAAGACCATAAACCTCGTGAACCTTTGACCTGGCCTGCAGTGTGCATGTGTGGCCGCGCCCGACAGGCTCTGTGATTTGACTCCATCTGACCGAGCTGTGATTTCAGTCGGTACGTTTCCTGCAGAGAGAAACTTCCTGAGGTCTGGCCGGTGCCATCTCATCCTGCTGTTACCGGCTGCACACGCAGCCCTGCCAGGATAAACCGATGACTTCTCACCAGCCTCACAACCGAAGGTAAACACTGCGAGACGGGGGGGCGTCCGTGGACTCGTGTTCGAGTCCAGGAATGTGCTCGCGCTCTCTCTCTCTTTCTCTCCAGCAGAGAGTTTGTTGTGGGGGGGAAGCGTCCACCCTCCTCTCAGATGGAGCGGAGTCCAGCCAGTGCATCCAGGCATATGGACGAGCCTCCCAGGCAAAGTGCACTGCTGCTGCTGCACACAACTCAAACACCAAGCATCCATCATTCCCTCCTCTCAGCTCTTAACCTTTGCTCTCTATCCTCCTACTCTTTTCTGCGTGTCCTCATTTGGTTTCATGCCAAGCTCTCTGCGAGCTCCTTTTCTCTGCCCCCTGTTTTAATTTCTCTTCACATAACAAAGAGGTCAAAGAGAAACAAAAGAGACGAGCAATCAGGAGAGCGATCGGGTGATCTGTGATAAAACTGCGCCCAGATTCCACGACTGAGCTGCAATAAATCGTTTTTTATAGGCACATAAAAAAAAGGATTTAGCAAGAAGCAAATATCCGATGTCGAAACCATAGACGTCCGTTTTCTCATTGTTAAAGATGATTTGAAAAACATCTGGTTCTTCGATAAAATAGTCAAAAGTAAAAAGGTCAATGGACGATTGAAAGAAAATAAGAATCTAGAGGATTACATGTTGTAAATAAAGATGGACGACACGTCTCCAGGTAAAGATCTGTTCACGGCGCCATTCCTTTGGAGTAAGTCTGCTGCACGAGCACATAGCCGTATGGGTCCGTCGATACCCCACCATCGGTAGGAAAGCAATACAGAACCATCGAGGAGTCACGTGATTGTCTGTCCCATCCGCTGACACGGAGGAGGCTGCAGCGTTGTTGGGAGAGAACACAGGAAGTCTCCAGGGTTGCAGGATTCTTCAGAAGGCGTCTTGAGTTATGAGCTGGTATCTGATGAACCACACCTCATCAACACCGCCCTTCAGACTGAGGTCAGCACTTCCCCCCCGGAGCGGAGACACTCACAGTTAAATTCCTGTCCAGCAGAAGGATCGTGGTCATTTGTGTGTTGAGCTCAAACTGCTTTCAAACAACTTATTTCCAAAACACAGCCTGATGATATTATGATGATATTCACCGGGCTCCAGAACTCGAAAATATTTGCTTTACAATTGATTTAAAAACCTTACTCCTCCTTAAATCACCGACTGTCTGTGCGTCACCGAGCCGACGTCATCCCCTCAACCTCTGCTGGTTCTGATCTGTTCACCAGCCGTGGGTCGGGCTTTTACTGTGAGAGCTCCGCTGATATTTAAGAAATGCATTCTTTAAAATTCTGAAAAACGATTTAATTAGAGGCTATATCCTTCGTCTCCTGCATCAACTTATTCAAATGTGTAATTAAACGTTATGTTTTTGTGTCAGTGAAGCGCTTTGTTAACTGTTTTTTGAAAAAAACGCTTTGTAAATAAGGTTTATTTATGAATATTGTTTGTGAAATTGCATCCTAGTGTCTCGATTACAGCGCCACCTTCAGGCCCGTTGGTCTCTTGTTTCGTGGGAAGCGTTTTATTTCCTGTTTCAGGGCCAAGATTCATGTTTCTGTCTCGTTTCGAGGCCTGAACGCAAATATCACTATATCTGACCTCCGGTTCAAACCAACAGTTTCACAGCCAAACCTGATATGAAATGATAAAAAAAACACAAACGAGTTTAATCGGACGGTGATAAAATATCAGCGTCTGATTTATCCTGCCGTCTTATTTCAGCCTCTTCTCCGCCTCTCGCCCGTCGCCTCTCTTCCCACCTCGCAGCCTTCTTCACACAGACACAGGAAAGCAAATGTTTGGAAAGGAGCAGACCCGCTCGCTGCCAGGTGGCACAGGACAGAGTGTCTGTCTGTGCACCGTGCCAGCTCCGCCTGCCGGCCTCTCCAAAACCTGGAGTTTGGCAAACGTTCCTCCTGCATGCAGCTGGAAAGGGTTTGTATCTAAACTTGTCCTCGACAGACGGTCCCGTACGCCGGATTCACACGTCAACAGCTGAGACGTTACGTCTGCAGAGTCAACACGCGGCTCGAATTCCTCACTTTATCGTGGAATTCCACTTAATTCTGGTAGTTTTAAAAACATCTGGAGAGCCAGAAGTGTTTTAAATGTCAACATTTTGACAAATCTTAGCCAAAAATGCAAATTTTCCATTTTACACCAAAACTGGGCATAAAAATAACAGTTTACTGCACCATCAGTAAATTCAAGCAAATTATTTGCACGATATTTTGGGGGAATTTATGGAAAATCCAAGAGCATGACCAACTTATCGGTCGGCTGTTAGAGTTTGACCGGTAGGAACCTTTCACATACGTGTGAGAACTTCTATTTAAAGTTGGTATCTGTATGGGAAAACCCAAAACTCCACATCCCTCCTTTACGGGATAAATGACCCGGGCAATGTCAAAGTTTCCATCCGGCTTTTTGCTATAACATAAATAATATTCAATACAATGGTGAAAGGCAAAAATAAACTGTTGTGTAAAAGTGCTCTGAGTCATCAAGACTAGAAAAGTGCGATATAAAAACAGACCATTTCACTCAAGTTGTGTTTCTTTAGTGATAGTTCGGGTTTTGTCGAGTGGTAGTTTCCCAGACGGTCGATACAACTCTTCAGTCCTGAGGACGAAGCTCTTCTCAAAGCCTCACGTTCACCCACTCACACATGAACATGGACGTGCTGCTGGTGGCGAAGCACCGACCTGCACACAGAGAGCGGCTCTGAGGATCCAACCTGGCAGTGAACATGTTAAATGGGAAAGATCTGAGCTGGACGTGGCTCTCTGGGTGTGTGTGGCCTTTTTAGTGCACGTAAACATATTGATTTAGATGTTTTCATATTCAACATCTGGCTCAAAGTGGAACAGCTTGGAAAATCATATCTTGGAATTGAGAGTCATTAAATGGTTGTGAAAACTGACTGGAACATTTTAGACTCTTCATCTTATTTAACTACTTGGATTTTAAAACAGCGTCTCTCCTCACGAAACAACTGGAACCTGCTCCTCACTGGGGAGGAGGCGGACACACGATCAACCTCATCAACAACACGTTCTGATATTTAGAACTAACCACGCCACAGCCGTACAGATCCTGACACACACACACACACACACACACACACACACACTCGTCTCCAGCCCGTGGAGTGTGTTTACTCTGCAGCGCCTCATATCACTCGCTCTCATCTCGTTTCCTCCGCTGTGGTCAACAGATAATCCAACGCTGCATCGGCTGCGTCTGAATCTGCAGCTTCTTCCTCCACAGATTCAGAACGACCGCGAGTTACGTTCAGGCTCAACAGAGGGTTTCAGGAGCAGGGCGGAAAAGGAGAGAGAAATCCTAATATCTGCACTTTACATCCTAAAAGAACAAGATATTAAGCTTGAAATTCTCCTGAGTATCTTATCAGCATAAACTATGATTTATCATATTATTTAACACACACTGGTTTTACATCAGCGTCTGTGCCGCCTGCAGATTGTGGTGTTGGATGGATGAAGCCTCCACATTCATACATCAGTGTTGATTTCACGTAACACTCGTCGATGGCGCTGGAGAAGCATCACATTTACATATGTCCGTTACATAAATGAGTCCAAACGATTCCTCCATCAGTTCTGCTGCTGGTTTGACTCAATGGTTTGAATCTGATCGACAACACGTGACAATCGTGGATTTACAGTTTAACACTCACACACACAAACACTTTTCTTGCACAATCCCCTGAATTTGCCGTTTTAACACAGGAAAGTATTCAATAATTTAGTGCTTCACAGATATTACATTTACAGCGTCCCAATTTGCAAACAGCAAAGATAATTACCCCGAGATCCTATTTTCTATTAACGTAATGAGGAAACTCTAATTCACGTATTTGGTTTCATTACCTCTAATGTAAGACTGGGGGGGAGGGGGGGGGGGGTACTTCACAAGGAGTTTACTTTCATCCAATCAAAACCTCCATCTTTTCCTGACATTAACCAAAGTGCTTCACAAATGGGACAGAGGAAATTCAGCGTTTCGATCGCTGGAGAAACAAACGTTGTCTCGGAAACATAATCCAGCCGCCGATGACTCCTCATTACGTTCTCTGCCACGAGAACCTCGCTGGGAAAGTTTGTTTCCGCACTGAACCTCCTGAAGTTATCTGTAGTCACGAGCCAGACACGAAGGAGACGCAGACGTCAACAGCTTTTGGTGAAATAGGACAAAGTCGATGTGTTGAAAACAGAAAACACCTAATTCCATGCAGTGGAATTAACACGTCATTAAAATGCCTGGAGATCTGGGGCTGTACAAACACAAGTGAATTGAGTTGGACGTGCTGCCTCCTGCGGCTCTGCCCAGACGCCAGATGAACGCGACGGGCACAAGTCTCTGTTGTTGAGAAACGAGCCTGACACGGACAATCTCCTGCTGCGTCCTTCGTACGTGGAGAGAAGAAGCGACTGTCCACACATTCCCCTGAGTTCATGTCTGGATAAGAGTTCATGAGGAAACAGTGAAGGTTGCGTGTCTCCTCCAGGGTCAGAATCACAGACGATCGGCTCTTCAGGGGAAAACATAACTCTATGGTGTAATAAGTTTTAAAATAAATGTTCGAATGAGTTCCAACTAAAAGAGGTGGCTATTTTCAGCATGTGTTTTGTTCCTCGGCCTCACGCTGCCTCACTAAGAGCCTCGCCGGGCTGTGCTGGTTAAACCCGTCTGCTGTAAACAGCACTTAAGGAGGCATTTCAACACTTACTAGAGTTTCACACTGAAACACTCCTGCCTGCGCCGCTGCAGAACTCCAGCTCCGCGTCGGACTCGCTGTCGCTCATCTTGTCTGGATAAAAATAGAAAAAAAAACTCAGACACGACGTCGACCGGCTCGTTTCTTCCACATGTGCTCGTCCATATATCTGAAACCGGTCGGACGCTGATGAAAAATAAACACTGCGGCGCTCGGTGCTTGACTCCCGGCCTCTTTAGGGGACGTCTGGGTAAACAGTTGGTCCAGTAGAGACCAAATATGTCCAACAGAGCTGCAGAAACACACGGGCCCTCTGCTGCTTTACCACTAAAGCACCTTTACATAACGTTACAGTCAAAACCTGTTGGATTCAGGGACCTCGTGGTCTCATTCAGCGTGTAGCTCACCGTGTGTGTGTGTGTGTGTGTGTGTGTGTGTGTGTGTGTGTGTGTGTGTGTGTGTGTGTGTGTGTGTGTGTGTGTGTGTGTGTGTGTGTGTTGACTTCAAACAATGCACATGCACCCCTCGGTCCCTTTGAAGTCAGCTTTCATGTAGGGCATCTGAAACATACAGCGATATTTCATTTGAGCCGAGGGCTCCTCAACGTGCACACACACACACACACACACACACACACACACCACACACACACTTCAGTCAACTTTCATACATCTGAGACGTTTACTCATCCAACTCTAAATTGAAGAATCCCGTCTGATCGGCTTCACACTCGGCAGATGCGTTGCTGAGAGTTCGGTTCATGAATTCAGGAGAAGGAAATCTGTGTCCTGCTTCCTTCTGGGTTTGAAGACTGATGGTGTCACATCGGTGCAACTGTCCCACTTCAGAGGCCGAATGAAGAGTCACATGGGTGGATCCAATCCAAGATGGATCCACCCAACTGTGACGAAGCTAACACGCTAGCTGTAAAGTCCGCCAGGCTGCAGGAAGGGCCGCGGCTCAAAGGACGCAAGATGCAACCGTTTATTGATTTTGTGAATTTCTTATATTGAGGCTGTAGTCACCGGGACAACTACTGTGACTCCAGGGTTCAGTCATACGGTGAAATACAAAACTAAACATGGAATATTTTAGATATTGAATTGTCCTTCTTATACGAGCAAACGGTGAAAACTTTTTTCTGTGCAAACTTCTGTTTTCTTAGGGAACCAGAAGAAGAAATATCACAGTTTTAGTGATTTGCATCCTCAAATATCTCAATTTATGTGGTAACATTGCTTATTTCCTAGAAACTAAGAAAGTGTCAACTGTTAAGAAATATTGAAGAATACTGACTTTAAAAAAGGTGAATTATGGGTATAGAAAAAGGTTCTATAGTAAGAACCACATTTTCTTTCAAGAATATTACAACAACATTATAAAGGAGATTATAGGAACAGAAAATGTTGTCAGTTCTCATCCAGGTGTCTCAGTAACAATACGCAGATTCAATTTAAAAAACATCTTCTGCAGTGGTTCCTTGCTTCTTTGTCGGAGATTAATGACGTGTTATTTGTATCAGCTCCTCCAGACGTCTCCTCCTGCAGCAGTTTCCATTTCCCTTGCTTCTTATTTTACATATCCTCTCACCTGCACGTGTGTGTGTCTCCATTCTGCTCGGCTCGGCTCCTGGCTCTGATATTAGCAGCTTGTTAAAGTGTTCCTCTGCTCCCCTGGGTGAACATCTCTGAAATGGAGTGGGGGATCATGGGTCGTTGCTCGGGGTCGACTCACCGTGAAATATTTACTGACTTTATGAAACGTGGCAGAGTCTCGGGTCTTCAGCGTTTTCCAGCTCCCGGCATTAAAGAACATTTAACCTTTTCAGAAAGAGGAAGACGAATATACGGAGTTGAAAGTTGTGACCGTTTTTAAGCAACTCTACATAATGAATTGAGGATGAAAGCTTCAGCCGAACGGATGAAACGTAGAGACGGCAGCAAAATGAAAATGTGTTTTTATAAATAAGAGGAGGATGAGGTCGGCCGCGCAGCGGTTTGTTCAATCAGAAATCATAATAATCGATCACACGTCCGATCCTTCAACACTTTGATTCCCTTCATCAGCACAACATGGACGATGAGGCAGGTTTCCACAAACAGAAAGGATGAGCTCTCTACTGTGTGACATTCTTCTGTAATTTTTTAGACCAACAAAATGTCCTTCCATAGAAATATGTATTTATTACGTGATCTAGCTTTTAAAACCCTGAATAATTAAAGATAAACTGGGATCTCTCACATATTTAGAAACGTTGAACTGAGGAATGTTTACATTTTTAAGTCACTCAGACAATTATTGGATTCCCCAAATGGTTGATGAGTTCATTAAATAATGAATTCATTATATTTGAGAAGATTTTCTAACCCCCTCAACAATCTGTGGGTCATGAAATGCAGATGCTCTCTGTGAAAGATCATTTCAAATTCTTACGGCGAGAAACAACAGATAACTGGACTCACACAAGTTCTCGACCTTCGCAGACGGCAGAGATAGTTTAAACCGAACAACAAATTACAATATTCAAAGAGGCGGTTTGACCTGATTAAAACTCTTTTTGCAGAATCAACAGCAAAAAGCCCCGAAGCAGATCCTCCACACTGGGAAATCCTTTGGACACAGAGGCAAACTTCAGGGAGGAGCCGACACGAGGAGCCGAGGAGAAGAGGTCCCTGCGTTTCAGCTTGGAGAAAGTGCCTGAGTCTCATTGGAGGCGACGGGCCCGACTCCACCGGCCTCCAGCCCGCATGTATAAATAATGAGGGAACATTTGCTTTCTCACTTTTTGGGAACTTAGCAGACGCTCTCATCCGGAGCGACCGAGGGAGCGAGAGTGAACGAGCAGGAGGTTTCAACGAGGAGCCGATGGAACAACTTCTAGAATCTGTGTGTGGAGTTCGATGTAAACTGCTTCAAGAGACCAAGGTGGAGGCTTCATTTAGCGTCAGGGGATAAAATGAAAACATTTAGGAAACAAGATCCAATTAATCTACATCCGAAAGTCATTTTAGAAGTTCAGGTCCGCTGGGTTCAATATCACAGGCTGCTAGAGACGCACACACACACACACACACTACAAATGATACAAGCAGATTTACGTAGGTCCAGACGACATTTTGACTCATATCTAATAACAGATATCTGAATATGAAGGAAGATCAATTAAAAAGCTGAAAGCCGGTGTGTTCCGGTCAGCGTGTTCAAACCTGCTCTAACGTGATTGGTCAAACCGGGACCAAGAACCATGAACCATATTCACAGGACTGAAGAAATCACCTGGAAATATGCTCACTTACATTTCTAAGATCTGCGTCTGTTTCCATGTTTCCACGATTTCTTTGTCCTCATTCTCACATCTCTCTGTTTTCAGACGGTGCAGATAACCACCAGCCACAGAGCAGCTTTATACATTTACCTGATATTCAAAGTGCATGTTTATGCTTCAGGCCATTTTATTATTCCAGTTCATGAGCACTTTGTATTGAGCTCTGTTCATATCGACACACACACACACACACACACACACACGAGATAAATACATATTGACGCACACAGCAGCAGCAGCAATCTATTAGAAACTAAAAAGCCATCCGCTAATGGAGTTCTAACATTTCATAACACGCTGTCACGAACGTCCCTGCTTTGTTTTTGGCTGAATGAAGTCGTCACTGCTCGGTGCTCTCTGACGTGCGGCCTGAGGTCAAACACCAGAAATAAAACCTCTCTCTCTCCTTTTTATCTGCTCTTTAACTCTCGTCTCAGCCGTCGCTCTCTCTCTTTTCTTCCTCTCTATCTCTGCTTCTATGCGACTCTTCCTCTTCCTCTTTAACTGGCCCACAAAGTCTTTTTTATCATCCACCTACTCTCTTTGCTTTCTCCTCTCGTCTCTTAAGTGAACAGGTCATGACAGTAATTCTCAGCTCGCACACACAACACAAGACTCACAACAGCCGATGTGCATTTGTGCACAGAGACCGAGGCGATACACCTCCACCAAGGAGGTTACCCTTTCTCCTGTTTGTTTCCTTGTTGCTTCAGTTGTTGTGAACGCGTCTGCTTGTGAGCGTGTGCAAGTAGGAACAGCTCGACTGACTTCAAGGGGACAGTTGGTGTCCTCTCTTAAAAAATTTAAAAACACGTTTTTGTTTCCTCTATTCTTTCTTTTCACCCCTCCTCGTTTTTTTTGGAGACACTCCTCTTCCTCCCACACTGTCGGCTCTCGCCACCCCGTGAAGGACGGCGTGAGCTCGGAGCCTCGGCGTGTTGAGCCGAAGCTGCGTTCGGAAGCAGCTCTGACAGCGGAGCGTGTCGAGGACTCGAGGTAATTACCTCAATTCGCGGCTGAGACAACAGCCCGAGAGGATCGGGGAGATTTCCACCTCAGCCCGATGCAGCCGAGGAATATGCAAATCACTTCTTCTGCCCCAACACGGCATTCTCATGTTTTAGAATGACTCCGTGTGTGTGTGTGTGTGTGTGTTGTGTGTGTGGTGTGTGTGTGTGTGTGTGTGTGGTGTGTGTGTGTGTGTGTGTGTGTGTGTTGTGTGTTTCTCGATACAGAATACGACTGCACGTGAAGTCGAGCTCTGCAGGGTCGGACTCTAACTTCAGGCAGTTTCCACCTCTCACATGGAACCGACTTATTAAAACAATAAATTCTTAGATGAATAATAAATGATTATATTAAAATGAATAATTCAGCGCAGCACCTCACACACTGTGATGTCACTGGGACAGGTGTGAGGGCTACAGCGAACGTACAGAGAGGAGAGGGAGAGAGATAGTGACTATTGATCCTCGTGTGTGTGTGTGTGTGTGTGTGTGTGTGTGTGTGTGTGTGTGTGTGTGTGTGTGTGTGTGTGTGTGTGTGTGTGTGTGTGTGTGTGTGTGTGCGTGTGTGTCCGTCCATGGCATCATATTCCTTCATTTACTTTATTATAAACAATATGACAACTCCCCCAAAAATGAAACCAGAGGATCTTGATCTCCCCCTGGTGGCTGTACCGCAGCATAGGTAATAAAACCTGCCTCCTCCATGTTAGCAGATGGGACATGGGCCAAAAGGAAAAGTACACCTCAAACACATTGATAGTTTCTGTCATTTCTTATCACACCGATGTTCATATGTTCATGTTTCTGATAAGTTTGATTTTAAATTAAATTGATGATATGAAAACCAGGGGACATGTCATGATTGACAGCCGAGACTGACACGTGATTGGTCGACCTTGACACCACAGCTCCACGATCACTTCAGCACGAACTCTGGCTCCATATTACGTGGAAAAAATATAAAGAGATATTTGGACTTCATTTTTGGATAGCGGGAGGAAGTGGAGACACAGCGTCCATCTTTATTTACAGTCACTGGTTTATTTACTGTATTTCCTCAAATAACGAGCTTTATTCACAACAGCAGAAGGTAACAAGCGTCTTTTATATTCATCCTGTAACACATTATATTTGCCCTCGCGTCTATGTGGGTGTGTGACAGACTGCTAACTGCTGGATGGTTACATAAGCTCAATTAGATCACTCTACACAGTGGAGAGAGAGAGAGAGAGAGAGAGAGAGAGAGAGAGAGAGAGAGAGAGAGAGAGAGAGAGAGAGAGAGAGAGAGAGAGAGAGAGAGAGAGAGAGAGAGAGAGAGAGAGAGAGAGAGAGAGAATAGAGAGAGAGACGCTCATTGTGATATGAGAACAACTCCACTGGTTGTTTCTATAGAAGTCTATGTTCTACTTTTCATTTTATTTATAACGTCAGTAAACATTTTCCTGAGGAGTTTATGTCTCAATCTCTAGTTTCAAGTCTTCTTCAGCTGATGTTCATTCAGGCTTCAAAACGGAAGCTAAGCATCTGACTAGTGACGACACGGTGGGTGAATATTTACTGATTGCATTGATAACATCTTCTATGAATTCTGTTCAGTTGCACGTGTCTTTTATTATGCACATATTTTGAGGCAAACACGTTTTCAATCTGGAATCCAACTAAATCTGGCGTCTCCACTGGATTCAAAATGGGAACGGTTCCTGTGCCAGAGCCGAGAAAATAAAAAAACCTGCAAAAATGGCAGTAAACATGGATCAAACTGACACGTTGGTATTGTGCATCGACTCGGAGAGACTCTTGAATCAGCACATTTCTTTGGCCATCGTGAAAAACATTAATTTAGCTGCTACACAACCGCGGCTCCCACGCCGACAGAAACTGAGGGAAACACATCTCTCGTGTCCGACACACACAAAACGCACACTGCCTCCGCCCAGAGAGAAAGTAACGCAGCGTCAGACTGAATAATGAAGGGAAATGAACGGTAATTAAGACAAGCAAACGGGCCACATCCAAACACACAATGTCAGCGTCTTGTAATTGGTCCTTAAACCCACTCAATCCTTCCATATCCACGCACGACAAAGTGAAACTAATGGATGAAGCTGAGGAAAGAGACACAAAAATAGCATCAACACAATGACGCCGACGTCTCTTACGTGTCCCTGCAAGATAGAAACGACACAATGCTGCTTTAATGGACTGAATTCTGCTCAACACTTTGTTTCACAACTAAATAAGCTTAATATTTGCATATATGTTTAATTTACTTATATAGGACATATTGTTCTGTGTTTTCTCCTGAGTTGGGATATGAAAAGATTCTTGGATCGGCCCCTTCGTCCAGACCCACACCAGAATGTAATTAGTTCTTTCCTGGATAATGTTCTGTACCATGTTTCACCAAACTCATCAATCCCAGAATCATTTTATTTGACATATGTATTGATTCTTTACATACAAACACAGGAAGTGGCTCTAAATGCAGCTCCTCCTCGCACATTGAACCACGTGAGGTTAAAGAGGACAAACTGCACACGAGTGTAAAAAAGCACATCACACTAAAGATATAAACAGAGATGGAGATAAACGCCATCCCCCCAAAAAAACAGCGCTCTCACAGGACATATTACTCATAATCAACCAACCCACGGGCTTGAGAAGCTTTCAGCTGATTTCTTCTCAGTGTTTTGTTGTGTTGATCTGATCCTCTGAAAGAAAACGACTTTCTATAGGACGCAAGTTCCAACAACCCGATGAAACGCTGCCGGCACAGCAGGAGACGACGGGGGGGGGGGGTCACGTTGTTTTACTGCCTCGCTCGAAAACACACCTACAAACTAGACTTTCAACAGGTGGGAGGAAGGTGGACGGATCTGAAGTTTGTAAAGTCTACGTTGTTTGATGAGTTAAATACACACGACAGCCATTTAAAGTGAAGCCAGAGCGTCTTCATTGCCCCCTGGTGGCTGGCTGAAGTACAGGCCTCCTCTACGTTAGCAAAGGGGACAATGACCAAACTAAAAAGTCGAAATCCTAGTCAAATAACTTTTTCACAAAGATGTATTCAGTCATTTTGGCCTTTCCCTGTAAGTTTTGTAAGAATTTGTCATTTGATTCTAAAAACAGGGTTAAACATCATGATTGACAACTGACACCGACGGGAAATGACGTCATTACGTAGGGCAGCGTTCGTATCTGCTAGATTTTGGCTTCATTTCTATATAGTTGAGGAAGTAGAGACACGTCGTCCATTTTTATAAACAGTCTGTGATTTATCGTCTACATTCTGCCCTCTAGTGGACAAAAACACACCTTAAACACACTCAATGCAAACAAAGGAAGATTTTGATCATCAACAACTGATCAATTATGATACTCTCCAGCCAATCACCTATCCGTTTGTCCACAACATCCTTGAGCAGATATAAAGCTTAAATTCAGGCATAGAAAATGAATCCCAGTGCAAACACAGCCAGCCGGGCACAGCATTCATTCACCCATGAATCATTTCGCAGTATAGTCACTCGGGTGCACAGGCTTTCCAAAAACATGCAACAACACAACTCGACTTTCTACAGGAAACCAGAGCTACGAAAAGTCGATAAAATCACGAGTGCATCTGGAGAAGAGCGTCCCTGGTGTTACCGCGTGGGCGGAGAGAGATTCGCATCAACACAACTCAATTCAAGAAAAAGTGGCGAGCAGCTGCTGCGGCGGCACAAACTGCTTCTAATGCATCCCATCTAAAGAGGGTATCTTGTTCTCCAGATGCCCCTACGTGCACCGAGTGTATTGTTCCAGTGCATATAAGGGGTGTGTGTGTGTGTGTGTGCGCTTGTGTATGTGTGCATGAGTTACATAAGCAGAGAGAGAGAAAAACTTTTAAAACAGATTTTCCATCCAAGAGGAAAGGCTTCAAATTAAAACCCACGGGGGAAGGAGCGAGTTGAGGAGCCCTGACACCCACACCGATGTTTAACTTGCACCCACAGTGATTTGCATTGACTGTTAAATTTCTGGTCTATAATCTGGCGGCGCTCCAAGCCCGTCGCACACGCTCCCTCAGCTGCAGGCTCTGGTGGGCGAGCAGGACAGTGTGTGTGTGTGTGAGCTGTAAATCATCCTATCAGTCCAACATGACAGCACACTGTACCCGCACCTTTGATCCGGGCAGGTTGATTCCCCCGCAGGTCTGATCCATGTACGTATTACATCACCCTCTGTTAAGTGCATGGGGAGATAAGTCGAGTGCAAAAGGGTTTCAGGTACAAGGGACGACATTTTTAAACCTGGGCTTCAGGCAAACTGTCGGTCACTGGGCGTCACGGAAAACAAACTGCAACTGTCTGTGATGTTGTGCAGCATTTACGCAGCATTTTAGTGTGTGTGTGTATTTTTTTGTTGCCTATTTAGGACCTTCTCCAGCATAAATACTGAGCTGGACAGGACCAGTGGACCTCATGGGACCGAAGCTCGATCCTAATGAGGCTACACGTCATTTCTGAGTCCTGGTAACGATACAAACTGTGGTTAGGTACGTTCACTAGATTTAAACCTGTGCATGCAGCCAAATCTACAGTGTGGCCGACAGACAATTTCACAACTTCCTTCCTCAAAAACAAATTTGTAAAAAAAGATCTAAATCTGTTCCGCCGTTTACCCTCAGAGACCCAAACAGGTTCTGGGTGGTTCATTTGGCTCCAGCTACATTTGTCATGCACCTCCATGGAAACAACACAACTATAGGACTATAGACTTTGAGAGTCGTGTTGTAAAAGTAGGCGTTGTCAGGTGCTTTGGTTGAAACTGTGGAGATTCAAATTCAAAGGAGAAGCTTATTCAGAGACAAACAGGTGCAGCAGAGCGACACATCAAGAAGGCAGATTGATTAAATGACAATAAAAGCTCTAAAGCCACCAATCAAACACAATGAGCTGCTGCATTAAAACCAACAACACTCATAATAATCAAACACTTTTCAATCTGACACTATTTTCCATCAGCAATGTACAGGATCCAGAGCAGCCTCCTGCTTCACGTGTGACAGTCAACTGATCAGTGATCTGCTCATCGATTGATAACTGATCAGAGGAACGAGTCCGGAATCACATGTATGGAAACAATCCACTTTATGATGCATCGATACGAAGCGTGTTTTCTACACGTGGAGGTCAAACGACTCTAGGACACAGACTCGGACTGTGCACTTTGTTTTTGTGCGTTTCACATCGAGAGGAAAACGCAAACTTTGGCGATTTACGCACGACAAGATTACGCACCAGATATTCTTCAGTGCAGACACGGAGGTCTGGAAATGTAAAGACGTGTAATCCCTTTCTACCATCATCCATTGGGGGGCTTCCAATGGGACTTTAAACGCACACGTGCGCACCACCAACTCCGAATCACAGGGAAGGTTGAGGTTGATTTTTCATTTTGAGGAAGGTCACACTTCCTCCAGCAGGTGAGCGTGACCTTATCCCACAGAGGTCAACGTTACACTGGAGCCACACGCGCACACTGGCTGATTATCTGCGAGAATAAGATGAACAGATTAACTCACCATTTCTCTGTGGAGACGCCGGCTCCTGGAAGCATGTCACGACTCTAAATCCCCCATTGAGCCAAAAGAAAATGAGAAACCACACTGTGATTCAGTCCGAGCTCAACGCGACACTAATGACTGAAGATTAGAGAGGAGCAGTGGCGGAGGCTGGAGCCGGTGGTCGAGTCCTCGGAGGGGGGGGGGGGGGAACCGAGGCACACACGAGCCGCAGCGTGGAGAGGTGTCCGTGCGCTACAGGCAGCGCGGAGCGGAGTGGAGCGGCGCGGGGGCAAGGCAGTGCGCGTCCGGAGCGCGGACTCATGCACCGGGGAGAGTCCGTGGAGAGAGAGAGAGAGAGGGGGGGGGGGGATCCTGGAGTGGGTGAGAGGAGCAGGAGGAGCAGGAGGAGGAGGAGGAGAAAGCTCGTGGAGGAGCCCACGGAGGGTTCGTGGAGAGGTGAGGAGTCCCGGCGGGTACTTGGAGAGACGGTGCCGGAGATGTGTGTCTCAGTGTGAACTCACAGCAGACATTGACCCGCTCTCTGCTCTGTAGTCCCTCCTCTCCAGCGAGGCAGCATCCATCTCTCTCCCTCTCTCTTTCTCCTCTCTCTCCTCTCTCTCTCTCTCTCTTCTCTCTCTCCTCTCTCTCTCTCTTTCTCTCTCTCTCCCTCTCTCCCTCTCCCCCCCCCCCCCACCTCCCTATGGTCACTCCACATCTGGTTAATGATGATCCTCTTGTCTGAGCGCTCACCTGACAGCAGAGGTGACTCGTAGAGGTCACACGAGGGTCAGAGAGTCACAGACAAGTCTCTGACTCCTTCAAAAGTTTAAGAAGTTTTTTGTTTCGACCTGAAACTTCACATCGACGCAAACAAAGATTTGATTGACATGTTGTTGATATATCAATTTAACATTAATTCTACAGATGAAATGCTTTTGAAGTTGCGGTCTGATTAATGAAATCTCTTTCGTCCGGCTGCTATGGTTTATAGACATTATTTTATTGCATCTATGTCTTGTATTTCATTCAGTCTATATTTTTGTTATACATTTTCTATTTATTGTACTTTTAATTGGTTTTCTTTTAACGAAGGTGAAACATTTCCTGGATCTGGAGTTTTTGTCTTATCTTGCTTAAAACCCGTCCAACGAACAAACGTCAAGTCGTGATCTTTCCTTGACCTTCAAAGTCGAAGCGTTTCCTGAACATATTTAAATCAACATGAGTCAGGAATCTTTAGACTGTGGTTTTCCAGCTTGTTTTCTATACGCACATCATCCACCTCAATCTCTTCAACTGTAAAGAAAACATCAGCGCTGAAAATAATCCAGTCTGAACTGTGGCACACTCGCTGAAACAATTCACGATTGTGACGTATTAAAAAGGACAAGAGGCGGCTTATCGGCTTTCTAGAGAACAATCAACATCTGACTGTGAAGTGCAGAGTATGAAAATAGATTTCTGTTGTGGTCATTGTTGAAATGGTCCTTGATCTGCTGCTGCGGCAGGTTTCATTGTTTGTTAAATCGTGTCCTGCACTTGAAAAGCTTTTGAGTTAAATGAGACTCTCACCTCCGCGTGAAGTGAAAACCACATGTTACAAAAACAAACAGTTGCCCTCATCACACTTCAACTCCCACGAAGTCCTCGGCAAATTGAGTAAAAATAAATAACTACTTTTTCTGCATATTTACACTTTCAGGAATTAAATTCTTTGCACATTGGTGAGCAGGTAAAAGCACGACTGCAGCTGAACAGGATGTTTACTCTTCCTCATCATTAGAACCGACTCTGGTGTTGGACTCCACCACTTCCTCTCCTCTCCCCGTCCGTCCGTCCGTCCCCTGGCATCCCTCCATTCTCTCATCTTCTGCTCACGTCTGTCTTTTGAACTGAAACCTTTCCTCTCATCCTCTGTGTGATTTCCAGTCAGTCCCCTTCCAGGTATTTCATATCCAGAGCAGTTAGTAATAAAACATGTAATGTAACTCAAACTGCCTCGAACGACCTGGTGCCACGTGTTCGATGATGGAAATGAAGATGTGAGACCTTTAATGCTATTTAAGGAAGAATGAACACACACAGTTGCCAGTGTCAGGCTGAAATCAGGATTTCTTCACATTTAGGCAAAACCTCACCGAGTTGAACGACGTCTCGCCGCCCGAGGCCACGACACACATCGTCCTCTCGTGCCAGGGGAAAATCCGATCAGCGGATTGTGAGATATCGAGTGTGACAAGCCGGTTTCCGCCTTCAGCCCCAAACTGTAATTTTAAGAGTGACAAAACAGACCAGCGACACACAACATTCCCTGAAGTTCTGTCAGAATTCGATCAGCGGCGTCCGGCGCATGACGGCGTGACAGATGGCCCGAGGCTGATCCTTCGTCCCACCCACGACTTCTTCGTCAGGAGAAAGCAAAGCAGAGAGGAGAACGAGCAACGGAGCGATGAAAAGGCTACGGACCTCCTCTCACTTTGACTCACACTCTGGTTTAGTTGCCAAACATGTCCACATATGAAGGAGATGGACTTGGTATCTGCTGTAGTCTGCACGGGGAGACTGACACACGGGGCAGAAAGCAGCAAAGAGGGGAAACTAAGGTGTCTATGCCTAAACAGTCAATATTAGCTCCAGGAGTGGGATGATATATATTGAAGAAATGCACCAAACCTGCATTAAATGATATTACATAAATGATTTTTCTGTATGGAAATCTGCATGTTTACCTTTGACCCCGTGCAGTGAGTGTGGAGGCTTTGAACAGAGGTAAGTGTTGCACAATCATCTTCCAGTACTCGATGATTCAGTGGAATTAGCCTCATAAATGTATAAAAAAAAAAAAACACATGACCCTGAATGTATAAGTCACTGCTCTCACTATCACTAAGTGCACAGCCGAGCAGGGTTCAAGACACGAGAACATTGGAATTGTTTACTGGAAGCTATCAAGGATAAACTACAAATAACGATAAATGGAGTACATAGAGGTAGTATATCCACCTGGCTCCTTTGAGAAGTGAATGAAACACACGTTTGAGACTCGGTCTACAGCGGTAAGAAAAGCTAAAAACACTTAAAGGTCCAGGTTACAGGTTCAGTGGCGACGATAAAGCAGATCTACCCTGAATCTCTGCGTCTCTCTTTCTCGTGTTCCACGTCAGACGGATCGTTTCTGCGTAACTCATCCTAATCGTCCTGATCAGCATTTAACGAGCGTCTCAAAAAGCATCGCAAACCAATCTGCGATTCTTCTTCAGCGAGTTAATTTGATAAATCAGTCGAGAGGAGACTCGGCGAGGGCAGACCGACTCCAGCGTAAGTTGATTTGAACTCCGGTAAAAGAAGATTCGCTCTTACAGTTAAAAATAGCTTTGTTGTAGACTTGGTTTGCTAATATTTGTATTTGCGATGTTGTCATCGGCCTCTTTTGAATCAGATTTCACGTCTCGATAACGTTACTTTGCAATGTCGTCGACTTAGGAACAGATGTGCAGCGCAGACGTCAGGGAACCATTTAGAGAAGAGGTCACTGCAACATACAGTAAAGTCACCGTCATGAGGGAACAGTTCCCATCTAATGGTGGAATATATTAACCTCATGCTCCTTTTCAAACACACTATGGTTCCATTAAAGCAACATTTTGAGCATCTGCACATCATGTGAAAAAATGTTTCTTTTAAGTACAACGCAGGATTTATTGGTGGGTTTGTTTGTTTTTTGGCAGCCCCACACAAATCATAAAACACAAATGAACAGTTGGGGTTATTTTCCCACACACATGCCAACTGTCTTATGTTTTATGACATTATAAATGCTCTTAATTGTATGAAAATAACTCGCCTTCATCCCGCTCCTCTTCCTTCGTCTGCCGGGTCATGGCAAGGATGGTGGATTCCTGCCTCGTGGTCGGTTCTGTGGCAGCTTGTTTCACAGAAATGCTCTTTCTAGGTTATTACTATTCTCCAGTCGTCCATGTTGAGCGGAGTCCGCAGTTCACATAAGTTTCCCAGAGTCTTGGAAAAGGTTGTCATTCATCTGCTGTCTTTGTTTGGTACGATTGACTCACGAGGGTGTTTTCTAATCAGGGTCAGTTCACCTATGTCTCAATTTATCTTTTTTTTAAATCTGTAAAAAGTCTCGAGAGTTTTAACCTCCGAGCGTGAAAGGCCACGTGAGGCTTCACCAATAAGTTTGAGCAGATCGTGGATTTCTCTGTGTGAATCCATATTTCTGTCACTTTGCTTCTTTTACTGTTTTTCATTTTTTACACGACACGGTTCCACCTTCAAACCCGTAGACGGAGGTTCTTCCTCTTTCATCCCAGTCAGGGATCTTCCACTGAGGAAACCGGGCGTCATCAGACGGCAGAGAGGAATCAAACCGACTCTCAGTTCCTTGTCTTACTCCTGTTTCTGCTGGTTTCCCCCAAAGAATCACAGGCAGCGTATCAGCTGTGTTTATACATCACTTCCTGGTTCAAACCGTGTTCCAGCGTAGTGGGAAGATATTTCAAATATTTTAAGTGCGTCTCTCTTAAAGAGGGAAAGTTTAAAATCCACCAGACATAGTTTCATTCAACTAAACATTTGCTGGTTGATTTGTGGACACGTGTTATTGCACAAACCTAAAATAAACTTGGTGTTTTTGTTGAGTTTGGGTTTGTGTGTCCGAGTGTTAGCCTGGGAACTGCTAACTAGCTGTGCCCGAGTTCAAGCTAGTAAAATGACAGGGCTGTGATTGATTTAATAAAGGGTTAGCTAGTTATGCTACAGTATTAGCAAACAGGGTTAGCTGCTAATGTTTGAGTGTTAGCCTGTAAAGTGCTATTTAATTACATATAACGTCAAGCTCGTGAAAGGTTTACACTGTAATTAAAGAGTTAGCATGGAACTGCTAATGCTATAGTGCTATATCTAGTTGTAATGAATTTAAAGATTATGAGATGTCTACGTGTTAATGCTAACACTATATTAGCATTATAGTCTGTATATAAAGATGGACGACACGACAGCTCCCCAGAAGTGAAGCCAATCGCCCCCCCCTGGTGGCTGACTGCAGTATAAATCATAAATCTCCCCTCCCCACTGGATTCTGAGTCTTTCTAACTTCCTCAAAGTTCCAGTTTCACTCGGTCTCTGTGTCGAGCAGCATCTGTAACCCGTGTGCGTGTCGCTGTGGGTGCGTGGACGCTTCCTGCTGACACGTAGGAAGTGCACTGATGTTTTTCACTGGCCTGCAGATTGAACCCCCCCCCGGAGATAAATGGCCCCATATTGTTTCCTAGCCACCCACATGCGAGGTGCATTACGAGTTGGAATAGAGGTGCAGAGCTGGCGAGAGCGAACTTTCATCTTTGCCCTTGTCGCCCCCAAATGGGTCTGGACTCGCCGGATCTCTGAGGTCGGGCGTGATGGCTTCCTGATGAGCCTCGCCACTTTCCCTCTGTCCTCTCTCTTCACAAGATCATGGTGTCTCTAGTTTCTCTGTAACCCAGTTTCAGGGCAGTTCTTCGTGGCGACACGGAGGCTCGATCCGTCCTCGTGCCTTTGTCCTCCTTGTCATGTGTTTCTATATGTAGGCTTCTGCGTACGCACGGCATCCATCACGCTGATGGATTGTTTTGTTTGAGTTCACTTCTGCAGCTCTGATGTTGTTTTAATGGGTAAATAAATCAAAACACTATGAAATAACCAATATTTTCAATATAATACGCAGAGTGTGTAGAGTTGATACACCAGCATATACTGTGTACACTTTAGGGAACCTACGCATCGTGATCACCCTCCTAAGTATTTTTATAGCTCTCTATGGTTTCATATTGTATATACATTTTCATATCTCAAGTGCAAAATTAAGCTTTTGTGGCAACATTCTGAATGTGGAAAGATCCGCCCAAGGCAGGACGATAGAGTCAAGGTACTAAAGTTAGCTTTACCGTCTGCACTCACACAAACAGACATTCAGCTGCAGCCTGGAGGAAACGATGGATTTCATATTTATCACATCACCATACAGCACGTGATAATAACTCTGTGTTCCTCCGCAGTGCTCGAGTTGATTTAATGGGAAAGTTAAGGCTGTAAGGAAAAGTGAAACGTCTTGAATACTTGTGTGTCAGCGCCTAATTTATTTGTATTCATTATTTCAGATTCATGAGACACTTTTGGTACAGGATCTCAAAGGTGGTTTAAAAAAATAAACAGTATTTACAAAGTACAGAAAATTTGATTAGATCAGCTACTTTCTGTGGATTTTCACTTTCAAGCTGACAAACTTTTTTCCAGTTCGGGCCAACTGTTCAAATATGTCTGGATGTTGTTCAATATCAAATAGCCTCATGCAAATTGATCGATGAAAGATCGGTGTCGTAGAGTGAAATTTATTCACACAAAAATATCAATATCTGACCTGTTCAGCCTGTGGAACCAGTTTGTTATTTGATGTATTTTTAATACATGCATTTTAGATAATTTGGACGGAAAATCATTTTCCCTCACGACTCCCTCACATATTTACTTTGCTCTCTCCGCTCCCTCTCCCCTTCCACAGAAGACTCGTGGCTCCGGCCTCTTTGTCATCATGCGGCTGCTGAAATTGAAATTCATATTCGTGACCCGGCTGTGACTTGCTTTAAAATTGACTTTCAGACGAGACGGACCGCCAGTGAACCTCCAGCCTTCAAACTGGGTCACATCTAAATTCCCACCAAAATGAATCAGATGTGTGCATCATCTCAAACCAGTGGCCCTGGAGCCTCTGTGGGAGGTGACCCCCTCAAATAAATAAATGGCGGCCAATAAAGGAGCCCAGATCAAAACTGGGCAGAATGTGGAGTCAGCATTTCACAAAACATTTATTCTCTTTTCAGATTTATGTATTTTAATAAAAAGCAACCAAACAAATCTCTCTGGGTACCTGTCACCACGTGTGCAGTGATTTCACTCCAGGGAGCCGCGATCACGCGAGGAGCGCTCACTCTGCTGCCACTTCTGGGGACCGAAATCACCGAGCTGCCAAAGAAATGCTTGGCTTGAACAATCTCAGTCAATTAAGGAGCCTTTCACTCATAAGGCTGAAAGATGCCGCTGCACGCTTCATCGCCTTTGGCATCACGTAGCAGCGCTGACATGCCTGGAAATCAAAGCCTGGTCAAATTGGCTGATATCAGCCTTTCACAGACGTATGAGGACTTTACGTTTGCATTTGATGCAAAAAACGATTTCCTTGATTCAAGTTGTATTTACTGCTGCACCTTTATTTGCCTTTGCAGCCGTTCAGCGTCACACATCAACCTATACCTCCTCCAAGGCCCAACGGCCAAGTCTCGACTTCCACGCACTCATAGTTATCTATTCTCGGGTTCTTCTGTGAAGCTGGTGAGATTTGCATGTGTCTTTCCACGGGAATCACTGTCTCTGTTTCTCTAAGCAAAAAAAACTGGATTAGTCGTAATGTGCGTCTGAGCCTGAGAATCTGAGCGAGGCCCGTGGATGTTTTTGCGGAGGCAGCGGAGATAACGACCGTCGGCCAGGACCGGTTATCTTTGATTGTCTCTGCCGACGCCCGTATCACTTTCTGTTTCATGCTTCTCTCCGATTCCATTTCTCTGCGCGGCTCTTTACGGCTCGTTTCTGTGGTTCTGCTCCCTATTTATCTTTTGTTTTGACAACCTCATTTGGGCTTTTGTTTCACTGCCACTGGTTCTGTTGATATCGTTCACACTGCATCTCACTGCCATATCCAACAAAGGCAAACACGTGGGTTCAAGCAATGTTTGTCTTCTTTGTTTTTCCTTAAAATTAAGATTTCATGGAGCTAAATTAAAAACACTTGCTTTGTTTTTTCAGAGCTGTGCCTTTGACATAGTTTCCTGCAGCCAGCTTTACGTGTCTGAACTTATGGTCGCCACGGTTTTCAGTGTCAGGCGCCGGACTGTGGGCTCGGAGCCCGGCGCTGGTCGGTATCCATCACCGCTAAGCATCTCTGATGGGTTAGCTAACCCTAACCCAGTTCACGTCCTCATTTCAGGGCTGAATAATCTTCTAATTTACTTGGTATTTGATTTCAGCTCCGTCCACGTTGCCTCTCATTGAATGAAACCTTTTACTCTTGTTTTCTTTTCTGATTCTCTTTTGTCTCGTGTCAAGGCCTCGCCACAAGAAAAGAAACCGATGCACATGTGGTGTACGGATCGTTTTTCGTTTCCTTGCCACTGTTAATGGGGACGAGTGTGAAACAGCAGTTCTGTTTGGAACAATGAGTTATTTTGTTCAGTTGAATAAAAAGATCATTTTCTCTTTCAGTGTGAGGATTCAGCTTTTACAGTAGATTCACGTAAAGACGTTACTAATACTTGTTGATTGTATTGTTCTGGACTGTTTACCTGATGATTGCTTCGTGCTGAACTGAGGAGAGGTCCGGTGTCCGGGCTGCAGCGCCGGTTCTGCCCTCACAGGTACATTCCTCGGCCTTGTTATCCAACAACATGCAGCTGTGTTGCTACGAGCCTCTTTCCAGCCGCCGGTCAACTCGGTCAGTAATGAGCAGATTAGATCTGAGAGGTCGTGACTCACTGTCTTTCATGCAAGAATGTTGTTTAGTAGAAAACAAACGGTGCTTCACGCTCACGCTGGCGGACGGGCCACGTTAAAAACACACACAAACATCTTCTCGGTAAAAAAACAAGACGATTTCAAGATGAGTCATGATTTTTAAATCTGCACAGAACCGACGGTTGTGTTTTTAATGGTCTGAATTCTCGTTGGAGTGAAAGCTTTCATTTCAAACACCAGAGCAGTTTAACACATTAAACAGACGCCTGCTGTTCTTCTCTGCCAACGACAAATCTGTTCAACAGCCTTCAGATAAAAGTGCAGACCCCCCCCCAGTCTGTGGTCAGTGGTGCTAATGGGCCACCCGGTCTGTCGCTCACTCGCGGGCTATTCAATCAACGATATATAAAGCTAAAGTGAAAATCATACCGCGCATACCTCAACCACGGCCTAAAACTATATTTAAACCCACTAGATCCAGGTTTTTATTTGGATCTGCAGACAGTTATGAATATCAGTCGTCAAAACAGCATCAAGATCCATGGATTATTCTCTAGAAATTGCTGAAGAAGTAAAAAATCTTGCAATGTCAAAGAAAGTAGAAAATAATCCTGAATCTGCCCCTTGGTCCAGATCATTTTCTTCAGTATTTAACATTCGTCTGCGTCCCTGCTGCTGAACTCGTCCGTCTGTCGGGCTGACGTGTTCTCATCTTCATCAGTAACACCATGAATTTCTCCTGTTGTCAGTTTCTCACCAGCATTAGATTCGTCACAGGTGACCGAGCAAAACAAGTTCCTGACATATACAGACACACAGGTTCTGCCGTTCTGTTCTGCAGGCGTTGGACGGTGAACGCTGCATCTATCGCAGCAACAAGCTTTTGCACAGTTGAGCTGGTGCAGCATAAAATCATCTCTGTTATGGGATGAACGCAGCCTCGCAGTTCCAAAGTGATTCTCAGCAGGACGACATTCAGTGGCTGTGTTTTTTCTAATCCATCACAAATCACTGAAGGATGATAAAACCGTTTTATCGTGTGGCAACACTTTAGTGAACATTCGGTTTAGGCACAAAATCATTTGTGTTCGAACGAGGGAAACGGGAAACATCGTGGTTCGGGTTCAAATCACTGCTTTGACATTTATTGTTCGGTTTGACAATGATGAAGTGAAATCGGTTCAGGGACGATCGGGATCACGGTTTCAAAACCAAAGCAAGCTGTTGCTCGGGAATAGGAAATGATCTTTTGTATTAAAATCACCTGAACACACACACACACACACACACACACACCACACACACACACACACACACACACACACACACACACCAACAGGAACGTGACAAACTGTTAAACAAACTTCCTCCGCACTCTCTGGCACTTCCTCTCTCTCTCTTCTCTTCTTGTTTCTGTCTTGCTCTCTCGACCCAAGACGCTTTCCTGCGATTGACGTACTCACTTGATTCCCAATTAATATCAGAAGGGTCGGTGAGTTTGCCGTTGTTCTGCTTGAGCAAACTGAGCACAGCCCACTGCACCAAGCAGAGGTAATTAGCTCCAATACACACACACACACACACACGCACACACACACACACACAGACCCTTGTACGCACCCACACACCCGTATCTGCCCACTTATACACACACACACAGACACACACACACAGAGACACGGGAGCAGGGTGTAATTACAACACTGCCGGCAGAAGAGATCTATTAGAAGATGAGATACTCTTCATTAAACTTTCTGTAACTTTGGCCAAGAAGTAAATCTGTCATTTACCTGCACACACACACACACACACACACACACACACACACACACACACACACACACACACACACACACACACACACACACACACACACACACACACACACACAATCATTACACTGCCTCGCAAACTACTTGATTCAATTTTAAGGAAACTAAATGAGTTACATTTAAAGATGTTTTCATTTTGTCAAGGACTAATTGAGTTGCACTAACAAACTATGATGATATTGTTCAATTGGATATTATAGTTTATTTAAAAGCCTTTAATTAAAAAAATGATTTATCGTTAACCTGAATTTGTGGGTATTTGCTTCACTGCACGCCCACCTACGCCGGCCACCTGCATCCATTGGTCGGTACTAGCTGTCAATCACACAATATCCATTTAATCAGAACGTGATCTCACAGTAAAAAGTGATGTTTCTCTCTGCAGCACTGACGCATCACTGACGCCTGTGGTCAGAACTACTGACACACTTCTTTATTATTCCCGGGGCAGAAAAACCAGTTAGTAATTAAACATCAGTCGTATTCCTTTGATTCACGATGAGTGTGAGTTGATATTTGGCTCATTAGCTGATTCATGTTCCACTTTTTTCGCCGGGCAGCATTTTAATCACTTTACTCTCACTCTCTGAAAACACTGGAGCCCCACGGTGTTGAAACCAGGATATTTATATTCACATGTTCTATTCATTTCACATTTGATTGTGTTTTATTTACATGTTTTACAGTGTTTGGTATTTCTCAACCGGGTCACACCTCCTTCCATTTGAGCTTCTGTTCTCTCGTGTGCGTCCATTTGTGCATTTACCTGCATATCTGCATTGTGAGTGCTAATTGTGCTTGTGTCTGCTTGAGTGTCCGCTTGTCCGTGTGTGTGTGTGTGTGTGTCTGTGTCTGTGTCTGTGTGTGTGTGTGTGTGTGTGTCTGTGTCTGTGTGTGTGTGTGTGTCTGTGTGTGTGTGTGTTTGTCTCTGTGTGTGTGTGTGGTGGCTAGATGAGGGCTCACAAACATAATTAGCTCTTTAATCTGAGTCTCTGAGCAGAAAGAGCTCGGCGGCTCCCTGCTGCTGCTGCTGCTGCTCGGTTCTGGGAGAAACCCATCTCGTGTTTCCCATTAGTCGATTCAGTGGCTGTTGGACATTTTGCTGCAGTAAATAGCACGAGAGGGAACGAGTCTGCCGGCTGGGTAGTGATTCAAAAGAGAAGCTGTGTGTGTTTTCTGTGGGTTCCGTCTGATTTGGTGTGACCCAGCTGTGAGCTCCCCGGGCCACCAAAATGGGAAAAAAAACCCGAAGTCCGAGACGAGCTGGAATGGAACAATCACCGTGGCTCCGAAAAACACACCGAGGAACCAGGAGACATGAAATGATGGTTTACTGAGGTAAACACTTCAGCCAGAGAGAAGAGTGCGTCACACCGCCGAGGCCCAACGGCCCAATTAAATCCACTCAAGCTGCACCAGGTTTCACACGCTCTTCGATATCAGTCCTTTTAAAATGTGTCTGATTCAAGATCCACGAGTTATTATCTGTGAAATCTGTGTTAATGCATTAAATTCAATGAGTTCAGTCTCAGCTGTGGTTTCATCCTTCCACCAAATCTCATGGAAATCTGTTGAGTTGATTGTTTTCTTGTTTGAGTTGAGGAAACTACTAACTAAAGGTTAAACATACGGACAAGATACTCATATTAATAACAAATACAAACTCATAAGGAGCCAATCAATCGTTCTACAGGTAGAAGTATAATGACTGAACCAAAAAGCAAACGAATGCAAGAAAGAATCTAGTTATTATAAAAACTTCCTCAAATTATATTTAAAGTAGATTTCTTTTCACCCTTCTTGTGTTATATGTATTTTGAAAACTAAATTATCATCATCTTCATGGTTTAATAATGAAATGTGACTGAAGTGCGACACAATGAAGAAAATGAATTAGTTGTATTTTGTTGTTCAGCTCATTTCTTTTCTTCAGTCAGTTTCTAATCTAAACTCGACGGACGTGACTAAAGGTCGCTGCACTGTGTATTTTAAATCACATGTTGTTTATAATTGTTGCATTGTTATTCCATCCACTGAGTTATGATTAATGTTCCTACAACACTGGCTTCATAAAAGCCATTTTTAAAGCAACGACGAGAAGCAAACGTGTAGAAGTGAAAGAATTAAATCCCTTTGCAGGAAGTTTGTGAGAAGACATTTTAATTGACCTTCAGACTGTTTGCTGAATTAATATTCAGGCTTGTGGAGGGAAGAGAAGTTCACAATGTGAAGTTGAGATGATGTGTGTGTGTGGAAAGTAAATGAGGAAACTCATCTGTTCAGCGTGAGACGGAAGCAGCAGCTTCCAGTGAGGAAAGGACTGTTGGACCGAGCAGGTTGAACTGAATGTGATTTCCATAGAAAGATAAGATGGATACAAATCCTAGGATAAAAGTTATGTTTTTAAACGTGGCATTAACATTGTCTCGGGGGATTTGAACCCATTTGAACATCTGGAATCAGGATGCGTCTGAGGTGACGACCCACCTCCCTCCTCAATATGCAAATAATCACATCGGCTATTTAACATTTCTGTTTGCAAAGACTGAACATGTTGTTGTTTTTAACCAGATTGTGTATGTGTGTGTGTGTGTGTGTGTGTGTGTGTGTGTGTGTGTGTGTGTGTGTGTGTGTGTGTGTGTGTGTGTGTGTGTGTGTGTGTGTGAGTGTGTGTGTGTGTGTGCATGTGTGTGTGTGTGCGTGCATGTGTGTGTGTGTGAGAGAGAGCACTGCAACGAGAGGCTGAGTAAATCAATGCACTGTGCACAGATTTTAACATTTGAAATAGTAGAAAATAGAATAATCAATATTTCAGTCACTATTAATAAAGTGGCAGAGGCTGTAAATAAATCCATATTTGTGAAAAACGCTGGGAAGTGTAAAAATAAAATTTGAGTTCGTTGTGAAACCGTCACGGCTCAGCGGACGTCAGCTGAGTGGGCGACTCCTCAGTGGACACACGTACGTCACACACAGACAAAATGAGATTCAACTTCCAGCCTCCTTGACTCCACTTGAGACCTATTTCCTAAATGCCTTTAAAATGTTAAAGCACTAAAAGCCAATTAAACGTTCAGACGGCGGGGGAACGCAGCGAGCCTCTCGAACAGCCTCGGACTTTCCTTTGCATTTCAGCGGGCGCCATTGAAGTTCACCAAAGGGACAATCGGCGTCTCCGTTTACCGCGGCCGTTCAGACTTCTGCTGTTTTCCCATTTTTCGTTACCTTTCCTCTGTGTAATTTAACCCCCCCCCCCTTCACCGCAGCAATTTAAAAGCATCTACTGTTTCAGCCATTGCACCCCCGTCATCTCATCTGCTTAGCTTTTTCCCAGTTGCACAAATATTTTCATACGTAGGAGCCATTGTTTTCTGCACAGTGCGAAGCGACGGCATCGGAGTTTGACAAAGGCCAGAGTTCCTCCTCTGGTCTGTGTGCGAGCGGGGGGGGGGGGGGAGGCTTCTGCTCCGAGGCCTTTTCCCGGTTCTGCTCGCCGCCGCCGCCGCTCACTCGGTTTGATTGATCTTCCAAAAGTTCTGGGAGACTTTCAGAAAAGCCTGATTGCCAGAGAAAGTATTTCCGTGGCTAAATGTCTTCACAAACACCATCTGTGCCGTGTAGGTGGCAACGGGCAGGAAGTCGAATTGTTCCATTTATAATTTCCCCCCCGTTTTTCCACTCGGGGAGACGATGATTGAGACGTCTGATGACTCCGATTTACATACTGTCGCTGCAAGACGCAGCGGGAGGCCTCTCGGGGGGGTTTAGCTTTGTTCAACGCGCCCTCGCACACAGTCTGCTCCTCTTCCTCTCCAGCTCGTTCAGCCTCGCTTCTTCATCCTCTGGCATTTCATCAACTTTTGATCGGGAAAACACAGTTGCAAAGTGGACATGTTACTTTACAATTATGTTAAAGTGGATAAAATAACATATGTGGCTTCATTTATATGGAAACTGGTAGAATAACATGTATTTGTAGCAGAAAAACAATAATAATAGAAGAAAACATTCATAGGAAAAGCAGGAAGTGACTCTGCTCCTCTGACCCTCTCCCTGAAGTGAGCCGTGTCTGTGAGGTGTAATCCCGGCAAGAAGATAAACATCATCTGACAGCGTATTACTTTTCGTCTCTGTGAAATGTTTTACATGCTTATTTTCTGCTCTTCCCTCATTCATACGTCTGGCCTCAGAAACACGTTATCTGAGAGGAAACGTAGAACACGTTACAGCGAGCGGATGTAAAACAGGGATGTGAAGTATTTCTTAAAGAGGGTTTCATCTTGGAGAAATAATTCATGAGGTTTAAAATAGATAATATCTGAGATTCTTCTGCCTCAAAGCACAAAGAGGACAAAAACATATTTTTGTTTCTCATGCAGAAAAAAAACCAAATTCCAACCTGAGGTGCTGCATCTCTGTCCGAGGGTCCATCGTGTTTCAGTTTGTGTTGTTTAAAGCCGTGAGATAATGAAGGAGACTGTTCCCAAACCAAACCTCCGAGACTGTTCCCAAACCAAACCTCCGAGACTGTTCCCAAACCAAACCTCCGAGACTGTTCCCAAACCAAACCTCCGTCAAAGCCAAACTTTCCCTTTCTGTCGTCTCCAGTCAAAATAAAAACAGAACCCGAAAAGGCACCGTGAGCGAATCGGTTTGTGAGGTCAAGTGTTGGAGAAGTGGAAACTTTGACCTGCTGGGACATTAACAAATCAAAGTTTCTCTCCAGGCAGTGGAATTCTGTTCGTGGCTAATTTGATTTAAATTCACTGGATGTGGAAAACCAATTTGAAGGACAAAGACTGGATGTGAAAAACTGTCGGTGAAGATAATCCAGGGTTTCACAGAATCATCCAATATGTGTCTGGACTGGATGTCTGTGGTTATTCTACCCGTGGAACATGAACACCAGGACATACTGTACGTCAGTGTGATAATAAATACCTGAAAGGACAGAATCCATCTTTTGAGAAACATTTATTCAATGTTTACTTTGACCCTCTTGGTAAAACCTTTGTGTTTCCCTTCAGGTGACGACGACCTTGGCTGAATATAAGCTGCAGTGTGTAGTCTGTGTCTTTTCATTGGCAGTGTATCAGTGAGATACAATCCTGTAAAGAGCATGCAGCTGTTTGTCTGTAAATATTAATATATCAAAGATGACCAACACACCAGATCCCTGCTCTGCTCTGCTGCACGATAACAACATGTTACTTCACTCTGTAGCTTCCTCCCGTCATAATAAACAACAATCTATCATAACTCATCTGGAGCATAAAAGCACAAGGTACCAAAGGTGCACCTGCTAATCACACAGATTTATGCACAAACGTGTGCTGACAGATGTTTGATTGTACTGTAAGTCAGAAGTTTGTTTGAGATCATTCAAACCTCAGCAGCCGGACGACAGCGAGACGGGACCTGAGCTGCAGACACCGTGACTCGAGAGGAACGAGACGTCTCCACGTCCTTCAGATCCGAACGCTGCCACCTTGTGCCAATCACATCATCTGGAGTCAGAGTCTGAACTGTGCCGATCGTGGAGGGGACTCATGTTCTCCAGGGCTGAGACAGAAAAATCACAGCCAGAGTCGCTCTCCAGTGCACTTTGACTTTTTAGTTCTCTCCTTGTCCCATCCGCCAACATGGGGGAGCTGCCGTTTCTGACTTATACTGCAGCCGACCACCAGGGGCGATCAAAATGCTTCCCTTTTGTGGAGCTGTCTATGTGCACAAATGCCGGATTGCAGTTGTTCATCCTGACCCTGTGTCCAGGATGTTTCCGTACCGAGCCTCAGCTGCAGAACTAACTGTGATAAAAAAAACTGCTTCCAAGCTTGTGGATAATTGGGCCATTATCTGCCAGAGGTCAGAGGTCAGAGGTCAGAGGTCAGAGGTCAGTCTCCGCTGCACAACACACGACAGGGGACTGAAGGTCGCCTCAGCAGAGCAGGTAACTGCTGACACGACGACCTCCGGTGAATCTGAAAGTCTTTTCATTTGAGCCGGATTCTGCTTGGAACCGGATCCAGGAACGGTTTGATTGGCTCACGCAGCTCCTCCGTCACTGTAAATTCATGTTGTTATATTTAATATGATTAAAATTACTAATAAATCGCCTGTTTACTTATTTTTGATGCAGTTTAAATAATCATAAACCTATGAAACCCTCTCTTGTAGGACATTTTTAAACATTACAGCAGCCGCATGTATAGTTATAATATTCTTATAAATAAAATGAAATAAAATAAAATATAACTGAAATGTGTGGTTAATAAGATCGACAGAGGATAAGATGATGCTACAAAGAAAACATTCCCCAGTAAGGCAGGTGAAATGTATATATAGTAACAATGGAATCATATCTAATAACAGATATGAGTCATGATGGAACAGTTCATCTCTTATGGGCCTGGTTTTGCTGTAAGAAGTTAAAAACTGTTTAATATTTTTGGGGTTCAGTCCTTGTTGGCGTCAGAAGATGAAGTTTGAATCCGGTCGATCGGCTGACTGACGAGTTCCTGACTCTCTAACTGTGACTCTCTGATATGATAACGTCAATAACCTTGCATCTGTGACATTTGGCAGAACTATGAATAGCCACCGCCTGCGGGACCCACAATGCATCAGTGTTGTCACCGTGGCAGGACAGTGAGGGTGCAGGTCTCTGGATGTGTATCTATCTGTGTGTCTGTATATACAATGTTTGTGCGTTGTGACAACACAACGCGAGTGAGACCGACCAGCGCTGCGGGACATGAACGTACGAGTGTGACCCCGGCCTTATGTTGCTCTTTATTTTCCCCCTGAGGCCGAGCCGCTCAGGGTTCCTATATGCCCCCCCCCCCCCCCCCCCCCCCCCCACACACACACCACACACACACACCTCCCTGTTTCCCTTCAGAAACATATAAAACATAAGAGGTGGTGACAGACAACATGCAAGTTTAATAAGGATTCAACCTCTGCTGGTCGTCCGCATGAGGAAGTGGAACATGGGCTGTTGTGTATGAGCCACAGATTTCACTGCTTATGTAATGATGGTGATGGAAGTAGAGGAAAAGTTAAAAGATCTCAATTCATCCAGAATATTAGAGATATTTCACATGAAACCACAAAAAGCTTTATAATCTCAGAGAATCTATCAGCACTGTTTCCTAGTTTGATTCATTTGTTCCCAGATTTTAAAGACGCCCCAGAGAGCAGAGTTGGTTCATCATCCGTTATATTGATTATCATGAAATAATTGATTGTTGCAGTTTAAGGTTTGAACTCGTGTGTGAGCAGTTGTGTGTGTGTCTGTGTGTGTCTGTGTGTGTGTGTCTGTGTGTGTCTGTGTGAGTCTTCACGTCCTACAAATGGCATTTAAAAGGAAGTGGAGCGTCCTGTCGGTCCCGTTGAGCTCAGCCGGCTCTGCTGTCTCTTCACGTTGCTGCTGAGCTCATGTGAAAAGTGCAGGGTGTGAACGGCTCTTTAATATGATCTGCTAATACCGCTGAATGTCAGGGTGGAATCTGTATGTTCTGCCCCAGCGGCCCGTCGGAACACGACTCCTCGGAGGCTCTGAGAAGTGGACTTCTCATAACCCCACGGTGTCGGAGTACGTAACAGCCCAGGGTCCTGCTCAGCTCGACAGCACTTTGCTCTTTATGATTATTGCACTTGTTTACTAACATACAGAGTTTTTAATTCTTTAATAACCTCGGGTCCGGTTTCTCTAACAGAGACAATGAAACTCACTGAAAGATGAAGTTTGTTGCCTCTTAAAATTCTCAATTCTTTTATTTCCCTTTCATGTTGATCTTTCCTGTTCTCTCCAGGGAAACTATTCCCATCTTTTTTTACACAACCAGCCTGAGTGCACTTTAAACCCCAGACATTGCAAAAGTATGAATTATTACTTGTTGTTCTTGTAAAGTGTAGATGATCGACATTTTCAGGAACTTCTCCTGCAGACTCCTCCGTTAAATGTCCGGAGCAACTGACTCGGAAACATATACGTTCTCTCATCACAGCCCCTTTGGAAAATTTAGTCTTGTCTACAAAACCGACTTTACGTGCACCAGGAAGCTATAAGACCGACAGGAGGGGAAACCCCACACAGAAACCCCCCCCACAGGAATATGGATAATTTTTAAATCCTCCCACTGAGCTGAGGGAGGCTGCAGACTGAGATGTGATCTGGTTTCATTGTTAATATAACAAATATTGATTAGTGTAGCGTTTGGGGAATTTAAAAAAAGTCCAAGCCCACAGCTTATTTTAAAACTCAGAATAAATTATAGACTTTAATTAAAATTGTACTTGACTTGCAGCATTTAAATGTTCGGACTGAATTAATGAACAAAAGAAATATTTGCTCTGTTCATCAAGAGGAACACATTTGGCCACAGGGGGGGGGGGACAGTGGGACGAAGGAAACAAGAAGTTTACTGAACAAAAAGAAACCGGCATGTAAGATGAATGTAAAAAGTGTTTGTTGTTTAAACACGCAACAAAAGGGAAATGACTCATTTCACTCTGTCAGTACACGAGTCAGACGTTCTGGGTGTTTTTAGTGACATTCAATCACATTCAAAAATATGGAAAAACTCAAATGTACATCTTTAAATTCAGGTGATGGGTAATCTGGTTTTCTTTCACCTGAGGGTTAGGGTGGCTAAAAGCTTTAGCTGTCAACATGAGCGACGAGCGTGAGTGATGTGTGTCATCGCGTTGCGGCAGAAAAGGGAGATTGATGCGTCCGCCCCGGTTTCCTGTTTCCACCCACGTGACCCCTGCAGAGGCCTTTGACCCAGAAATCAACGCCGATCAGATGTTGGTGGGAGTTGGTGGGAGTTGTTTTGTCGATTGTTAAAGGCTGAATAGAAATACGGAGCCCGGCAGCAGAGCGTCGACTCACTGGTGTTGATTGCTACTTCTGTCAGACACAGGGGATCAGGGGTAGACGTCATCATCTCGTCATCCGTAAATCGTTGTTGTAGTTCCTTAATTGTATGACTCGAACCGCTCAGAACGGGTCACACACAGATGATATGATGGCTGTTGTCAAGTAAAAGCCTGGCACGTCCTGAAAGTCAACCTTTCAGGAGGAGCGGCCCGGTGCCACCGGGGACGCTCGGGCTTTTCTGACATCAACGCACCGGAGAGGTTTATGGCTTCAACCCGCAGAAGTAAGAGGAGGACGGGAGCAGTGGGAGAGGGAGAGACAGGATGACAGAGGGAGAATACAGCGAAATGATAAATGAGAGGGGAAGAGACAGATGGCTGCAAGAAAAGACAGAGGAGAAAGGAAGGAGAGGGGAAGGACGAGGAGGAAGAGGAGGAAGAGGAGGAAGAGGAGAGGAGGAAGGAGATTCTGGAGAAAGAGATTTTGAAGAAGTCGATGCACAAAAATGAAAAGAAAAGGTGCATGAATAAAGTGTGACAATCGTGAAATTAAAACTAAACACCTGTAACCACAACCAGCAGTGATGTCACAACGTACCACGACGCCGCTCTGCAGCGAGACCAGGAATCAAACCACCGACATCAGCAGAAAGTATATTCACAACCATATTTTCATTAAGTCAAACTTTTGCTTTTTGAAACCTTGTTGTACATTGTACTTTATTCCATTCAGTTAGATACTAAATTAATTTCTAGTTGAACAGTTGACTCTTGATCCCTAAATTCAATTTGCACTTAAATAAATAAAACACGCACGTTATCGATGTGATGCAGCCACTAATTCTATTAATTCTATTCACTAATCCTCTAATTCTTTAACTGTAGAATCCAGGGATTATTATAGAGAATAATTATTTTTTAAACTCGTCCGACCACATCAGGAGGGAAAAGGAAAAAGAGAATATCTGGTCGTCAAAGAAGAAGTGGTTCAGGACAAATATCTGCACTGTTCACCTGTGAGAAAAGCAAAGATAGAGGACAAATACAAGATATGACTAAACATATGAGATGATAATACATAAATAAGAGCATGGGGGGGGGGGTCCATATTGGCTGAGAGCACCACAGGCAGATTGAAAGTTTACTGTGATGCCCCCTGAGTCTGTTTGTGTTTTCACGAGACAACATTTCAACCTTTTAATATAAAAGAGAAAAATATATGACGCACAATTACAGCAACTCCCTGTGATGGATTTCTGTTTGAGAGTCAGCTTCTCCGCTGCCACACAAAGTTACTGTGAGTTTCTTTTGGGTAAGAACCATCCGTCAGCCCTGCGTTATCCCCCCCCCCCCTCAACTCCTCAGCCCTACCCCCCCCCTCAGACTCTTCAGCCCTGCGTTATCCCCCCCCCCCCCCCTCAGACTCCTCAGCCCTGCTCAGCATTCATTAATAATGCTGTCAACCCCAGTTCCCCTTCCAGACGCAGCTCAACTAAGCCAAGTGCATTTCCACAGAACAGCAAACTGAGCGGTGCACTGACACTTTCCACACGGTTATGAAAGAGCGCAGTGGAGTTTAGTGGTGATTTGGATTATAAATGCAAAGATCAGAAGTTGTATCTGATATATTGAAGGAGTTCTTACAGGAATCTGTATTTTCAGAGCAACATTATCGTGAACATCATTTCCATGCCTTTCACGTCCTCCTTCCAGACTCTTGGCATCGAGAGGGAACATCGCGTGCTCGCAAATGTCGCGACGCTCGTGTTGCAGCAATTGCACATTTGGTTTTATTGCGATAAGCAGCTCTCGTTAATCAGGAAACACAGACGTGTTGGTCCGTGTGACGAAGGCAATTAGGAGGAAGTTAGAGAGACGCACAAGCAGGGGGGGAATCTCTTTTTCTATTCAGGATCCAAAGAGTAAAGCTCATCAGAGGCAACTCAGCATCAGCCTGTTAACGTCCAGACGGATGAGTCACTGGTTTTACATAAAATGACCAGAGTCAAAACCACTTGTTTTAAATGGACGTCAGTGGGAGGATCGTGGAGTCGACCAATCACGAGTCAGTCTGAGGTGTCAATCATTACGTTTCACTTGTTTCTCACATCATCAAATAACTAATTAAAGCCAAACTTATCAGAAACGTGAAGACTGAAAAAACATCAGTGTGATTAAAAACTACCTAAAATGACAATAACCATCTTAGAGAAACATTTACTTGACGTGTACCATGTCCCATTCGCTAACATTGAGGAGGGAGGATTTATGACCTATACTGCCGCCAGCCAGCAGGGGGCAATCCAGATGTTTTGGCTTCACTTTTGGGAGCTATCAATGGTCCTCGCCAGGTGCTTTGTGACGTTGGTAATTTTATCTTAATTTATCTTAATCCATTTGAAATAAATCCTCGTGAATCTCCTCGTTCTTCAGACTGAATTAGACTGAATTAGATTTTCTTGTCTCCTTGTCCCCTTGTCCCCTTGTCTCCTTGTCTCCTTGTCCCCTAACCCTCCTGACACCAAACATCTGTTGCACTCGGGGATTTGTTGAACAAAAGCCCGAATCGCTGCCGGGTCCAGAACCCGCTGTTCTACCAGCCGCAGCAAACATAACTCAACTGACAGCAGGTTGGATAAAGTTCACGCTCCTCAATACATCACTTGGTGCTGAAGCTGTAAAGCAGCGCCGGCCGTCTGCAGACATCTGAGCATCCATCCTGCTCGTTGTGGCACCGCAGCACAGGAGCCGCCCATTAAGAGAGAAACCTCTGTTTACTTACATCTGCATGGATTTATTCAATTTGCTGCCAGCTCAGAGTCCGGGCCAGGTCGGACCTGCTTACCCTGGCTCATTACATCTTCTGCAGGTAATGAAGTGTGTCTGGTGCGGCCCAGATGCACAAGAGGCCACACACTGCATTACGTCAGCGTGTTCCAGTAAGTGCTGTCGCTCCCGAAACGTAGACGTCTGCTGCAGTTTGAAGTCCAGCTCGGCGTCTTGATCGTCCCCGAGGACACAGGGCGGCGTCTGTGCAAGTGCAGCTGCTCTGGCCGCGGGATGTCCGCGCCACGTGTCACTTCATCCGTCAGTTGTCGACTTCTCTTTTGCTGTCATTGGTCCAACTCTGGGATATTTAGAGAGAAAACTCAGGTGCAGGTCGACTTCACGGTGTGAGGTTCGAGACTCTGAACCTCCGACTGTTTGTTTGTGTCCTCTTGTGTCCCAGCTCCGTCCTCTGAACCGTGGACATCACGAACTGCAGCTTTCATCCCTGACTGGAAGGGCTGCAGCCGTACAGTCGTTCCACTTCACTGCATCACAACACGTACGACACCACCAACACTCGTTCCACGCTCAGTCGCATTTTCAACGTTACCTAATCTCTGTAAACACATTCTTCATGTTAATAAACAGAATCTGGAGGCGAAGGGGACAAGATGGTTTCTACTTATAGGTTATTCCTATTTGATAAACACCAGCTTGATTTCTGCTTAAAGAAACCAAACTAAAATGCAGACGCCATTTCAATAAGAAACTTCATAAAAATGTTAAAATGATAGTCAATATAACTGTGTTAGCAGAGACAATCAGACATTAATCAAAGTGGAGGATACATTAAATGTGAGGAGTTGAGTTCTGGTCTAAGTTTGTTTTCTAACATCAGTACCAGACAGTAGAATTACATCCACTCACACATCGATAGAACTAATCGTCATTTATCCTTTATCATGTTCTGTTCAATCATATATCGACAGTAAACTTCTCCGACATCCAAACACTAACAAAACCTCTTCTGGCCTCAGACGGCAGCAGCAACACGATTCAGTGAGAATGTTAGAATGTAAAAAGAAACTTGAACAACAGCTCCATCAGTTCCTCCGTCGCCAGAGGAATGTGTGGAGATAGATAAGAGTCATTGCTCCTTCCATTTACCCCAAACACCACATGTCCACCGCTCACATGAATGAGAGAGGAGAGAGGAGACGTGGACGGTAATGTTTTCTTTCTGGGTGACGTTTCTTTATGGAGGCAGCCGGAGAGCCGAGGCGAATACAGAGGAGCCGTCCACACCGAGGGCCCGAGGAGAACCGAGGGAGAGCAGCACATCCAACATGGAACTGTCACAGCTGCACTTCAACAGTGGATTGTTCTGTAAAGTCACGTCTGTAAAGTGTTTGTGTCGTTGTCACGGCTCAGAGTCGGGGATCAGCATCAGCCGGTGTCACACGAGTTCAGCGACTGACGACTGGAACATCGTCCATAGGTTTGAGACGTTGAGAAACCTCAGGAGAATATTAACGATTAAAACTTTACCTCATACAATTAAAAACTCTTGTTATTTTCATAATGAGGGGGGGTCAAGGTGAGAAGCCACAGATCCTCAGTCTTGAGAGAGAAGATTCAGCAGCAGTGTTACAAAGACAAAGGGGAAAGTAAACATATGAAAAGTAAGTAAGTAAACATGCAATATAAACATCTACAAACATATAAACATCATCTTAAGGGAAATGTAGAAATACCTGTGAATATGTGAATTTAATGTTATTGTACATATATAATTTACATGTATCTGTGTCATTCTCAACATCATAATCAGTCAGACTGATCATAAACGTCTTTATTTCTCTTTTTTAAATTCCCTTATTTCTTCCATGATTGTTCCTTTTTTTCAAATCCGGGTTTAAAGTCACTTTAATCTGATTTGCTGATTTTAAACAAATTGATTTATGAATCTCATAGAATCATTTTTTTATCAACGATGATAACCTGTCGGAGAAACGCGGTGGCAGCTGTTATTTTTAGCCCTGACACCCACGTGCACTTCCCCATCAACCCCTTCTCTCCGTCGCCCTAACGAGAGCTGACAGTTATTTTGGGGAGAGAAGGCGGAGAGACACTGACCCGATGATGTCGTCTCCTTCAGTCCCAGACGATGTCACCTCCCCTCTGGGCTGAGCTGCCTCGCGTCGCAGCGTTGACCCACGAGGAGAAGGAAACACTGATCTCACGGCGCCGAGCAGGGAAGGAGCGGCATGACAAAAACCGACGAGGCACCAACGAGACTGACCTCAGAGCAGGAAGAGGAAACATGTCGGCTCTGTGGAGCTGCACGGGAAACAGGTGAAACCAGGACGGAGGCACGACTCAGGAGACTGTGGAGACATACGGTGCCTTGTGTGTGTTTCTCTTGTTTGATATAAGACCATCTCTTGATAATTGAATTCCTCCCGTGGGACTACAGCTGTGACAAGTTTGTGTCACGTCCACAAAACTTGTCAGAGACGTGTCGGTGTAAACAGGAAACTGATTCTCTGATCTGCAGTTGGTTGTTTAGTTGCAAATAAAACTATGAACGAGAGCAAATGGGATTTAATAAGAAACTAAAACATTAAAGTGTGGATGTAGCTTAAATCTGTATCGTTTAAAAAACTGAGTTCGTAATTCAAGAGCTCGTTAAAATCCATTCACGGGATCTGACCACAGATCAGACGGTAGATAAAGATGGACGACAGGACGGCGCCCACAAGTGAAGCCAAATCACGGTTTGCCCCCTGGTGGCTGTTTAGGTCATGAAACCCACCTCCTCTTTGTTAGCAGATGGGACATAGAACAAACTATATATATATATATAAATATATATGATGATATAAAAATCTGTTTGATTCACTTTGAATACAGCCTCCCGACTGCGAATAGTTCAGACTCCTAGTGGTAGTCATGAGTAGGGCAAGTGACATTTATCTTTTTATTGCAGACTCCCACTTGAGCTCGATGATTGCAGACGGGCGCTGAACTCAGAAAGCAAACAGACGTCTTCAGTCTGCCGGGATTTTATTAAAAAAGAAACAAAAAGAACAGTTTTATTTAGAGAAATGACTTTTATCACGTCTGTAGAAAGTGAGCAAGCGTCTGCGGCCGGTGAAGAGAACGTGTCGGCTCATAGACGTGCTTCAGAGGAAATGTTATTCTACATGATTCCAACAATACACTTCAAATGAGTGTGTGTGTAAAGTGTGTTTAAAGTGTATTTAACGTGTATTAACAGTGTTGTCCACAGCTTGAACTCGTGATCTGCTCTATTAAAGACGGGGGGGACATTCTTCCTCTGGCCACACTACTTTTCATTCAGCTCCACTTCTCTCATAAAGCAGCACATTTCCTCTTCCCGAGCTGCAGCTCGCCGCCAAGAACAAGAGGCAGAGAAGAGACCAGGGGAGATCGACTTCCAGCTCAGATCCGATTCCACCTGCGCGGGGGGGGGGGGGGGGGGGGGGCTTCGCTCCGGAGGCTCCGGCGGCGGTTTGGAGAGCAGGTTGTGTTTTTGCAGCAGAATGAGCAGGAATGTCTTCTCTGGTAATTTCATACTTGGCAGCGGGAGGTCGAAGCAACGGAAAACACATCGAGAGAATGAGGAGAAAGAATAGAGAGCAGACGGGAGATGATCGACCTGATAGGACACTGACGAGTGGATGTTAGAGGCTGCAAATCTTCTTCTTCTTCTTCTTCTCCCACAAACTGCGTCTCCCTGCTGCCCCCCCCCCCCCCAGATTTCTCTGTGATGTTGTGAAGGCGTCTGAGCGGAGAATATCCTGCTGTGGTGTTTATGTGTGAAAGGAAAACTCCCGGAGGAAAGTCTGGACCCATGAATTCTGCAAACAAACTCAGGAGTTCAGCTTATGAAAACAGCTTATGAACGTCCAGTCGCTCCCATTACCACCTGATGCTTCACCAGTCCACACGGTGCAGCACCCACAGTGGATCTTGTTCTGCAGTGGGGGGGGGGGGGGGGGGGGGGGGTAATTCCACTACTCTGGCCCAGACTTCACGATGACTTCAAGGTCACACTGGAGCTCAGAGGTCGTCTGCAGTTATCAGCACAATGCAGAAACTCTAAAAACGCATTTGAGCCTCGTTTCCCTTTCACTCGTTTCTTTTGAACATTTCATTTCAGCCAAAACACACAAAGGAAGGATTAGTTCCCTTCTTCAACGCAGCACACCAAACATGTTTACTCTCAGGGAACAACGTGACCGAGGTGAGGAGCCAGTTCCGAACAAAGCAGCTTGAACAGAAGCTTTTAGGGGATTTTCACAGCAGCAAGCAGCAAATCCCTGGAGCAACAGTTTGTGGATTTACGTGTTGGACACATCAACACATAAGAAAAGAAAAGAGTTGTTTTATAAATGAGGTTGTTTTATCCAGCGGCCTCCAGCAGCGAGGAGCCTGGACGCACACGAATGGGCTGAATGATGAAAAGCAAAGAGGCCGTGTGTCGTTTCCCCGCCTCTGAGTTTTAAAAGTGTGGTTTCCCTCCGCGGTCGCCCCCCCCCCCCCCCGGTGCCGTGTTTCCGAGGTGTGTGGCTCTGCAGCGAGATGTACAGTTTAATCAGGACTTAATTAAGCACGGCCGATGTTCGGGCGCACACACACCCACGAGGGTCGGCCGTGCACGTGGAGAGAGGGAACACAGATGCGGAGCGGTTACACTCGATTAAGCGGCACTAAATGGCAATCCCAACCTAAAGATGTCGCCGTCGGGGAGCTGCCACTTCTCGCTGCCACTTCTCGCTGCCACTTCTCGCCGCACGCCTCCACTGCTGCTGGAGTTTGGCTCCGACCACGAGACGAGCCGCTCGCCAGAATCTGCACGTCGGTGTGTTTCCAGTCACCGGAGGATACGAGAGGAGCCATCACCAAGCAGACGGGTGGGAAGGATCCCTGGCTCCATCACTTCATTGAGATGAGACTTGAAACTATAGAGCCTGCTTATATTTTCAAACTTAGGTTTAAACGTGAAAGGTAGCACTTAAAAAAAAAAAATAAATGAAATTACCTCCACACATTATCCACCATTTGCTGTTTCACTTTAGTTTGATTCTTCTCAACTTTAAAGCAGCTTGTTGCAAAGACTCAGTTTTCATTCTTTCATATAAATTTATATTTTGTGGTTCGTTACAAGATCCACAACAAAGATTTCCTTTGGAATTGTCATTAAAATGTTATGTTCGTCCACGGGTTGTGTCAACATTTGTTTTAAATGATATTAGTAATATCACTGGATGATCTGAACCTTTACCTGAGCTTATTGCTGTAACCATGACGACGAGGCTCCGCCCTGACCTTGAAAGTTAACCTTCCCAAAAAAAACCAAGTCATTTCTGCCTAAACTTAATCAAACCTTAAATATCGAGTCATCGTATTAAAACTGATTCATTTTCACAGATATTTGAAAACGTTTGATGAGAAACGTCCTGATGAATAATGTGATTGGATCAGAAAACAATTTTTTGGGATTAATTTGGAGGATTTTGTTGCTGTGTCCATCTTTTCTCTTTTAAAAATTCAGGTCTTACATAAATGTAAATGCTGCACAGAATCAAGCTTTCAGTCTCTCGGCGTTTTATTTGTTAAATTTAATTAAATTAGACACGTTTTCAATTTAAAAACAATCAGAGTCAGAACGTGTGATTCATAAAACACGAGGTTAACTTCAGGAGCAACAAAGAAAAAAACAAACGTTCAGCGACAGATGAAAACTCAGACGAGTTTCTCTTCATCTCCACGACGCTGAAGTGGCAATTACCTTCCACATCACTTCAGCGCTCGGAAACAAATGTGTAATGGAGCGCGGCCTGTCGCTCCGGATCCACACAGCTGAGAACAACAGACAGGGCCCGGCATCGACTCTGACAGACGATTACTTCAGATGAGCAGCGTCTTCACGTCCGGCCGCCGAACGGCAAACCACACGCATCAGCTGCTTGGAGACGTGGCGTCTGCCCGAGGGCAACATGTGACAGAAAGTGCTCTGATACTCTGTCTCTCTGTACACACACACTTTAATACACACACACTTTAATACCCACAGTCTGTTGTGTCTGCCGTAGGGTTGATTTCTGACGACTTGTTCAACCGCTGCACCAAACGGACGCAGGGTACGTGAGACAGATGAATCTCCAGCCTCGCTGTGTGATGAGGTCTGAGCGAGTGAGGACGTTCATCTGCTGTCGGTTTAACTTCCTGTTGGATAAGTTCATCGAAGCCTTCTCAAACTTTATCACCTGCTGAGGCCACGACCTCACATTTCACACGACGCAGACACAGAAGACGTGTTTCCTGCAGAAGTTGACTAACTAATAACAGCTGATGTCAATCTTCATCAGCAGAACTCTCTCTCTCTCTCTCTCTCTCTCTCTCTCTCTCTCTCTCTCTCTCCTCTCTCTCTCTCTCCTGTTGTTTCTTTGTCGCTCGTCATCTGTAAACGAGGCTTCACGCTGTTTCCTTGTTTCCCAGAACGGAGCTTGTTACTCCTCATCACGCCTCCTTCTCCCCGCTGAGGTTTGTCCTCCCCCGGCGGTGCAGGGGGGGGGGGGCGTCTGGAATTTGAATATGTGATAGACACACCAAGCAGGTTTACTGCAGGTTAATTGTTTTCATGATATCTCTCTGAACTTCAGTGAGAAGCTGAAGCAGAACTCAACGATCTAAACTCACAAGCTTGGATCCAGCGTCGAGTTTTTCCTTTCAGACCCAAACTGTTGAGGTGCTGCAGTGTTCAGAGGTCAGAGTCAGGGTCAAAGGTCACTGTGACCTTGTACATCGAGACTCAAAGTGCGCTGGTTGTCGGAGCAGTAGTTCTACTTCTTCTTTCTTCTTCTTCCACTCGTCTTCGTCGCTCCTCTACATCAAACTGTCGTCGACGACTCTTTTACACGTCCTTGTTTGTCCTCCGTCTCAAAGCCTCCCCGTTCTCCCCAGTCCTGACAGAGGGGTTTATGGGTATTCATTATGCCCAGCAGGCTGCGCCGCCCACCACAGAGCAATCTATCACTTCAACACACGGCTCTCTCCAAGTAGCACAACCTTGTCTCCTCTCCGCAGAGCTCCCCCTTTATCTCTGCCTCCTCGCTGCTTGCGGGTCGCAGAGGAGATTAATAAAGTTGTCTCTGTTTCCGCGGGGGAGATAAAAACCTGGATAATCCCTGAGACAAGAGAGGAGGTTGTAACGTTTCCTCTCGAGCTGGAAGTTTGTCCATAACTTTTCAAGCAGGTTCATTTAATCATTAAAGACGAGGACACGGAGATTTAGTCCTGAACGTTTCCTGTGTTGATTCTATAGAAACAACCAGTGGTTTGCTGGTAAATCCAGAAAATACACATTACTGCACAACTTCCATCTTTATTCACACTCTTTAGTTTCAACCTTTACACAAACTTCTGTATCTATAATTTACAGTTTACACGTCCCTGTGTTACTTTGCATAAATAGAGTATAATATAAAATAAATACCACCTGATGTGCTGTGATAATTCAGTGTGAGTGACAGGTAGTACATCATGCAGCGACCTGCCCCGGCCCTTTCATTCAGCAGCAGACTGCAGCCACAGTGAGCTCAGGTCCATTTGAAGGTCGTCGCTCTTTTTGACGGACGCACCGATGTTTGCTTTTATAATCAAATATGTGTTCACAGCGGAGCAGACACTGTGGCGGTGGATTCTTCTCCTGCAGCACTGAGAAAGAATGAAATGCAGATGATCAGAAGCAGGTGAACGACTGAAGGTCAAGGTCAGGAGGTTTAGTTTGTGATGAAAACACACAAACCTCCATGTTTTCCTGTAGAAGGCAGAACAAGCTTTAGAGGAATCAATCAGATCAGAACTAAGTCCAACACAGATGTTGTTTCACACCTGATGTTTACGTCCTAGAGTCGGTTCCTTTTAAACAATAAGAAAATACTAAAGTGCTAAATGGGTGTTGACGAAGACGTCATTTAAACAGATGTAAGTGGTGTTTGTGGAACATGAACACATGTTGATTATCTTTCTGTTATGTTCTGGGTTATTTGGTCTCGATTCACAGACCAAATCCTTCAGAGGCGGCATTTTGATGATTGATTTTTCCCATTTCAAAGGCTCCTTCAGCCCCGTCCTCCCGTTCCTCTGAGCGCCGACGAGACGAGCAGTGAGTGTTAGCGACGCTCTCCATTCACCGCTGGTCGTCAAGGCCGACCAGGAAGAGAACATGTGCACCTGTGTCATCGTGAACAAACGTCTCTTTGTCCGTCCAGTTGAAAACATCGTCCTGCAGTTTTCAAACCAAGGCTTCGTCCCCTCGAGTCCAAAAACGTGGTTTTAAAACATATCTCAGTTTCTACGCTCACAGCTGCAGTCGAGGTTTTGAACAACTAAAACGCAGAAGTTTGGAAACGCTAATGATCCCGTTTTAGTTTGAAAACTCCAGAGTGTTGACGCAGTCGCCCACATGTGCTTCCTGATTGTGTCTTAATGTAAGCAGGTACACATTATTATCATGTACGTAATAATGATAATAATAAACTTTATTTAAATAGCACTGCTTTGACAGCAAAGCAGGAAAAGTAAATATAAGAGAAATAACAATGAGCAGGAAGCAGGAAGCCAGAAAACCACGTTAAGGTCGGAAACAAGGTGGTGTTCAAACACTTGAACACATAAGAGCAGTGATGTGACAATTAAAACAAATGAGCCAGTGAAATAGAAGGTGATGAGAAAACGATAAAAACACGACATCACATGAAAGCAAGTCTATAAAAATGGGTTTTAAGAAGTGATTTAAAAGACACATCGCTGACTCCAGGAGCCTGTGATGTGTCTTTTCAGGTGGGTTGGTTTGCACAGGTATTATGGAGCTAACCCGGTTGTGTGGGCAAAGATTGATTTAGCTTTAAAACGTCATTTCAAAATGAAAAAGAATGGATGTTGTACAAAAATAATTCAGCAGGAGCTTGAAACCTCTGGAGAAATGTGGATTAATACCTGAAACTGATCCTGAAACCAAAGCTTTAAATGCAAATACAAATTACAAAGTTCTATGTTCATCATCCACCCTCGATATACACACTCACAACAACACAACAACACAACACACACACACAGTAGTGAGTAGGTTTGTTATCTTACCCTCACCGTAGCCCAAGTCTTTTTATAATCACACGTGTGGGCTGTGTAATTATTGTCTGTGGCGTTTCATCAGGTAACAGTAGGTGTTTAAATGAGATTCACATCTGCAGCTATTATCAAACCCGGGATTCTCGTCACTCACGGAGAGATTTGCTCTGAACGAAGAAATCCACTGCGACAGAAAAGAGGTCACCTGCTCTTTCAGAATTAGAGACGGAATAAAAACGGAGCTAACGACAGGATGATGTAACAGGGAGTGTGGGGAGCAGAGGGGGGAGGGGGGGGGGGGCTGCAAACAAAGACCACCGAGTGTTGCATAAATGAACTCAGCCGGGGGGGGGGGGGTCAAAGACATGTGAGTGGATCTGTGAAGATCAGTGTTTATCGAGTGGGTTTCATCGAGCACAGATTAACGCAGGATCGATGGACGTGTGGAGAATCATCAGCCCTGTGGTTCCGTCACATTCACATCATTCTCATATCTCCGGGTCCAAATCAATATCTATAATTGAAAGGTCGTCATAGTGAATGGGCCGGTGTCCATGTTCCAGTGAGGACACGCTGACATGACCTCACTGATGTGTCACCACGTGGGACCGGAAGAACAAATGAAGGATGAGTGTTAAACTTATCTTATTACATGTCTACAATTCTATCATAAATAACTTTGAGATGCATTTTATGGATGAAAGGTGCTGTATTAATACAAGGTATTATTATGATATTATTATTTTTAAACTCTAGCTGCAGATATTTTCTTATTCTTTGACCAAACATCTGTTTTGATCTAATTTTAAAAACCTGATAAGACTTTATCACGCTGGAGACGCAGTGTTCTCTCTGACCAGCAGGGGCGACAGTCAAAGTCTCTTCACTGTGTTTTCCATTGTTTTTGTTTCGTTTTATGTCGCCATCTAGTGGCCGAGGCGTGAAGGACAAGTCTCCCCTGATTGGCTCAATTTGCGATGTGCTTCTGTCTGATTGGCTGGTATCAACTCGACCGTCTACTAAAACCTCCCGTGAGGAAACACGGCCCGTGTGAAAACTTGTTCCGTGATCTGAACGTTGATAAAACACGCGGATTGTTTTCTTTTTATTTCATTAAAATTATCTTCGTTAAGCGGGTGTGACTTTGAAAACACTCCGGGGAGAAACACGTCCCCTCTGCTTCGGTAAAAGTGTCAGCAAACCCCCCGGAGAGATGCAGTTTCCCTCCGGACGACATTAGCGCGGGGACCGGACCGGGCTGGATGGAGTTGGGAAGAAGCAGTTTGTTGTGAGAGTTTCTCTCCGCGGCGGCTCGAGCATCATGGACGGTTTCGGGGTTTTTCTGAGCTCGGCTCTGGTTCTCCTGGTTCTGGGGCTGAGTCCGGTGAGCGGCGACATCACGGACGGGAACACGGAGCACCTGAAGCGGGAACACTCGCTGATGAAGCCGTACCAAGGTGAGCGGCTCCCGGCTAGCCCGTTAGCAACATGCTAACGTGACGTCCGTCCACTCCGCCGCCGCCGCCTATCAGGAACTCGTCAACACGTTGTTTATGACGTAATTTATATAGCGCGTCGTTCTCGTGCGATAATAAAGTGTGATATGCGTTTTTAAATGTGCTGTTAGCAAATAGGAAGAGTCATGTGACGTGAAAAGTTAGAGACTCTGTCATTTAACATTTACCTCGGGATCAATAAAGTGTTTATCTATTTATATATATATATTTATATTATATATATCTATCTGTATCTGACAACACAGAAACATCAGCGGCTCTAAATGTTTCATAAAACATCAGTAAAGCAAAGTTTAAGTGAGTTTAACTATTGTTCATATGCATATTATCATTAAACAACATTAGCGAATCACCTTGGAAACGTCTCTTATAGTCGGTTCAGTAACATTATTTTTAGTTTTGTTTTTAAAGATATATAACATAAGTTAAACACGCCAGATTAGATATTTAGCAGCTCAGGCTGAGCAGAGAACACGCCCTGCACAGGTATGAGTTCCAACATGTGTCCTGACCAGGATGTGTTTGTTGAAGGCGTCAGGTCTTTACCCTTGTTCATTGTTAAAGCAACACAACCCTCAGCTACACACTTACTGACGACAACAAGGAATTACAACATGAAATGGGACACAAGGCATTTGAATCACACTACAAGAAAACAAATCATTGCATCTTTTCGTTTTTGTATGAAGAGTCTGTGCAACTTACATATTTGTGCATGACCCAAAAGTATGTTGCTGAGCACTTACATGCAGTTAAACTATTTCAGTGAATACCGTGCAGTACATTCCTCCCAATGTTGGCAGAGGAACCTGAGTGAACGTTGAGCAGCCATCTTGTTTTACACGCTGTGCATGCTTGTCTGTTACCTGAGAAGACGACTGCGTCTCATTTACGCTCAGCCGGAACAGTCGTGCAACTGATCTGGTCAACGGGCAAAGATAAGATCAGTCAGAGGAGACCTGCAGCTGTAACCTTCTCTTCGTCCTGCAGCTGTAACCTCCTCTTCGTCCTGTCGCACGCTCTCTTGTGTCTGATCACTTCCTGTCGCTGCGCCTGTTTGTCTCGCAGGTGTTGGCAGCAGCCCGAGCAGTCAGTGGGATTTCTGGGGAAGCACGTTGGTGACGGGCTCGTATGTCCGACTCACCCCAGATGAGAGGAGCAAGCAGGGATCCATCTGGAACACTGTGGTGAGGACAAACCACAAACACAGATATTATATCTCTATTGTATTGACATTTACACCAAAGTCTTTGCTATTTCAGCTTTGGGTTTAGAATTAATATTCTCCATCACGTTCACATGAAGCCGCGCCCATTCCCCCTGGTTCTCCTACAACGTTTTCAGCCTCAAATATTAATTAATCTGTTGTTTCTAGATATTTTCTTGAATTATTGTCAGTCCCTGCAAAAATGAGGTGTCATTTATGTTGATCTGTGTGTGACAAGTTAAATTAAGCAAACTAAAACCTCTTGTTTCCTGTTTCTGGTCCACAGCCTTGTTACCTGAAGGACTGGGAGATGCACGTGCAGTTCAAAGTTCACGGGTCAGGAAAAAAGAATCTCCACGGCGATGGCCTCGCCGTCTGGTACACGAAGGACCGACTGCATCCAGGTAGGGACGGCGTTTCTTCCTCATGCTTCTTTCTGCTGAGTTTCTGCAAAATGCTGAAGTTTGGATTTACTAAAAACACATTTCTCATCTGTGGCTCCTCGTCTGACCAGTGAGAGTAATACAGAAATAAATCGTATCTGTATTGAACAGAAGGAAAAGAGCTCGAGCTCAGATTGAGTAAATCCAACGATGTGTGTTGGTCCAGTCCTGCTGTCACTTCCCTCCGAGTGTTAGTGAACGCTCGTCACTGTCACTTCATCAGGAAGCTTTTTCTCTTCATGTCTCATCGTCTCAGCTTGCTGTCGTCAGTGCTGACCACAGAAAGTGTCTGAAGTTGTCTGCTCATGTCTCGCCTCATCTCTGCCTCCATCCTAGGCCCAGTGTTTGGAAACCAAGATCAGTATCTTGGCCTGGCTATTTTTTTGGATACCTTCCGCAATGACCTCCATGGGATGGATGTAAGTGTGAAGTGTGTGGCTCCAGGTGATTGACCCGCTTGTTTCTCCGCAGGCCCTGTGTTTTCCAACAATGCTCTGTTCCACGGGCTGGCCGTGTTTATAGATACTTACTCTAACGACGATGCGTCGGATGTGAGTGGCGGCTCAGGTTCTACTCCTCAGTTTACTGTCTGTGCAGTTTCCATCTCTTTAAATGGGCATGTCGTTCCACCTTCAAGCATGTTAACAGTGAAAACCCCTCAGAGTTGGTTTGGCTTTTTGTAATTCTACAGCAAAAAAATAAATCACAGAATTTATGGAGCATGAAAGTTCTCTGGAACTGTCTCGTCCTCACTTTAACTGAATTAGAGCCCGACTGGTTGGCTGATAGAATATCTGCAGACATGAGCCTTTTACAGACGTATAGATATTTGAGTGTATTTGTTTATATGAAACCTTTATTTTACAGATTAAGAATATTTTATGATTTCTGAATTCAAGTTCTTTTTATGTAGTTATTTATAATGAAGTTTATTGTTTAATCTATGAAATAACAGAGTGTTTGATAACAGCATCTTAGGAACCATTGCCCATTTTAATATTAATATCAGTTGATGTGTTACAGGCATCGAACCCATCAGTCGAGTTCTAGTCTTAGTATAATCTTTAGTTTGCTTGCCTCGTCACGGAGCTGCTTTCACACGGCAGCTCAACTCGTCACTGTTGTTCCTCTGGACGACGTGATCGTGTGACATCACACCGATCTGGTCATCCATCTTATTTGAGAACACTCGACTCCGAGCTCGTCAGTGACGCCTCCTGTCAGTCAGTGACGCCTCCTGTCAGTCAGACAGAAAGCTGCAAAACTCAACTATGTACATGCATTTGTTCTGTTTATTGGAAAACTAAATAAACACTTAAATCTAAATCTCAAGAGCAAGTAGGACAAATAACTATAAAGTTATTTTTAATTAACTCACTAATGCGATTTCTTTTAGTAAAAATGATCCTATCATCCAAAAGATCCGATATGTGCACTTTTTAAGAATTAATCTCAAATGTTCCTGCGGTGTGAAAGCAGCTTTTATGTATAAAAATAAATATGCATGAGCGGATATGACCTTAAACTTACTGTAGGTTTCCTTTTTTATATGTCTCACTTGTCCATCATCCTTATTTCTAATAAGTATAATAACAGTTTTTAAGATTTATCCATTAATCTTTTTTTCCGTCCGTCTCCAGCGTTCCTTCCCGTTCATTTCAGCCACGGTGAACAACGGCTCGGTCGGTTACGACCACGGCAAAGACGGCCGCTCGTCTGAGCTCGGCGGCTGCTCGGCCGAGATCAGGAACAGAGAGCACGACACGTACCTCGCCGTCCGCTACTCGAGAGGACGACTCACTGTACGTGCACATGTAGCTTCTCTTTCCTGAGCTGCTTTAAGTGAATCGAGCTGTTTATAGGCCAAGCAGTTAATGATGATTGTAAAACAAACTTTCTTGTTTTAGACCTTTTTTAAACAGTTTAAAATAAAGTGTCACTTTCTACAGCGCTGCATCACGCCACTGACATCCAGCTTGTGTTCTGTAGGTGATGGTTGACGTGGACGACAAGAATGAGTGGAAGGAGTGCATTGACATCGGGGGGGTTCGACTTCCCACTGGATATTTCTTTGGTGCCTCGGCAGCCACAGGAGATCTGTCCGGTGGGTCGGAGCTGGAAACAGAACAGAATGGAGTCCTGGTTTTCTTCGGTATACTTTTTGTTTGCTAACAGTTTAGACTGATGTTTTGTTCCAGATAACCACGACATCATCTCCATGAAGCTCTACCAGCTGATGGTGGAACACACACCTGAGGAGGAGAACCTGGACTGGACGAAGATCGAGCCCAGTGTCAGTCTGCTCAAGTCTCCTAAAGGTAACGGAGATGAAAACCAGGATTATTTGCACATAGAGCAAAGATCTTACTACTTTAGCTCATTTCCTGTTTTGAAATTACCTTCAGTTCCTCGAATAAGAATTAGAAACAGTTTCACACGAACCAGACGAGCAGTGAACACTTCCTTCTCCGTCTGCAGACAACATCGACGACCCCACTGGAAACTTCCGGGGCACGCCCCTCACGGGCTGGAAGGTGTTTCTGCTCCTGCTGTGCGCTCTGCTGGGGATCGTAGTGTGCGCCGTGGTGGGAGCTGTGGTTTTCCAGAAGAGACAGGAGAGGAACAAGAGGTTTTACTGAGGAGGAGGAGGAGGGAGGAGGAAGAGGCGCCTTGCCGCTGAGGTGTTTGTGGTGGAATGAACTGTTTCCAGATGACAGAGCACATTCAATGTGAATTTCTTTTCTAAAGATTGTACAAATGTTTATATCTTTCGAAGCACTGCGTTGGGAGTGAATCTCGCCGACTCGTGGTGTTGGTGGGACGGTGCAGAACAAGTGGCTCCTTCCATAAGTGACCCGGATCAATGCTGGGTTTTGTTTCCCATGTCTTTGTGTTTATTCATGGAAGCATCAGAATGAGTTTACTGTCATTTACAACATTTGCACTCTTCAGTTTCTTCATTGATTCTTCAGCCATGTCCTGCTGTTCTCTGCTCCGAGTGTGATCCGACGAAGACGGTGGAAGTTTGGCATCAAACTGTCATTTAGATTTTTATTTTGTCTTTCTAAACAGTTTGTTACCGTACTTACTGCATAGAGTGTAAATACAGACGGACCTCGTGTCTCCACTTCCTCCCACTATCTAGAGATCGCACCAAAATATACCAGAACTGAACGCCGCCATCTCAGGATGACATTTGGAGCCAGAGTCTGCAGAGTGGCGAGCAGCAGCCACGGTATCAAGGTCCCGCCCATACACAGGCTCAGCCAATCGCGAGTCAGTCTGAGCTGTCAGTCATGGCGTTTCACACCATTTAATATAATCAAATTACTCAAATCTGACATTTTTGTGGTAATGAGCTCTGAAGTTTTGTTATTTTTCTGTCAGTCTACAGAAAAAGAGATTGGAGCGAAGTATTGGCTGATTTATTCTGTTGCTCTCATTTAGAAAAATCGATTGTTGCTGATTTCTAATCGTTAGCATTTTTTTTTAAATGCCTTTGCCTGTTTCATCAGCTCGATTCAATGATTGAGAAATCACAATTTCCCAGAGGACATCTTCAAATCGCTTGTTTTGAAGAAAAAGGAATTCAAAATCCAATCAGAGGAATTGTTTGCCGAATGTTTTAACTATGAGTTCTTTTATGAATGCCAATTAATCTGTCAGTTGATTGATTGATTGGTTTCTCGTCATGTCTCCACAACCCTCAGTGCTGCACTTAGGAATACGGGACGTCACATGGATGGAGGAAGTGAAACTGCCTTTCAGAAAGTTGAATCACTGCTCTAAGTCTCTGTCTTTTGGGGTTTTTCTTCTGGCTTCCATCTGTTCTCATTCTCACTCGTTCTTTCATAACCGCTGAAACACAGATGGTCTTTTGTTTTAATCTTTTATCTGGCTCCGTGTTTCTGTCTCTGCTCTTGAAGCCCGTCTGTGTTTGCCTCTGCCGCATCGTTAGGTTGGTGATGAGACGTGAATCTGCTCCTCTCATCAGAAATAATGTATTAAAATGGGAAAAACAACTGTTTGGCTGTGAGTTGTGTTATTTTGTACTGCTTTACACAATACACCCGTTGTATTCAAGAAGTACACAAAGGTGCGTTGAATGTTGACGACACGTTTAGAAGTTTTCAACTGGATTTAAATTATTTGACAGAAGAGGCTGAAGTTAGAGAAACATGAAAACTGTAGTTTAGTGCGTTTACCTGAAAATACTTTTACTTCATTTACTGTTAAAGTACATCTCCAAAAAACTCCTAGTAACAGTTTTAACATTTTGACAAAGTGATATTGAGAAACTACTTGTGTTCACTTCTGTCTGAAATAAATATCGATGGTTTAAAAAGTTCAAATATCCACCATCATCTCCTTTTAAAATTACAAAGTTCAAGAATGAAACTTGAATCTAATACTTTGCTGACATGGCAACAGTAACTAAGGGAGACAGCTTGTATTGTATGTTGGGATCTTTTTTGTATGTTTTATAAATTGTATATGTTTTATAAATTGTACTTTCTTTAAAGTTCTGCTCTTCTATAAAATACATACTTTTACTTACTACCAATACTATTAATATACATGTTCTCAGTGTTTTGAATTCTTCTCATAGTACTTTTGTGTTGTGGTATTGCTTTTGTTGCTCAAGTGAAAGATGAGATTACTTCCTCCACCACAGTTCACCACTTTGCTTTGTTAATTCATTTTTAATTGATTATTAACTAATATTCAGTCGCAGTGTGAGTCAAATTCAAATGATGAGCTGTGTTACTTTTTTCAACCACAAGATGGTGATATAGTATTGATTTTCATCTTGTGTTGCGTGTGTGTCTGTGTGTGTGTGCGCTCATACAAGACTGAACTTGACTCACAGTTGTGTGTTAATTCAGTTTAGATTTGCATAGATGGGAGATTGTTGTGTATTATACGAGTCTCGTGGTATTTATCATCCGGACTGATCCTGTCTGTACCTTAACACACACACAGACACACAGTCACACACTAACACACACAGTCACACACACACACGTATGTCAGGAAAGTTTTTCTTTATGAGGTCACGAAGGGGCAAGTGTATGTCAGAGTGTTTGAGTCCATAAAACACTTCTGGAGCTTCAGTGTTAAACAGCGTCGCAGCCAAATTCAATACAACTGAAGTAACTACAGTGACACATTTTTATACAACGTTAAAAAACCCACAACATGCCTGCGTACTGCTCCGAGGGTCCGTGACCCCCGACTTTCACATTCGACTCAAAACAACCTCATTTACACCAAGTTCTGATCCTAAGTGGGAGATGAGAAATACTCAGCTGCTGAGAAGTATCTGTCAGAATCAATACTTTAAAGGTCCTCTCTTGACCCTCACGGACACACATCAAAGCTCCCCCCCCCCCCCCCCCCCCCCCCCGTCACGTTCTCCACGACACTGAAGGAGCACTCGAGCACATCACTGTATTTTCATTACCCGCATGGCTGCACAGTGTGGCAGCCCACAGGCTCCACACGCTCACACCATCAATCTGGCCAGACATTTATTGGCTGAACAGGTATGCTAAGTATGTGAGTGTGTGTGTGTGTGTGTGTGTGTGTGTGAGTGTGTGAGAGTTTAAATAGCTCACAGTTCATTCTTCCACTTTCACACCTCGAAGCAGAGATTGACAGAAGCTGACTGACAGACTCTTCTTGCCTCTGGGTTATTGGCAGACACCAGTAAACTCTCCACCCGGGACTGAACGTCACCGTCGTCTCAGCCCAGAGGGACGACACTAACGTTAGGATTGAATCTACTGATGAATCTAATCCCTGTTTGTTTTTAAGAGGCGACATTTCATAGAACAGTTTCCACGAGGGGGGTTTTAAAAAGTTAAAAAATGTGATCATCTGAATTTTTAGTCCTTTTTAAATGTAGGATAAATCAAAACAACTCGACCTATGTTGCGTATTTCGTTGACTTGTGAACTTGCGTGATGTTTGTTCACACGCAGAGAAAGTGAAACCACAGATTCCATCTCTCCCCCTCCGAACTTTGTGTGTGACAGTAAATCTTCCCCGTTCCGCTCCGTCACGCCGATGGCCCACTTCTGTTGTAAGACAAGGTCGTCGCTGTTTGAACCCTGCAGACTGCTGAGTGATTTCCATATCTGCCCCCTGTTATCACCTGTTATCACCCTGTTATCACCCATCAGGAACATGAAGTCCTGCTCATGAACTCATGTTCTCATTTACCTCCGCTGCACCACTCTCTAATGGGCTTTGTGTTTATTTATCCAGTTAAGCACGTTTCATCCTCGATTCTTCTTGCTTCATATTTAAAGTTGGTTTCTCAACAGTTAAACACGTGTGAGCTGAGCATTACAACCACAGTGAACTTTCTCCTTGTATTGTGTGTCTTGTGTGTTGTGTGTCTGTGGTGATGCTACTTGAAGTCTGGGTTAAATCCATTGTTGTGAGGAAGTTTTTTAGTCGGTACTCACAACTTCTATTTGACGGCTCGGATTTGAGTTTTCAGTAGATATTCTAATCGGCCGAATATAAAAGAAAAGTCGGCATCAGTCCCCAAGATGTCGTTATGACAAACAGATGAGGTTTGATGTTTTACAGTTAAAGCCTCGGCTCCCGTCGCTGACATTGAGTTCTGGTTCTGTCCTCTTGTCCTCGATCGAACTCCTTGAGCTTGTAGAAGCTTGAATATCCTTCCTTTGCTCCGACGTCACCCTCCTCCCCTTGTTCCTCCTTTTTTACTTCTTTACGCTTTCACTTACTTTACGTCTGGAGCCTGAAGGTGTGACTGAGGACCTTGTGTACGCTGAACCCCAGTGAATGGCAGTGGGAGTAAACCATGACACCCCCTCGCTTTTGAATTACACATGAATAGGCTGCGGAGGTTAATTTTTCTTTTGTCCCGCACATCGCTGAACTGCTGCTGCATTCTGGGAAAGTTTTAGTCGTCGTAAGCTTTTGACTAATGTTCTGAGTTTTACACAAACTAGAATTTATGCATGTATAGTCTTTGATGCATGTATAAAGCAAACATGCTGAAAAGAGGCAAAGGTTCTGTTAATAGAAGCTAAAAGAAGTTTTACTGCAAAAAACATTTTGTGTGATTTCTTAGTTTAGCCTGTGAAAAAACTGTATTTTAGAAAAGTCTGTGCAATATGTCCAAAATCTCACACTCATATTGGTGGTTTCATAATATCCAGATAGCGTTGCAGTAATTACGATATAGTGAATTTTCTGTAAACTTTACGTAGGTTTTTTAAAATGTATAAATGTTCTTACTCCGTGTGGGGGGTCCGGTCTACGGCATCATTTGCAAAGTTCAGTTTTCTGGTCCCTGGACTTTTTAAAACCCAAACCACGTCCACGTGACAGGAAGTGAGGTTCAACCTCCTTGTTTTTATTCTTGGCTGCACAGAATGTAAAACTTCACTCGCTCCAAGGAAATAAGAAATGCTCTCCTCGTGTGGTCGAGGTGGAAACAGGTCGACGGTGACGTGACTTAGTGGCACTCGGCAGTTGCTTGTGTGAAAGTGTATGAGGAGGTGAAGGAGGAGCTCAGCCGGGTTCTACAAGATTTAACATGACAAAGTAAAAGCTTTTGATTTCATACAGATGATGTTGTATAAATACTGTGATTAATGTGAGATCCCCCCCCCTGCAGCTCCAGCTGATAAACACACTGGAGTTGTTAGAGTCGCTCGTGGTTCTGCATAAATCGCTCTGACGGAGCGGTCTGGAAGGTTGGGTCGTGATCTGCATCCACATAACTCACCACGTTACCTTTTGTAAAACAACCGCTCGCCCCAGCAGCAACCAGAGGAGGAAGAGGAGGAAGAGGAGGAGAGGAGGAAGAGGAGGAAGAGGAGGAAGTGTGTGTGTTGTTAGACTGCAGGACAATACAGACTAGTTTGTTTTTCACATTTATTCTTTCGCCCCAAGTTTGTACAACTTATTTAAGTGTGTGAGGAATAAAATCGGATCATTGTGGAAAGGAAACATTTGACCCGCCACAGTCTAGGTTCCAGAGGGAGAGAGAACTGTGTCCAACAGCTGCTCCTGCTCGTCCCGGCTTCTCTTAGAGATGGTTTTAATTAAAGTTTGGTTTATAATAACTTTAATGATGTCGGCTCACCAGACGGGCGGAGTCTCTGGCACCGCACCCGTCGGATCAGATGGGGAAGCTGAGACTTTTTACACCGGTTAAAAACTTTCCTAACTAATCCACTGTGGACATTCCACATTGTTTTAGTTCCCGCAGAAAGTCCGGCTGTTATTTCTGGTGCTTGGTTTGACCTTGGGACTTTCTCCGGACTGTCGCCTTGCGTTTCCCCAGCAGCGATGCTGCTGTGGGACGGTCAGCAGACCGACCTTGAGACGCCTCCTGCTGGACTGAGTCTCGCTGCGTCATCTCGTGCTGGAGCCAGACTCACAACCACACACTGCAACATCCATTCTGAAGCAGAACGTATTAATGATGCAGACAATTCCCTGTGTAAAATATGTTATTTTATTTGGAATATATAATTTTCTTTCACAACCATCTGGCGACGCCCCCAGAAACGACATCTCCACCCCCCCCCAGGTTGAGAATTACTGCTGAGTTTGAGTTGTAACCAGATCTTACTTGTTCTTATTTCTAAATCTCAGGTTGTTTTTGTGTTTTCTTTTTATTTATATTATGTACAAAATATCAAGCCTCAGTTACATTTCTTTATCACAATGATTGCTATGATAATGAAATCGTAGCAATCATTGCCAACATTGTTCTAACATGATTTTGATATTGAATAATTCAAGGCCCAATAGATCCGACTGGTTTTCAGAGATATTACAAATTTGTGAAAATACTGTAGACACTCAATTTTGCTGTGTGTGTCTTTAAAAGTCTTAAACTCCTTTAGAAACCATGATCCTGTCGAGTGGGGTTTTGTTCGTGAGCTGAAGGTTTGAGAGCACACGCTGTTATTTCTCGATGTGATGAGCAACTTTTCAATACATCAGTTCAAAAGGTGCAGCGCTGCGTCTGCCATCCTTGGAGAAGTTTCACAGTGTGCTTCCTGAGCAGAGAGTCGTCGGTGTCGGAGCTGTTGTCGGCGCCATCAGGGTCATTTGATATTGTCTGAGAAGTTTTCTCGTCTCCTGTAGAAAGCATCCGCAGCTGTTTCACTGTGGAGCTGCAGAAAAACACTGAGATATGAGTGAACTGGGTTGACCTACTTACGTGACGGCATTATTTTCTTATCTGGATTACACAAGGAGGGGGTGTGGTTTGTGTGTTTTCCCCCTTGGGCTGGATTAATGCAGATTATATAGTTTATATAGCTCTAAAGTTATATCCATAACCTTTTATTTCAACAGTGACAGATGCCTTTCCAGTGGGTGGCATTAACAATAGTGTGAGTTTAAACATGTCGCTGCCTGTCAGCAGCATCAAAGTCTCAGTCCTCTCCCTGAAGGTTCTTCAGTATACCTTGCTGACTGATTGTTGATGACTGATTGTTGATGATGATTGTTGATGACTGCGGTCGCCTGCAGGCAGAGCTGCAGATGAACCTGCTTCCACACGTGGATGGAGGCCACCTCGCATGACCTTCACCATTTGGAGCAATGCTTTTACATCCTCATAAACTTCATGTGCATGTGTAATGAATGGCAGGGGCAGTACAGTCCAGACCAGCTGGAAGTTTCCAAGTTCCCACACCCGTACGATCTGTCTTGTGTCTGGTGACAGATCAGAAGAATAGACTGGAACTGAAAATGTAAGATGCGTCTCCACTTCCTTTCCCTATCGAGGAAATGAACTATCTTGGATAACAATACTGCGCTGTAGCTACCAGGGGATTGAACCACGGTGGAAAGATCTCACTGATACACATGAACAAATATCAGTGTGATAGGAACTACCTACCAATGACAGAATCCATGTACTTTTTGATTTGATCCATGTCTCATCCACTAACATGGGGAGGGGGATATAGTACTAATACTGCAGCTGGCCACCAGATAGCGATATAGACCTTTGGCTTTGCTTGTAGCTAGCTGTTATGTTGTTCATCTTTATACACAGTTTATAGATGAAAATAAGTGTGTGTGGCATGTATATATGTATATTTACATCTGGTGTTGCCCTCTAGAGGACACTGCACCAATAACACTCACTCCTGGATTCACAACCTCGGAGGTTGTGGCCAAGAGACAAGATCTCAGATAAACGTAGTTTTCATCACTCTGGTTTTCTTCCTTATCATCTGTACCTTTGTTTACCCATTGTGGATGTAAACAAATAGGTTTTCTCATAATGGTCTGAAAACCCTTCTTTGAAATAACTTGTTGAAACCTGCAGGAGCCCTGAAGAGAAACTCCTCCCTGGGTAAATAACGCTAAAGAAATTAGCAAGATGAATGACTAGCTGAGGGATCTGTAGGTGGAGGGAGCCACACGCGTGTTCTGCACTCGCTCGGTCACGTTTAGATCCTGAAATTCAACCCGACGCTTTGTTTTTTCTCATCATAATGGAAACAAAGACTTGTGTTATTCACCGGTACATCAGCTTTAAGTTAACATCAGGTTATATACAACATTTAAACACGTTTTTAAGATCCACATCGCCCTGATCCGGAGCCGTGCACAGTGAATTATGGTTGGAGTCACTGGCTCATAAAACCTTTCCTGATGGAAGACAGGCAGCGTTAAAGAAAAATAAAAACGTGATTTATCACACCCACCCAGGAGGTTTCCTCATTTGTCTGTTTATCCGTCAGCTGGATTATGAAACAAGTGGTGAACCACTGAAGACGGTGGAGTGATGATCTGTTTGATATTGACTTATAGATGCGATCTCACCCCTCTGGTTGAATAATGGTGTCTTCCACTGCCATGAAGCCCCTTGTTAGGTCGAATCTGACTTTTGTCTGTAACGGGAAACGATGAGCGACTCCTAAGAATAAACCAGAAAAACAAATAAATGTTTCTCGTTACTTTACATCTGCCAGATGTTGTTTATCGCACTTTCTATAGATTTTTCTCACATCGGAGACATTTCAAGACGAAACCTATAACGTTTAATCTTCCACGCCTTCAGGCAGCATGTGTAAACCTGTTGTGTGGAGTTGGATGAGCTTTAATATCTCTGTTGTGGTAACGTTGTATATCTATTTTTGAATGTTGTATTATTAGAGTTTAATAACTTGTGTATCAAGGGTAATGACGTGTTCTGATTTATTAGATAGTTAATACAACAATCATCGTTTCTGATGTGTACAGCGATGAAGGATTGTATCTCTTCTAAAATGTGTCGGGGCAATTATTTCTCTTTGGCAATGTTTTAACAAAGTGATGTGTTCTGCAGTTTGTTGTGTAATCTTGCTTAGAAACAAACCAACAGGGGTGAAAACAACAATCCTCTGTGGAGGTAATGAAAACCTCTCACCGCGCAAAGAAACAATGCATCAGCAGGACTTACAAAAATATATATACTTTCTCCAAGTCCTGGAACACGGTGAAAGGAAACATCATCCCACCCAGGTTTGTCTGATTTCCCCGTGTGGAGAGGTGTTAACTTGGGGGAAAGTGAAAGGTGTGGTGATAGGAGGGGGGTCCGCTCACCGACTGAGTGGGAATGTAATCCTCTTACTACATCCCGAAGTGAGAGTGTGTGTGTTCCTTCAAAGAGGGGAGTGCAGAGGAAAGTGTAGAAAGACTGAATGGAGAAGAGAGCTGTACAGTCCTGAGGCCTTTATAGTCCTGGAGTGGCAATAATTCATTCAACGGGAGAAACAGGGACAATGTGCACGTTTGTGTAAACGAAGCAGACGTTTCTCTTTCTCCTGTTTGAGGCTGAGATGTTTCTAAAGTCTGAGAAAGCTTGTGTTTGAACCGAACAAGAAATGATCTTTGAAAGCCGTTGAATTGAGGAGGGAGGAGATTTACATTTAAACCTGGTTCATGGCAGAGATGATCTTTTCGTGGTTGTAATTAAAATCCCAGATAAGCAACTTTATCTTCTATTTTTATCCTATCACGAAAATGTCTTGCACAGCCGAGCCCGTTGCCAGTTATTCTGCATCTCTGTGGTCGTGTTATGTTCCTTGGGCCGAAGACACACTTGCTTTTAATAAGCGTACACATCATGGCTGCCTTATATATCCTGCATTTTGGTGCATGGGTTTTTAGTTAGCTTAGGGTTTAGTAATATAATTAATAAAAACAAGCAAACTTAAAATATAACCTTTTATTTGCTGCAACAAATCATTTTCAAGCTAAAATAACAAATTAATCTGGATAAACAAAAGAACACTGTTAGAGCTGCTGCACGAACATGAATATATTTACCTGTAAACATTGACTCACAGCTCCAAGTATCAAAAATGCATTAGCATCTTGTGTTTGATTAAACTTCCAACAGTTCTGACACTGTACAAACCGCAACTTCAACTTTTTTCCAGTCAAAGATTCATCGCTGCCCGTTGGCACCATGACTGTAAAGCTGCACAAGTTTGTTCTCGTCTAGCAAACCGTGACCTGGATATCCACCTATCGTAAATTGTGCAATGTCTGTAATGGCCAATCAACAGTGTTTCAAACGAAGGGGGTTTTTCCCACGTCTCCTAGTTGCGATATAAAAAGTGAAATTTGTATCGTGTGTTATCCAGAGGAACAGGAATGCTGTCTTTGGAGGGACATTATACGTTTTTTAATATGAATAAAAGCCAACCGGGTAAACGTTCAGAGGTGAGGAACCAGTCTGTGCTCGGCCTTAAAAGTAATTAAAAACCTATTTATCATTCAGAGCTTCTTGCACTTTCCAAGGATATAATTATCTCTGACGTTCATGCAGACATTTTTTTTTCATAAATCCACCAATAAATCAAAAGAAAAATGATGTCTTCAGGACTTTACTGAGAATCTGTACATGCTGCAATCTGTGACATCATCACTTCTTTGATATCTTGGTCACTTTCCTGCGGTGGGACGAGATCGAACTTGAGCCACTTTCATGATGTCGAAATCGTTTTGCGTGTAATAATAATAATTATTACTGTTGCTACACGAGTTTGTGTATTAAGCACAAATAGTTTCCTGGCAACCTTAGAATCATTTAATTACTTTAAAGTTGTTTTTCCCCCTGTCCCTTGATTGTGTGTGTGTGTGTGTGTGTGTGTGTGTGTGTGTGTGTGTGTGTGTGTGTGTGGTGTGTGTGTGTGTGTGTTATAGTCCAGCTATGACATCACTGCTCAGTAGATCACAGGACACAAACAACAGTCCTTTGATCCTTTAATGTCACATTTAGAACTCTGGATTTCAGATCAAAGCCAATTAACTCACATGTAAAGGAGAAAGTCATCAGACTCTACGGCCGATAGTAGACGACAGCTTCACGGCAAATACACTTTCCAACAGCTTAGTGACACGGGGGTCACCTGCGTTCATCCAACATGAAGTCTATCGACTGCTCGGGAGACGAAGTAAGTTTTGTTTTAAAGAAGGAGAGACTTCAGGTTAAACAGTTTTTAGATTCATACATCTTGAAAATACAATAGTCTTTTATTTCTTCGTGTTACTTCACAGTAGTTTTACAGACTTATATCTGAAGTTAGGAAGGGAACGTGTTGTTAACTGTTTTATGTATATTTGTGTCTCTTCAGTCACTTGGACAAATGGAGTCTGATGATGCTGTCCAACCAAACGAGTGCAGTGTCCCCGAAATGCTGGAGTCCATCTGCCAAGCCCTCGTGGAGTCAAAGTGGGAGAACAGGGAGCTCTCTGCCGAAATCGCTGCTCTGAGGGAGGTGGCGACTGAAAACTCTGCACTCAGAAAGCAGGCAGAGGAACACGCTGCCCTGGCCGCGGTTAACATTGATCTGAAAAGGCAGCTGGCTGCTGAGGTTATGAAGCAGCAGGTTGCAGAGAGAGCTGCTCTGCAGAAGAAGACTGCAAAGTACAGAAGGAGAGCTGCAGTGAACGCTGCTCTGAAGAGGCAGCTGGCGGCTGAGAACGCAGATCTGGAGAAACAAATAGACTTGACTGTCTCACAACTGTTTCAGGCCAGAGACAACAGGGTCAACATGATGATGTTGGAGAAGGAGCTCGAAGATCTGCAGGTGACTGACCATCACTGATCCTCAGCTCCAGGACCTGGACTACGTCTCTTATCCTTCCTCTCCCTCAACCGTCCCCTCACCCTGACTCACCCCACCCCCTTACCCCTTAACTCCTCCCCTCCCTCCTCAGACCCCTCCCTCCTCAGACCTGTGTTATATATGTGCCTATTTCTTGCAAAATAAACTACAATTACTTTTCTCACGGTTTGCTTTTTATTCCATATGCTGGTTAGTAGTAGAATCCGTGTGTGTGTGCGTGTGCATGATAGAGAGACGCGTATAAAGAGTTTTTAAAAAGTGAATATTGGAGGTAACATGATATGATTATGATGATGATGATGATAAAGAGCTGATGAGGAAAATGTGGTTTTCTATCGGAGCATGAAGCAAATCTGAAGCAGAAACGTGATGTTCTGCCAAAATCCAAATCCAAACAAACGAGTGATCTGTGCAGGGATGAGGGCAGCTCCTCGGCTACTGGAGACTTTCATCATGTAATCATCGCTTCAATCAGACATTACACACAAGTGACCTTTGTGTCGAGTTTTCAGTTTTTCTTCTTTTGATTTAAAATGTGAAAAACACTTTTGAATTCTCCCTGAAAAAAAAATCTGCATTTAAATTCCATTGGAACAGAAATATGGTGTATTAAGGACTTGTTGGTATGCATCATATTTCAAGGAGGCAGATGGTGCTGAAGCAGGAGGTACAAGACCGCCCAGAACTCCTGTGTGTGTGTGTGTGTGTGTGTGTGTGTGTGTGTGTGTGTGTGTGTGTGTGTGTGTGTGTGTGTGTTGTGGTGGTGGGGGTGTGTGTGTGTGTTGTGTTGTGTGTGTTATGCGAGCAAGTGGAGGACCTACGCATGATATTTGGCTCTTGTGTGTATATGCGAGCAAGTGTACACGTAATGTGTGTGTGTGTATGTGCATTCACGTTATGAGCATATGCTTGATATTTGGTATGTGCCTGCAAGCATAAGCTTTATATTTCTGTGTGTGTGTGTGTGTGTGTGTGTGTGTGTGTGAGTGTGTATGTGTGTGAACACAGCATGTCTCAGGAAGCGGGAGCAGATTCCCAGCAGATCTACTGGTCCCCACACGGTGATGTTTCACTAATACACACAACGCACAGTCTCTCTGTTCAGGCGTCCATCTGTCTCCCTCCGGCCCGGTCCACGGAACACTGGCCCTCTTCTGTCCCCGGTGATGACGATCATAATAACGATAAAAACACTATCTGTACGATGTAAGATGTTATTGAAAATCAAATACATTTAAAGACATTTAGAAATAGTATATTTAGCAATAAGTAGTAGATAACAATCACAAATATGCTAAGAAAGTGTTTTTGCCCTCGTCCCCGTTGCCCATCTTAAGATTCATATATTAATTCTTACTTTCTCTAAAGTTTAAAAGCCCCAAACTTGTTTTTTTTGGGGACGGCCCAGATTTTTCTTCTTATTTTACTGTAACTCCTCTCCTCTCCTTTCCTGCTCTGCTGGTCCTGCTGGTTTTAGCAAGTTCCCATTGATTTGATGATAAATATGTTTGTGACTCACGGCTGTTTTCACCCTCACAGTCTGCAAAGAGCACACAGTACTCCACTGTGTGTGTGTGTGTGTGTGCGTGTGTGTGTGTGTGCGTGTGTGTGTGTGCGTGTGCGTGTGCGTGTGCGCGTGCCTGTGCGTGTGCGTGTGCGTGTGCGTGTGCGTGTGCACGTGTGTGTTTCACTGAGGGAGACGGTTGAAACGGGCTTCAACTCTGGAAAAGGGAGAATCACAAAAGTCCTTCCTCGTGTTATAATATACAGGAATTAATATATAAATGTTATATATAGATAATTAGAAGGATTAATGAAATAACAATCTTTAGTGAAATGCACATATTGTGATACACATAAAAACATAGATTGTTTGTATGTTCAAGTGTTCTCATGTTTCTGATGAGTTTGATTTAATGAGATATAAAAGCTGGCTGAGACGTCCTGATTGACAGCTGAGGCTGGTGAGGAAGTGGTCAAGAGCGTGTGTATTGGCGTGACCTTGATACCGCGATCGTTACTGCACAGACTCCGAACCCCATTTCCAGGTTATTTCATCTGAATATACAAGATTTTGTTCATCTCAAATCAACTTAAATTGACAGTTGACCTGGTTTCATTTAGAAACTGCTTGTTTAGGTGCGCAGAGAAGAATGAAGGATCAAATTCTTCAGACTCCAAAGACAAATGGATCCATGATTTTTTGCTCGAAGCTCTACAGGTTCAGTTGTATATACGAATGCACAAGTTGAAGCTTGAGAGGAAACAGACTGATGTTTGGAAATCCACCTCCCAGGTTAATGCAAACAATCAATCACCAGTAATCTATGTTTTGAGTTCATCCAGCCGGGATTACGCTGTGTTGGGCTTCATGCTCCACGGGGCTAAAAACATCAAATCTGTCCGGAGGTTTGTGCTCAGAGTCGTGAAAACTGGCAGCTTGTGTTTGAGATCCTGAAGCTTTGCTGCTCTGGTGCATGAGCACAAAGAAAAAGGAGTTAAGACGATTCAAAGTTTTTTGTTTTGGGGCTTTTTAGGCTCAGATGTAGCTGCAGTGTTCCTGAGGAGTTTGTTTTCAGTGCGGTCACACACCGAGGGAAATTAGCTGCTTCGCTAAAAGGAAGAATTATGGTCGTGTTTGTGTTTGAACCATTTAAACTGTGAGATTGGTTTATTTTATCAGCAGCGAGTCTGGATAGTGAGGTTAGAGAGGAGCGGAGCGGAGATATCAGAGAATACGGGACGTTGTTTTATTGTTTCATTCTGCTCTGCTGAGTTTTTTATCCCCGAGGGGAAACATGGAACGCTTCACTATCTCGTGCCACAGTGGGCGTGTTGCTCTAAGAGAAACAAAGCATTGGCTCATATCACAAACTGTCAGAGTTTGGCCTTCGCTTAAAAGCTTTGAGGCTGTTCTGCAGAGTTCCACCCCCAATAGACTCAGGCCTCTCTGTGAACAGATGCAAAATCAGATGCAAACAAACATCTGTATGACTGTGCACCAAACACACACACTGAGAACTTTTATCTGGGAAGATTAAAGTCAGATTTGGGTCCTGGAAGCCGCCTTCTCTTGCCATGTTATTGTGTCTAAATCCTGCTTCTGATAAAAATTTGTCACGATATATAAGAGAATTAGCAACAGAACTTTCAAACTCTAAATACCAAAGTATCGACAGAAGAACATCCAAGTGTGGATCGGTGATAAGAAGGAGAAGAGAAGCAGGGGAGAGGAAAACATAATTTCTTGTCTTGAGCAGAAGCACAAGGCCGCGACGAGGACGTGATAACACCTGAAAGAGCGTCTTTGTCTGAGAGTGGAAGAAACAGCACGAGGGAAACGGACGAACCTGCAGAGACACAAGACCGGCGCCTGTCCAAGGCCTCGGCAGCCTTGAGCTCAGGAGCAACACCGCACAGAGACACACACACACACACACACACACACACACACACAGCACAGAGACACACACACACACTATATTTTATATTATATTATGATATTTACGCTGTTAGTTCAGTTGGTTGTTAGTGTGCAGGTAATTATTAAAGGACTTTTTTTCTTAACTGTAAGACGATGATTTATATCTCAGCAAAAGAAATACGTTTGGTCCAACAATCGATTTAATATTCAAGATGTTTATTTTCACACTTGTTTTTTTTACGAGTGCAGTTATGAGAGAAATGCTCAGTTACAATAGTAAGTGAGGCAATAAATACAGAACAATATAATGATGATAAGGTTATTGATGAATAATATTCATTATCAAGACAGAAGGACAAATAAATGGTGAAAGTTGTAAAATATTGCAGTTATATTACATATGCACTTTAGATATATTCAATCAAGTTCTAATCAAATATAGATGATGCATTTCTCATTTAATATGCAGTATTACTTGCATAGTTATTGTAGATTTACTCAATAAAGGTCCATATTTTTTAAGCTTGTACTTTCTTCCCCTGACAAAGACCCGAAGTGCCAGTTGGGTTCTGACCCGGGAGCAGAGGTGGAGGTGACGCGACCAGCTCCTCCACTCTGCACGCCTGGACGTCCCTGGGTGAGACCCTGAGCCCCCAAATCGCCCCTGATGGCTGATTAATGTGTCTATAGAAGCATTATATGAAGAAAAGCTCCATATAAATACAGTTCATTCACCATTTGTGCTGGAGAACAATGAAAGAACGAGTCATTACCAGTTAGATCCGTCCCAGTTCTGTCTCCAGGAAACAATCGCACACTGACAAAGACGCTCACCTTCTCCTTAAACTGCCAGAGATCAAAATGTAAAACCTTCTGCCGTGTTTCCTGTACATTTATTCATCCTGTATTTTATTTTTCTCTGTCACACGACCACAGCAGCAGAACGTCTGTGGTCCTACAGGGCAGCTCCCGGTGAGAATGTGGGTTTGAATGCTAACTACCGTACCTCGTGGAAAAAAAAAACCAATCATGACACGAATTCCCTGAGCGAGCTCTGAAAACCCAAACCCGGCAGATGACATGTAAGTACTGATGATTGCTGTGGTGGCTCACAGTGTTTGTTATTCAGGCTTCATCCTGACATGTTGCAGCCTCAGAGACGCTGTCCTCCATACATGCAGAGGAAGGTCGCACACAACAGACACACAAAGCTCAGCCAATCACCTCCTGATAAACAAGACAATGCATACACACTGCATGCAAGTATTAATAGAGAGGAAATCCACTATTCTTGAGGTGTCTATATATGTGTGTGTGCGTATATATATGTATCTGCACAGTTGAATGAATTCTTGTCTCTTCAACCCGTCCCCCACTGGATCCAGAACAGTGACGGTGCCCCCCTCCCCCCTCCCCCGACCCACTCCCCCGACCCACTCCCCTTCCATTTGCAAGGAAATGCATTAAGTGTAAATTCCTTTAAATGGGAGTGGGTTATTTAGCCTTTCTCACACCAGGTCCACAGCAGCGCCAAGAAGGACATTATTATTATTATTATTATTATTATTATTATTATTACTACGTCTGTTTAAATTGGCTCCTTTTTAAAATTCACTTCCAAGTTGCTATATGAGATAAAATACTGATTTTAAGGCAAACGATAAGAAATGATCAGAATCAGTTTGAAGAGCTCGCATTGGACATACAGAAATATAAGAGTAGAGACATTACAGAGCAGAGAGAGTCGTATAATGAAGTAAACACACCACACACACACACACACACACACACACACACACACACACACACACACCACAACCCCTCCAGATCCATTTCTGGACAATGACTGGACTCCAGTGTCAAGCCAAAAGCAACTTAGATCTGGTGTCTTTGCTGGTTTCAGACCAGTACAGTTGTCATCTCCCTGTCCAGCGTCCACATTGTTTAAATTACTAATTCTCTAACAGTTCCAGTTTAACAAAATTCCAGATGGGAGAAGCTCTGAGTTCATCATCTGTCTTCATATGTCACTGTGAGCTCGCACAAATGAAGATGCAGCGCTGAGAGATTTGAAAGGCTCCACTTTAAGGATCTCAGAGTTTGACGTAGTTTCATAATTGATCATTGCTGTGTTTTGGGTGGAGACGGTAATAGAGTCGTCGTCATGTCTCCTTCCCTCTCGGAGCTTCCTCGTGGTGTCGGGAGCAGAGGAGCTGCTCCGCCTGCTGCTGCCTGTTGGATCCTTATCAGCGAGCCAGGGCAGGCGCTAAGTGTGTTGGGGGGGGGGGCAACACTGTAAATCAAAGCTATATCCCAATAGGGGTTATTACTTCACAGCCTCCAGGGGGCGAGTGGGGGGGGAGGTGAGACAATTCAATTACTGCTGATTTCCCAAAAACTGACTTCAACCCTTTAATTGCTGTGTCTGCTCTCGTTATTATCTGTTAGGGGGACTTGTTTGTCCCCCCCCCCCCCTCTGGTTAACGTTGAGTTTTATCTTAGTTTATTCGTGCAGTGATCAAATCTAGAAGCGGCATCATAAGATCAAAGCTCAGGTACCATGAGTATCATGTTGTCTGGAGGAGTTCAGGCTGTCGTCCCTCGGTCTTTATCCAGATGCATCTCCTGCGAGTTTACACTTGAACTGTCGCAGAAGTAAAATATACAGTTCAGGAATTCGTGCAGATTCATTACACTTCTCAACCAATTCTCTCGAAACTTGAACCGTGTTCAGACGTGAACTCTGGAAAATGTTCAGAGAATTGGGTCTGGGTGTCTTCTAGAATTTGTCTTTCACATTTTAAGGACACAGCAGGAGGTTTGTTCGGGTCAGACACATGTTTACAATAACAGGAAAATATCATAAATATATGTAGTAGAGTCTTCAGGCGAGGGGGGGTGCCCGGGTAGAGCAGCAGGAGGCAGGACATGACGTCGAATCCTGTCCTCTTTCCCATCGCTCCTCTTTTTAATCCCGAGGTATTTGTATTCTTTCAATTTCATAACGGAACTACGAGAAACTACGAGAACATTTCACAGACATTTTATTCAGGGGCTGCAGGAAGAGTTCCAGAAAATACCCGGTGCAACTGACTTGGAGATTTGCATTCTCACATGCAGAGTTGAATGTAAACAGCAGTTTGTTCATTCACCATTTGTGCTGGAGAACAATGAAAGAACGAGTCATTACAAGTTAGATTTGTCCCATTTCTGCAACATACAACATACAACATACAACATACAACATACAACATACAACATACAACATACAGTAACATACAACATACAACATACAACATACAACATACAACATACAACATACAGTAACATACAACATACAACATACAGTAACATACAACATACAGTAGCATCTTTAACCAACACTTGGATCCTTGTGATGCAATGAGGCATGTCAGAGTCTTATTTCCTCCCCTCACCCGTCTCCCCCCCCCGAATTCCTCGCCACCTCTGTGAGGAGCGAGAGCGCGGGGGGGTGAACTTGTTGACAGACACGTTGACATAGCGGGAGGGGGGGGGGGTCAGCTGAGGACTATTCAAGGCCCCACAGCCTCGGCCCATTACTGCACCTGCAAACAGGTCTGCCTGACACATGGCGACAGTTCTCCTCTCGCTGTCCGTCGGTCTGGAGGCGACGGGCCGGAACGCGAACAGGGACGCAGCTGAACCGATGAACCGGGCTCTGACCCTGCGTTCACACCCAGAACCGCTCCGCTCTGAGAGGGGCTCCAGTTGCAAGTCAGTCCACTCAGTCTAAGAGCCTTTCACTCCTGGTGGGTCGTCTTTCATTACATCGCAAATGGAGAAATTACAACCGTGTCATTACGATACATTAAGTCTGGCCGGGTTCAGACAAGTGTTTTTTGAAATGATAAATGGTCCCGTTGGCCAATGCACTTGATTTTCTTTTACGCTCTGTAATCAGGGAAAACATCGAGATTGGTTTCTGACTTCGGACGTCAAATGCCGTCTTCCTGCGTGTCGAAGGAAATACCACTTGATGGTCCTGGGCCTGATAACATCTCTGAACTACATTTCTTTTAATCTTTAACTGTTTCATTTCTTGCTTTTGTTTTTGTTTATCTTATAGTTTGATTTAAAATGATGTAAGTCATTCTAAACCTCTGTTAATGTTAGGGTTAATGCCTTTTAGGATTTTTCCTCATTTGCAGCTGAGCTTAAATTGCAGGACATTGATTTTACGCAGAGTCGTCACATTGATGAAGACACATTTGAATCCATTATATTTATATATTAATATTTTCAACTTACTTATGTGATTGAGACTTGATATTTTACAGTTTAACCTTAAACTCTATTATAAATAACTATAAATAAAAGGAAAACAAAAATTACCTGATGTATAAAACTTGAATTACGAAATAAATATCCCAAAAAACGATGTAAATGTAAACAGAAGCACAACCGATATGTAAAAGGCTCATTTGAAACTGATGAATCTATCATATATGTATATATATACTAAACTTACCGCCTTTAGTCTTTTCCTGTGGACGTAGAAATCTGTGTGTTTCATTCTGCGCTGACACATTTATCCTCGAATGACTGTGGAATTCTTTAAAAAACGGGTTTCGTGTTAAATACTGAGGAGAATCTGACATTTGCTGGAGGATCATTGAAATCGCTGAGACATCTCGTTCCTCCGTGAGACGGCCGGCGCCGATCCGCTGAGTGACCCCCGCTGGAAATGTAAATGCTGAGCGGTATGGATGGAGCAGCGTGAGCAGCGGCAGCGGGTTGCAGTAAGGTGGATTTGAGTTTTTCATTTCCTCCAGGCGCTCCTGCTCCTCGCTCAGGTCCACCTGCTGCCGGTGGCTCGGTGCCCACCTTCTGTTGGTGTTTATTTCTGGAACAGACCTCCACCCTCCTCTCTCCTGCCTCCCTCTGCTCATCCCCTCCCTCCTCCACCTCCCTCCTCCACCTCTTTGCATCGCACAAAGCCTTTTGGGATTTATTTTATACTTGTGTCGTTTCTTTCTTTATTAGAGAAGAGGGGTCTTTCATTTTGACTCCAAACCTGCTTCTCAAATCTGTTTGTCTGCACTCAGATTCATTGTTGATGATACAGTTCTGAGTCCTTCTCCTCTTGCTCCGGCTCCGTCTGTGGGCTCGTGAATCTGTCAGATTTACAATTATCGATATTATTAACTTCTATGGTATTTTGAAGCTGGTGAGACTGGAGCAGAGACGTAAGACTCTGAGCTTTTCCCACAGGATTCATTCAATCTACGGTGGTGACACGGTGCCTCTGCACGAAGGCCACTCATATGCAACAGACTCAGAGCGACTGCGACACAAGAAGAAGAAGTGAAAAGATGAGTCCATGCACGAGAGAGAGACTGTGGCCGTCTGCGTGGACGGTCAAAATGTTTATTGACATAATAAATCAAATGACAAGTTGAGTCGTTTTCTTTACTCTCCAGATCTATAGAGTCTACGTGCGTTTTCATGCACAGTCTGTGAGAGTTAACAGTTTGTGCAGATAACCGGTTATTTGAGAGATTCATGGGAATTATTATCAAATTTGAACGTGAAATTAGGAAATAATGGTCTCAAAATGAAAAACCAACACACTTGAATAACTCCAGGATTTTGCTGCTTTCTTTTTACCTCTCTTCCTCCTCTTCTCTCTTCTCCTCTTCTCTTCTCCTCTTCCTCCTCTTCTCTTCCTCTTCTCTCCTCTTCTCCTCCTCTTCTCCTCTTCTCTTCCTCCTCTCTCTCCTCTTCTCCTCTTCTCTTCTCTCCTCTTCTCCCTCTTCTCTTCCTCCTCTTCTCTTCTCTCCTCTTCTCTTCCTCTTCTCTCTCCTCTCCTCTCCTCTCTCTCTTCTCTTCTCTCTCCTCTGCTCTCTCTCCCTGTGTCTTTCTTCGTTACCTCCTCCGCCTCCTTTCCGTTTGTTTTTCTTTTCTTTAAAACACTTTCATTAATCTCTCACTCTTCACTCTTTCTTCATTGGCTTCACTTGTTTACCTTCGTCATTTTAGATTTTCTTATTTCTCTTTCTATCACCCCCCCCCCCCCCCCCCCATCCTCCTGACATGTTTTGCTCTCCATCTACTTACACTTCTCTTTTTTCTCATTTATCTTCATCTTCTTCCCTCGCTTTTCTCTCCATTACCCCATCCCCCCCCCCCCCCCTCTTCTCTCTCCCTCTCTGCAGGTCCATGTGTTGTCTCTCTCTCTCTCCTCTGTCTCGTAAGGTCTCTCTACCTTGGCCTGGAAACACTGGACATGCAGCCTCAGGGAAGCTTCTGCTCACCTTCTGTTTCGCCTTTAAAGGGACATCACGATGTTATATATATATATAACCTTTTAACAATTTAATGTGTAATATCTAAACACTCTACAACGTCTCCTTCAGTCCCTTAGTGGTTTCCCAGCATGCCTTTGACACCAGTATAGTGGTGGGAACCTGTTGCCTTCACCGTCACCTTAAGGAAGACATTCCTCCTCATGCACTGAAGACGGATCGTGTGTCTGGTTGCATATCTTCCAAAATCCAAACGGTTCTCGATCCACTCTGAAGACAGAGGGGAACCACACAAACCACTAGCTCCTGTCCTTCACCCACTGGGCTGCAAACATCACTGATATTGAACTGGTCCCGAAGAGAAAGGTGTGTTAGAGTTATGCAGCAAGTGATCTTTTAAATATGTTATAATTCAAAAGATTAACCTGGAAGCAGTTGTCTTCCTGTTTGAAAAGAAATGATTGTCAGCAGATTGACACGAAACTTTTCCAGACATAAATCCAGAGGTGTTCTCTGCTTCATGGTTACCAAATGGATTCGGTTGAAGCTGTTTATGTAGAATATAATTATTTAATTGCCTTATTATTACAGACGTTCCCTTCTGCTCCAGGAGCCGTGCGGTCAAGTTGTTTGTTAGCACTTTGGGATTGTTGCTCCACAGAAAGTGAAGTCGAGTGGAGCCGCCTTTGTTTTGCAAAGCTAATTATAAAGTCATTAAATACAAAGTGCACATGAACACAGATTACAGTTCTCAGGCTGGACGCTGTGCTGCTGCTGCACTGGGCTCTCATGCCCTTTATAACGTTATTACACGAGTCAACTTCTCAATTCAGAATGGTAGAGGATAAGAATCACAGTTCTTATGTGAATGTTTTTTAAAAAATATATTCCTCTACGTGATTAGCTGCAGAATTGCTGGAGTTATTTACCAGTAAACTTATTTTCAAGGTGAAAAAGTTGCATCGTGTTGCTTTAAGAAATCGGAAATCACACGATTTTCTGGCGCCAGTGAACAAATGACTTTAACAGTTTGGACTTCAGTGTGAGTTTCCCTTCCGCTCTGCGACAGAAGACTCTGCAGTTGCATCTGTTCTCAGGTCCAATAACAAAAATGACAAAGCTTTATTATTCTTCCTGGGTCCAATAACAAAATGACAAAGCTTTATTTTCTTCCTGTGTTCCTGTGTGTCTTTGTGCCGGATCCGTCCTGCGATCTGCTGTGAGCTGCACCTTTTTTTCGCAGGTTTTTCTCTGCAGTTTTTGAAATTCTTTCGATCTTTCACAAGACACAAATGGCTCAATGCCTCTTCTTTTTATTCGGTCACGTACCGAAGATTAGATGCCACCATCGCCAGCCGCCCACATTAGTCTCCGTCTTGTTCCTAACCACATTCATGGCCCCGGGCCAGCAGTCAGGGAGCTGTATGCACTGGATTTATTCACAGTGTTTACACAACAGCGAGACAAAGCCTGTTGAGTATCTGCTGCGAAAACAGACCATCACTGATAATTACCTCGAGATGATGGGGTAATTAGGCTGAGATGGTTTGAAGTAGCCCACTGTAACTGTTGAGTCATGTGGTTACATCCAGACTGGTCAGTGCAAAGGGTTACATACCGTATATACTGTATATATATAGGTATATGCTGTATATATAGGTATATACTGTATATATAGGTATATGCTGTATATATAGGTATATGCTGTATATATAGGTATATACTGTATATATAGGTATATACTGTATATATAGGTATATGCTGTATATATAGGTATATGCTGTATATATAGGTATATGCTGTATATATAGGTATATCTGTATATATAGGTATATCTGTATATAGGTATATACTGTATATATAGGTATATCTGTATTATAGGATATATGTATATATAGGTATATGTATATATAGGTTATGCTGTATATATAGTATATACTGTATATAGGTATTCTGTATATAGGTATATACTGTATATATAGGTATTTACTGTATATATAGGTATATGCTGTATGCATATTTATTCAACTAGCAAAGAATTTGTGCTGCTTTACTTGTTTTCTATCCTTGTAAATTAAACATCTTTGGTTTGTACACACCAAGATTTGAAGGTGCCATCTTTATTCTGAGAACAAGTGTCTCTTAGTTTAAACTACTTCGTATTGAACTTCAATGATTTTGTCTTTCACCAGTTTTCAGTTCTCGACTCGATGAAGAAGAGAATCTGTGAAGTTCCTGTCGTCGTGTCGTCGAGGTGCGTTCAGGTAAGAGTCTGCGGCTCGTAGGTTCAACCCTCACTGACCTGGCCCGAGTTGGGGAGGGTTGTTTATTAGTTTGACACAATGTGAAACAACATTTTTTGCGATATTCTTCTGTCACAAAGTTCTTGGTAATTGAAATATTTGCAGCAGAGCAGCTTTAATAACCCTAACCCTTCAGAAAAACCCATCCTCCACCTCCGGACTCCTGATTACCACCACACACAGAATCTCACTCGGAGGAAAACACAGAAATAAATAAATAGATAAATTGAATCTCAGATTCACTGAACACTGTCAGTCAGAGGTGAGCTGCTCAGGGTTATTATCTTTTAAATGAAAACTTTGAGAGCGGAAACAACTGAAGGGCATTTAAGGACATGTCCCAGGACACAAGACCAGACTCTGACCACGACCTCTGCCAACCCCCCCCCCCCCCCCCCCCGAGCCACAGTGGAATCTAACCGAGCCAGTAATTGAGCTGAAGTAGATACCTCAGCTCATCAGGGACCAAACCCAAATATCACAAATCGATGGGTCGGGTCAGATCCTGAAATCAGACATACTGATGTATCTGTGTGCTACATGGTGTTTGTTTGGTTCCAAATAAACATTTTGGTTTTCTTTATTTGAATTGAACAATAGCACACACACACACACACACACACACAAACACACAAACACACACACACACTGTCATGCATACTGTCTACACAAACACACGCCCTAGGAGAACAGTCCTGGCCAAGGCCCAAAGGCTTGAGCCCACAGGCAAGAGGGGGAGCACAGCCCACAATCTGGGCACATGGAGGTGTGTGTGTGTGTGTGTGTGTGTGTGTGTGTGTGTGTGTGTGTGTGTGTGTGTGTGTGTGTGTGTGTGTGTGTGTGTGTGTGTGTGTGTGTGTGTGTCACAGAATTAGAGGAGGGACAGTGTGAGAAGTGGGTGGAGATGGGATCCTGAGGGAGTGTTGGAAGTGTCTCAGCAGCATTTTGGTTCAGAGCCTTTGAAGGGGCTGAAGTTGAAGTTAACGCCGGTCGACACACACACACCGCCCGTAGCTCCTGCGTGTGTTTGTGTGTTTTCACCATTTCTCGTGTGTTTCCGTGGACTTCACACCGGACGCTATGGGAGTACACCGGCTGTCAGCGTCCTGTCAAAGGATTTTCAAAGTTCCTGAAGCGTGAGGGGAAGAAAAACGGACAGAAAATTCCTGGAAGAGTCACCTAACTCAACCTCAGGTATGTTTTCCCTGTGGCTCGCCGTGCACGCCGCTGCACTCCACTTCACTCGGCTGTTTATTGTGCACAATGACACCAGTATTTAGTATCACACTATTATCAAACAGTGCTCGGGGTATATGTAAACAGAGGGGAAGCTCCTGAAAAGCAAGAAGTGAACTTCGTTTGCAAAACATTAGTCAGACAAAGTTTTTTTGCACATTAAACTTCTTATATCGTGTTTTATTCAAACATACATGCACTTACAGAATGAGTTCAGGTTCCCATCATTCCCATCATTCCCATCATCATCATTTACTATGTGATTTGAGGCCAGCTGTTTTAAAAAAGGCGTTTTACAATTTAAAAATCAATTCAATCCAGTAAATGAACTTTCCTCAGAGAGAGGGAAGTGTGTGTGTTTGTTTGTTTTTAAATGTGCATGTTTTGGGGTTTGGATTTTCAAGTTTTTACTTCTGACAGTTTGTGCTCAAAGTGTTTTGCATGGGAGGAGCAGCACGGAGCAGCGGTGGAGGCACATGTCAACGCATGCAGCGCCGCTCAGGCCAAAGAGTCCCTCCCTGCTCTCTATTCTTTCCTCTGCAGCAGATTCATATCCTGCGTTGGAAGGAAATTGCTCAATCACGTTTTTACCTGTAACCAAATCCTCAGCACTGGAATGAGTGTAAAATGACCTCTCGGGGTCAGGGGCTGGGTTTTGGAATGTGTTGGGTCCCATCCCCTTCTCAGCGCGGTTGGGGTACGTGGCGCTTTCTATGAAATGGATGATGACATCTGTGATGGATGGACGCTGAGATAAGTCCCCACTTCACCTTTTAACGGTGACTTTCCATGATGGAAAGCAACACGAGTGGTGAAAGACAGCGACTCCCTGGTTTCACTGAACCTTGTTTGACCTGAGAGTCGGTGAGGCCTCTCTGGGTTTAGATGTAACCTTTTTACGTCGATGGTTTAATTTTGAACGAATAATTGGTTTTCATGACTCTGGAGAAATACAGCATCTCTGATAAGGCAGCGTGTTTTCCTAAAGAAGGATTGAGTAAGTAAAGTTTTTTTAGAAGTGTGGAGTTTGTGCAGCACGTGCACATCGTTCATCTTTTTAAATAATCTGAGGGCTAATTGGACAAAAGGGGCGAGCTTCATTAACGAGAGATAACAGCTGTTTGGAGGCTCGGAGGTGAAGTCGGGTCTGAGTGGAACTACCCGTCATAAAAGAGAGATGGATATATTACCCCCCGCGCAGTTAGGCTCCTCCACTGACTCGTACTGCCTGAATCACTCTGCGCTGAATCACCAGGAGAGGAAATGGAAGTAGTAATTATATAAAAAACGTCTGGGGAAATAAACTGCTTTCTGACTGACGTTTTCTGGAGAGCTGTGAGTGACAGCGCAAACGTCCGAGTCAGTGGACGTGTGGATGAGGTTTCTAACACGTGACGGACGGTAGAACTTGAAGAACAAGAGGAGCCGGACACGTTAAGGATGAAGACGTTTAGATTCCAGAGGGTCTTGATCATAAGCACTGACGACTGGTTGTTCTGTAAAGAAACTCAGCAGCAGAATGCAAACGTCATGTCCGGCCTCCTGCTGACAATCTGGCAAACTCCAGAAAACATCCAGACCCAGTTATTAAGTGCGATGCGTGTAAAAGATTAGATAATAACCCCCCCCCGCGACTCACTGTCGGCTTTAACGAACTGTTGAGTAAATGACAGGTTGAGCTCGCTAACAGGGAATGTTACTGAGGCATTTCAGACCCTCCCTGTGATCAGAGTGCTGTGAGGCCCGGTGTGTGTGTGTGTATCGGTGTGTGTGGGTGGGTGTGTGTGTGTGTGTGTGTGTGTATCGGTGTGTGTGTGGGTGTGTGTGTGTGTCGAATTTAACTTGAAAGAACCCCCCCCCCCCGACCCTCTCCACTCAACCCTCCACCCTTCACACGACACGACCCGACCCTGCAAACCCGCAGAGAGGCTCAGGCTGCACACGGTTTATGTGTTCAACATGCTGCTGTGTAGAAAGTCAATTTATCTTTTACAGCCCAGAATTAACATGAAAGCGTTAAACAAACACTGTCGAAAGCCAGAAGCAGTTTTCTTTTATTGTCACAGTCGCTTTAAATCTCATCCCCACAACATTTCCATGACTTCATCCAGAGGTTTTTACGACACAGCTCCACCACAACAACTACTTTCCCAGGAGCTCTCACAGTAACGTTGACTGCTCCTCTTGCAAAAGAGCTTTAACTAATTCTGTCTGTCTCGTAAAATCTAAATTGAAGTTGTGGACTAACCGTAACACCCGGGTGTGTGATGTGGTGGTTTTTAATGAGACAAGAGGGTTCAGCTGATACCAGTCAGTCCACTTCAGTCTATAATGGTAACCCCCTGACATTTAAAGTTGTTCACCCTGGGGGGGCCATTACCCCTCAGGTCGTTAAGGACTCACACGGAGCATTGTTAAGTGTTACTGTACCAATCTGCTGCACAGGGACAAATATAATTTATTATTACCGTTCACACAGTGGCAGTAATTACACGATCTGCACCAACTGACACACACTCGTTATTATCAATACCTTAAACATTCCTCTAACCCATGAATTCCTCTCTGAGAAATCGTTGACTGATAATCCCTCCGGCTGCTGCTCCATTAAGCAAAAACAGATTCCATGTCTGGTTCTTTTATACATAGATATCCAATATATAACTCTAACCTCCTCGGTGGAGGTAATTACATGTGTCACGATGGAGGATCCGTATGGATGTCGTTCCTCCCGTTCAACCCTGCACTTCACCGCACGACCACTCAATGGGAAGCTGAGTTTTATCACCACAGATTTGAATAGAGCACAATGCAAAACTTTGCTGACGTGCAGGATTAAGCGTATGAATCTATACGGTCAAACCTCAACGTGAGTCATTACGAGAGGCACTTCTCGGGGTTCTGAGTTTCATCCGATCGCTCGGTCCTGACAGAGGTAATCACCTCCGGACCGGAGCAGCACGGAGCTCCAGTTAGAGGCCTCAGAGTCCTGGCTTCACGCTGCGGCTGTGAGAGCGGTCAGCTCGGAGGCCACGCCCCTCCCTGACCCTTGAACCCTTCCAGACCCGGGGGGTTAGCATCGTAACCTCACCCTGACCCAATCCTATGGGTCTGATCTGAAACTGCACTCTTGCTGTGAACGTTTCAACAGATGACGTTCAGAGGGAATGTCCAGTTTCGGTTTGAGTGATTTGAAGCAGTGATTCCAAACAGAGGACGGTTGAAAAACAAGATTTAATTCCCTGGATTAAATTGGAATTACATTGAAGCTTGTATAGTTTTTAAAGGGGCGGCAGGAAAAGTGGGGTTTTTTTCAGAACATATTAAAAACAGACTTCTGTAACAGCTGTGAAATGAATGTTGTATGAACTCTAGAAACAAAGCCCTGTTATGAATAATGTAGAGCAGCTCTCGGGCGCAGGTGAGAGCGGAATGAGATTCGCTGGTGCCGGTCGGGTCCGAGTCATCGAGCACGAACACTCGTGCAGGAAAAGGTAATAAAGTGAGAGCAGCGCGCTCGGAGGCAGTTTCCATGAATGAGAGCGAGTCCGAGTCCCCCCCCCCACCTGCCTGATTTGAATTGGTACCTGGAAGCGACTTCGCATGTGAGCGAGAAGTGAGACTTTCGCTTCTTGGTTAAATATGTTATTTACGACCTCCTCACACACTCGCAGCTCAGACGGTCAATTCTCTTGCCGGCTGCCGTCTTCAGTAGGATGAACAAAGGATGATTGACAGCTCGCTGCCTTGTAGATATTAAGACTCCTGCGGTGTTTCACAGAGGAGGCCGCTCGTCCTGCCTCACTTCAAGAGAAACCCAAAGAAAGGAGTCATTTTTCTAATATTTTATGAAGGCAACACACGTTTTATGCTCTAGACGTCCTTTTTTCTCATATTTTGTGAAACAACTTGTTTTTAAATCCATGTTTGTGAGCACGGCCAAGATAACCCACCTGACAGGTGAGGCACATCGAGGTGCTGATGACACCACCGTGTTTATCGCTCAGGTGTGCAGGTGTCGTTTAGTCGCCATGAGGGAGTGAGCCGCCGGGATCGAGCCGCCGGGATCGAGCCGCCGGGATCGAGCCGCCGGGATCGAGCCGCCGGGATCCTAATGAGCAGAAATGTCCACAAGAGCAGAACTGAATCTCTGTCATTCAACCATCATCTGAGAACGTGTTTCTAAAAGTTGGGGGAATTTTTGTGAATTCATCAAGAAATGACGCAGAGATCTTGATTAAATTAAATTATGATATATTTGGGACTGATATTTACGAGTCTATTTCATTTGGTGGACTCTGGAGGGTTTATGATCTTTACTGAGTGCCACTCTAGGTTGATTTTTCTGATTCTTGGCATCGCAATTTGAAATCGTTTTTTAATCCTGCAAACTGAACGGCAGCCGAGACTTTCAGGCTGAAACTTGCCTTGATTTGGAAACATCTTGATGAGTGAGACCGAGAAAGTGTCATTTACTGGTTAACCCATCACTGGTTCAGTGTTTTTATAAAACCAGCAGATGGTGTGTGTGTGTGTGTGTGTGTGTGTGTGTGTGTGTGTGTGTGTGTGTGTGTGTGTGTGTGTGTGTGTGTGTGTGTGTGTGTGTGTGTGGTCTGATATGAGATGAATGAAGGGATTGTTCCTCTCCTCTTATTAAAATGATATCTGCTGCAGGAAAGCCGTTGTTTTCCAAAATGCTGTACAGACACAAATGAAACATGATTTCCTTCTCTCTGCGACTGTCCAGAGGTTTTCTAAAGTGCTGCAGCGTTGTTGCAACGTGTCTGCGTGACGGGGTAACAAGATGTCCGCATCACCCTCTTCTTGCATAGTGAATAATTGCAGCTGGAAGTGCGGCTGCTGACAGAGCACGGGGGCGAAACCAAATCTGTGAGGTTGCAAATCAGAACAACCAGAGAGTTGCCAAAGCTCTCAGACGAGCTGGTGGAAGCGCTGCGTCATCTTGTGTCGGCAAATGAAATTGTTCATGTTACACAAAGTTAATATCGTTGGTTAGAAGATGGTTTCTGTCACACTGTGCTCACGTTTGGTTTTAATCAGTTATTTGGTGCTATACAAATGGGGTGAGACACTGTGACTCCGCCCCCTGATCGCTATACGGCGCTGACTCTGGCGTTTTGGTGCAAGACGGCAGCGTTAGCGTGGCGTCCATCTTTTTTTGACTATCGTCTGATACAAATCAGTGAAAGGAAATTAACAGTGAATGTTTTCCTGATTGATTCTTTTCAGTTTTCAATCCCTCACAGATCCTCCTCCTAAAATACTTGTTATGTTAAATATGATTCATTGCAGCGCCTTTATTTAACGCCTGTGAATCCCACGCGGGGATGAAACGACACCAGGATATTAAGACGTTGAACATATTGTGCTGGTGACAACACAATATGTTCAACACACAGCAGGCGATTTAAATAACTGCTGACGATCTACAGGATCCTCGCAGTTACATACTGGAGGGATTAACGGGGATTAGGGTGAAACATGAAAACATGAAAACAGATTCACGCTGTACGTCAGCAGGGTTTTCAGCTGATAGAAACTGGTTTTAATTATTAGGTTTAACGACCCACATGTTTCACCACGTTTTCCTCAGCGACAACCTTTTACCTGAACGAGACGCGTCTCTGTTGCTCCTCGTTGTCGCACTTAGTTGTCAAATTTGACATTTCTGGGTTGTTTCATAGGTTAAATGTTAATGGCCGGAGTGAAGCATCTCTCTGTTATCCACGATTCTGGGTGTTTCCTTCGCCAGAATACAAGCGTGAGCACGTAATAGACTGACAGTGGGTGAAGCCTCCACATCCATCAGGGCTCAGTGCTGCAGCACAGACTCGGGGTCAGATTCTACAGAGGAACATGGTGGTTGATGTTTCTATTCACGGGTCAGGGAGGAGAGTGAGCTCTGTAATTATGTAAATGATAAATCGTGACACTTTCACTAATTTCCCAGAGAGAATAATCCTTGGATCTAGATTGAAAAATTCCTGGAATATTTAGTGGACTGATATTTACGTGTGCGTTTCATTGAAGGGCTTGTTGGGCCTTGCCGGAGGTCGGAGCTCGACCGAGTGATGTTCTGGTTATTTGATGCTATAGAAATGTCGTGATTGACAGCTGAGACTCTTGATTGGCTGAGCTGGAGCATCAGTGGGATGATTACACCTCGGCTCGATGCAATGATCACAGACTCTGGTAATCGTTGAATGATGGCAACGCCCGTATCCAGGATGTTTTGGCTCCATTGTTGTACAGCGGGAGGAGGTGGAGACGCGTCGTCAATCATCATTTAAACTTAAGTTATGCAAACATTACGTGAGACTTAATACCTATGCTGTACTTAATATGAGCAATAACATTCTCATATTAAGTATAGCATAGGTATTAAGTTTGGATGCACTGAAGGTGCGGAGAGGTGAACAAGACACAACTCACGTCACTCGTGTTACTGCAAAAAAAATCGGCTCATTTATATAAATGTTCTTCAGGCTTTATGGATTTTAACGAATCCTTTGAAACTCCCACATTCATGCCAACACCTTGACGTGATTACCCAGATATTGAATTTCACCTGAATCCCAGCAGCGCTCCCCCCCCCCTCCTTTCTTCTGGAGGATGTGGGAGTAATCGCTTCACAACAACCAGGAAAGGGGACAAGGGGATGAATGCAGTTGGAGACCGGGCAGGAATAATGCTGAATAGTTTACAGCGACAAAAAGTAAAACGAGAAATCCTTTAATTCCCTCACAAGAACCACTTTCTCCCCTTTCGTCCTCCACCGCACTTTACCAGTGCAGAGCCTTTGTGCAAACACATGGAGATAATTGCCGGGATGCCACCGGGCCTGGCAGGACCTGCTTGGAGTTGTTTGCTGTTTAAGATCAAAACCGACATTCCCGCCCTCCCATTATAAAACGCCCCCGGCTGTCAGATTGGCAGCTGTATGGATCCATGATTCAACTTGTCTGTGTTGCAATAGACATCACAGGAAATGGAGAAAAAACCTTTACAGATGCTGTGAGTTTAAAAGCACTAATGTCTGCTCGTGTCAGAAGAGGCTCCGGGAGAGAGCTCGTTCTCTGTGGCATCGCTCGTCCTCAGCCGACAGCAGAGAGCCGGCAGACGTAAAATCAGAAAGCCTTCTGTGGGGCGTGTTTAAAACTGTGTGAGTCTGCAGGAGGTCTCAGCTCCGTTCAGGTCTCAGCTCCGTTCAGAGCGACGACCCGAGTGGCTTCACTCTGACAGAGGAGCTGAAGAGGAGTGAAGAAGAAGCTGCTGCTGCTGCTGGTGGTGTGTGTGTCTGTACGGAGAGCTGAGAGTCTGGCTGCGGAAATATGACCCAGGAAGCTGGAGCTGAACATGTGGCTGCAGGTTTCTACCTGTGTGTGTGTGTGGTGTGTGTGTCTGTGTGTGTGGTGTGTGTGTTAAGATGCGGGTGTGAGAGCTGACCTGAGTCGCAGCAGCGGTGGCCTGAGGTTCCTGCCCTGCAGCTCTGGATGGTTTAGATTAAAACATTACAGTTTCCTTTCAGTCTCACCTTCAGGTTCAGTCGAGTTTAGCGTCTCCAGAGAAAGTTTGCAGTAAAAATCCACAGCAGGACGTACAAAATACTACGTTTAAATACTTCTGGTGTCCACAGTACACAGGAGTCTTAGAGACGCTAGTGAACGGGACTTGTTCGCCAAAACACTCATGTGCACAAAGATGATTTTAGTTTGAAAATGACATCATAAAGGACAGTGTATGGATTTAGCCTCAGTCTCTCACACTTTAGATCATTTTAGATCCAACACAAACCTGCACTTCCTCTACACCTGCGTGTTGTTTGCAGTTTATGATTATGAACGAGTGCGATGCAGAGAAAACTGCGGCTGATTTGTGGGATTCATTTCGTGTCCGACTCGTTCATTAGGTTCAAATTGAATTCATTATTTCTCTGTGTTTTTCTATCAGACGGTAATTTATCCTCATGTCCCGCTTACATCACCTTCCTCTGCTCACTCAGTGAAGGCCTTCGTTTTATTACAATAATGTTTGATTCACCTGAACTGTTTCCCCCTTTGAGTTATGACGGGGTCAAATATCGTTCAATGTTTTTTGCAAATTGCAAAAAAAGAAGTTTGGGTCGGCTGCAACTTCAGAGAAAGACAAATTGTTTTAGGTTATTGTAATTATTATTATCATCATCCACCCATAATGTAATATCATGCCTCTGTAATCACAGCTCTAGTAACCAGGAAGTGAAGGGGTGCCTTTTGATATTTGGGGTTTCATGTATGGCGCCTCATGGATGAAGCTTTGTTCTGCTGATCGAAAGGAGCCTGCTGTTTTTCAATGTTGCACCTCTCGATGACACGGCAGATAATTCTGTTTTATTTGATGTGCAAAGAAAAAACATGAATATTTTTAATCCGACCCCGCACACGTGAAAGAGAAAGAGAAAGATGACACTGCAGAAATATGTGGGAAAATGCGAGAGGCCCCCGAAATCTCTTCCCAAACCCAAACAGTGAGCTTGACGGTCCTAATCTGATTATCTGTCACCGGGAGGGTGGAGATAAGAACCCCACATACCTGTCACCCTCCACTGGAACCTCCCGCACCAGTCGACCTGCAGACACAGACCCGGGGAGACCTGTTTTCATGAGCCCACATAAACTCAGACTCAATCATGACGCTCTGTGGCCCGGTATGAAGACGTCTTTGTCTTCCCCTCTGTGTGCTCTCCTCTATGCAGACGCCAGGACTCCTATTGGACTAACAATGGGTTCAAACTGTTTAGATTTTCCTTCATAAAACTATCTGCAGAGGAGCGGAAAAAAAACCTGTGACAGATCTTTTCATCTCTGATCTGAGGGAACGGCATTTGTGCCCTGGAGATGGTTCTGTGTGGATTGCTTTTAGCTGAGGACGAGCTGTCAGAGAGGCAGTGAAGTGTTCTGCCCTCCGGCTCGCTCCGCTGTCACTCAGGGGTTCTGTGAAACCAGAGCCGGCACGGTCGGGTCTACTCACGGGTTTCCATGTTTTTTTGTGTACGTTTGCATTTGTTGTTTTAATTTAAGAGCGGGAAATACCCAAGGGAATGATGCACCTTCAAGCAACCTGAGGCTCAGTGATGCTCGTGAAGGAACGTGAACGTGGCAGCTAATTGTTCTTCTCTCTGGGGGCTGCTGTGGCTAAGGAGGTCGAGAGGGTTGTCCACGAACCAGAGAGTCGAAGGCTCGATCCCCGACGCCTCCAGTCTGCATTCCGGAGCTGTTATAAATGATTGGTTAGATGACAGAAAAATCTAAATCAAATTGATGTGAAATCATTCAGGTTTTATTCATTTATTCAGCTCAGTGTAAATAAAGCTGCCGTTTCACAAGGTATAAAAAATGCAGTATTCAAGACATGTTTTATGCAAATGTTGTAATTAATCCGTGCTGTGGCGGCTCACCTTTAGCCACTGATCTAAATTCATCTCAGTCTTAATCTATTTTTAACAACTCACGCTGTGGTTATGGTCTCTCCTGTAAAAGAGACATTACAATTCCAGCTGTGTGGGATTCTGATTCCTGGTCTATTATGAAAACAGCAATTTGATGGCTCATGCCTCCGGGGACGTGTAGCGCACAGACATCCATCTCAGCTCAGAGCGACATGCAGACGTTTACACTCGGATCAGCACTGAACCTCCCACCATCATCTTCATGATACACAGTCATCAAACTACAAATCCCCCCCTCAATGCTGCAGACTGACAAAAGGCTTAGAAGTAATAATTTCCATGAGCACTTGTTGCTGGTATTTTGCCACAAAATAATAATTATGGGGAAGGGTTCGGGCGGCCACCTGCCTGAAGGAGCTCGGAGGCCGACTTCAGGATCCTGACACAATGTGTTGCTTTATGTCGTCTCTGTTTCGGGTCAAGGCGTGTTGGGACAAGAGTCAGATACCTCGCCACAGACTCTCCTGTTGTGTCATTGTGTGTTTTGTGTGTGTTATTTGTGCAGAAACCAAAAAGACTATTCATTCCAGGAAACCCAAGAATGAAAGTTCCCCTTATTCCCTGATTGGTAGCATGTTGCGTAACATTTATCTCTCTCTTTTCTTCACTCTCCGTAGGTCTGAGGTGCTTGTGGGTGAATTAAAGATGGCAGCTTCGGAACAACCCTCCTCACTTTAGCAGCAGTGCTCCTGCACGTGGGAAGATGTCAGGGGAGTGTGGAAAAGGGAAAGGACAGCTCGCCGCTGAGGTTCACGCACCATCTCTACAACGTCACCATCAACGAGAACTCTGCACCGCGGACGTACGTCGAGACGCCCGTGAAGATGGGCATCGAAGTGACGGATCTGTTCTGGGAAATTGCCTTTAATGTCGTCTCGGGTGATGACGATGGGCTTTTCCAAGCGGAGGCCGTCAAAGTTGGCGACTTCTGCTTCCTCAGGATCAAGACTCGCACTAGCTACTCAGCACTCCTCAATCGGGAGGTCAGAGACACTTACACTCTCACTGTTGAGGCAACTGAAAGCACTTTCGACTTCAAGTCGAAGACAAAGCTCTTTGTCCAGGTGCTTGACACCAACGACTTAAAGCCTCTTTTCTATCCTGCCTCTTACAACGTGGCCATTGACGAGGACACACCACTCAAGTCAAGTGTGGTGAGGGTTAGTGCCACAGACGCTGACGTTGGGATCAATGCAGAGTTTTATTACTCTTTCACCAGCAGAGCTCATCCCTTCGCCGTCGACCCTTTCACAGGCACGGTCAGCGTTGTCAAGAAGCTCAACCGCACCCGGTCGGAGCGATACGACCTCACAGTTTTAGCTGAGGACAGGACCAAGAAAATGTCTGGAGTTCAAAAGTTCGGTAATGTCGCCAGAGTCACAGTAAACGTAGGTAAGATGTCGAACGGGCCGCTGGTTGTCACGTGTCCCCGAAAGCCCTCCGTGTCTGCAGACGGCAAAATAAGTATCGATGTCCACGTGGAGGGAGGAATCAGGTCTGTGAAATCCCTGAGTATCGTTGGAGGAGATCCACACAAGTGTTTTGAGATAATCCCCTCAGGTGTTCAGGGCACTGACTTCCAAGTGATCTCGACAAAGAGGATTATCTTGTCTCAAACTCCTTCTGGGCTGAATCTTTCCCTCCAAGCTAAAGACAGGAGCTTCCCGACTTTACTCTCTCCAATTACACAGATCCACATTCCGGCCTATCAGTACAGCCCGTTGGCCTTTTTGGAAGACACCTACATTGCCACACTGAGTGAGTTTTCACCTCCCAGAAGTCACGTACTGAAGGTCTCTGTCAACGTGGCGTCTTATAACGTTTCCTTTAGCATCAAAAATAATCCAGACAGCTCCAAATTCAGGATAAATCCCAAAACGGGGATTATCGTAACAACGGCGAAATTTGACCACGAGAGTAAGGATCGATATGAGTTTGATGTAGTGGCGAGTCACGGTGAAGTGGAGACTCACGTAGTGGTCGAGATAACGGATGAAAATGACAACGGCCCAGAGTTCACCCGGAGCTCCTACCAGGCCACGCTGGAGGAAAACAGCCCCGTCGGCAGCAGCGTTTTGAAAGTAGCAGCCACGGACAGAGATAGCGGCAAAAATGGCTTTGTGACCTACACCATTGCCAACTCAGGCCCCTTACCTTTTACAATAGACCCCTTTACTGGTGACATCTCAACCTCCGAGCACTTGGACTACGAGCGCATGAAACGGCGGTACCACCTGAGGGTGTGGGCCTCGGACAGCGGCAGCCCCTTCAGTCGGGTCAGCGAATGTCCCGTGACGATAACCCTGAACAACGTCAACGACAACATCCCCCTGTTTGAGAGGGTGGGCTGCAACGCCACCGTACCTCTAGATGTACCTGTGGGACACACGATATGCCAGCTGTCAGCCATCGACCTAGATGAGCTGCAGCAGCTGACGTACGTCATCGAGTCAGGAAATGAGCCCCAAGTGTTTGGAATTGACTCTGTGTCCGGAGCCGTCACCCTCAGGCAACAGATTCACCTGGGGTCAGGTTCGTTCACTCTGAGCGTCGTAGCCACGGACGGAAAACATCGCTCCGAAGCGACAGTCGTCAGGATAACTGTCACGAACAGAGGCGACGAGCCGACGCTCCACTGCCGGGAAACGGACATCTTGAAACAGCTCACCGATAAACTGATCGAGTCCATCGAACCCATTCTAACCAATCAAGAGGAGGAGTCGTTCTCCGATATTCACATCACCAATCGATTCTCTCCCAAGTTCGACATCGCCATTCCCAGCTCCATTGAGCTCATCGAGGACCATCCGCTGAATTCCAGCATTATCCAGTTCAAGGCCACCGACAGCGACACCGGGTTTAACAGCAAACTGGTTTATTCCATATCCAGCGGGAACGAGGACGGCTGCTTCTCCATTGACACGTTCTCGGGCGACCTTGTGTTGGTTTGCCCACTCGACAGAGAGAGCAAAGAGTTCTACATTTTGAACATCACCGTTTACGACTTGGGAACGCCGCAAACATCCGCATGGAAATTTATCGCGGTGAATGTCATGGACGTCAACGACAACCCTCCTGTGTTCGATCAGCACAGACATGTCATACGTGTGCCGGAAAACATAGACGTCGACGCTGTTATTTTTACGGCGCGCGCCGTCGATCCGGACGCAGAGACAAACGGAAACGTCGTGTATTCCCTGCTGACGTCTACCGACATGTTCGGGATCGATGACCTGACGGGTGAGGTCACTGTGAGGCAGCATCTGGATCGAGAAACCTCGCCAAGGCACGACCTGATGATCGAAGCCAGAGACCAGGCCAAACCCGGCCCTCAGCTGTTCTCCGTGCTCGACCTCGTGGTTGTACTGCAAGACGTTAACGATAACCCACCCACATTTGTACCCAGGGTTTACAAAATAAAAGTCCCCGAGGACGTTCCTGTGGGCACCCATCTTGTCTGGGTGGAGAGCGTCGACTTGGATCTGGGCATCGGCGGCATCGTCACCTACAACCTGAAGAACACGGAGAGCGGGATCTTTCACCTTGACTCCTCCACTGGCGCCCTGACCCTTGAGAGGGAGCTGGACTTTGAGAGGAGGCCATCTTACAACCTCACGGTCCGGGCCGTCGACCACGGCCTCCCTCGCTCCCTCTCCTCCTCCTGCTTGGTGGAAATCCAGGTTCTGGACGTCAACGAGAACCTCCACAGGCCGGTGTTCTCAGAGTTTGTGTACGAATCGGGCGTGATGGAGGACGCCGCCGTGGGGACGTCTGTGGTCACGCTTACAGCTTCGGACAAGGACCTGGGCAGAGATGGAGTCGTTCGGTATCACATCCACGAAGGATCTGGTGTCGGAGTTTTCACCATCGATGAGGAAACAGGTAATAAACACTGGTTTAGATTTATTGTTATATTAGTGGTTGTATTGTTAGAAATGGAATGATAATGCTTTCTTACAGTCTTGTGATAATATATTCAACACACCTCCACATATGTAGGCCACTATATTGCAATATTAAAGGATATAAATACTTCATACTACTAATATACTAATACTGCAAATATACTTAGAGACAAATACAGATTTAAAAGTATAAGCAGAGTCATTGCTTCCTACTGTGTCAAATATATAGAATATATATATAGATACGATTTTACACATTTGAAATAGTAAAGAAATTAAAAAATATGACAGGATATAGTGGCAGGTTGTTAAGTGAATGTGGGAAATGCTGAGTTCCCTTTAGCTGAGACACCCACAGCTTGTACAACGTGGTATTTCCCATGTGCATATCCTTTACAGAGGATTCCCTGCGACCTCTCAGCCGTTCCGTGGCACATTCCACCATCGGGCTGCTGCACTCAAAGCTCCGATAACATCAGGGCAAGCCGAGGATCTATGTCATTGTAGAGCAATGCTGAAATAAATCTCTCTTTCGGTGTAGCTGGATTTTCTCAGCTCTCCCTCAGGGTGTCCAGATTTAAAACTTCTAGCTTCAGCCCTTGTTTCTAGAGTCCGGATGAACCATAACTTACTTGTGGTATTCGGCCTCTTGACAGAAGCATGTCGCCGATGTTGCTCTGCAGAGAATTCAAAAAATGTCTCAACCCTCCTTTGGGAACCAAAACAGACGTTTTAAAATGCAAACAACATCCTTGAGCTTGATGACAACCACAGGGATTCATATTTCCTCCTGGGGGGATATGGATATTTATTGTGAAATTGATTATACTGATAAGTGATTAATTCCTGAGGCACAGTCGCAGGTTTGAAATGTAAATACAGATGTGTTAATGAATCCTGTTTCTCCACCTTCATATCTCAGGTGTGATTCGTACAACCGAGAGCTTGGACCGCGAGACGATACCTCACTACTGGCTGTCCGTCTATGTCACCGACCTGGGGACCGAGCCTCTGGTCTCCTGGACTCACGTCTTCCTGGAGGTGCTGGACGTTAACGATAACGCTCCGGAACTTTTGCAGCCCGTGTACTTTGCATCTGTCCAGGAGAACGTGGACAAGGTCACGTCTGTCGTCCGGGTGTCGGCCACAGATGTGGACGCTTCCTCCGAGGGGAAGCTTTCCTTCCAGATGCCGGAACCTCACCGGAAGTTTTTCGACGTCGACTCCAAAACAGGTAATTGAGAGTGAATGAGCATCAATTTCATAAAGTACGGCCAAACATTAACCATGAAATCTAAGCATTTTATTTCTGTATTATTCAGCCGTGCAAAGTTTAATTAAATCGTCTATATGCAGCTTCACCCTCCAGTTCTCTGAGTGCACGTGCAGACATTTGAATGTGCAGCTCACTGAAACATGTCATTGAAGCTTTTACTGAGCCAACGTACGTGCAGGGACTTATGTAATAACTCTGGGCTGATTTGATCGGCGCCATTTTCCTGTTTCATGAGCAGGTTGCTCTGAATTGTATGCGACACCTCTCCCTCGGATGGATTTATGTATAAACTCAAACCCGATTAGTGAATATAAGACATCTGGAGCACCTTTTGTCTCTCAGATTTCATTTCTACATTTCTATTCATGTGTTGCCATGTCTGCAGAGCTGATTTACAGTTTGATTCGGGGATATCGCTGCAGCTGGGAGGTGAAGAGGTGTGGATACAGTAGATTTGTCCTAATGCACTGGAGAGCAAGTCAGAACAAGCGATGCAGAACCCGGGTGTGTCACAGAGGCAGCAGAGGTGTCTATTTAAAAGACATTTCTCTGGAAATCACTCAGAAGCTCATTCGTCCGTTTTCTGAACGGATGTGACATTAGTGAGAGACACAGCAGGAGGTCAAAAGATTCCTGTAGCTTTCTGCGTGTTCGTCTTTGACAGTTGCAAAACGGAGTAAACCACTCACAGGGTTTGAAGTCGGAGGGAGTGAGCCCGACAAGCCGCGACACGTCCCGTTGTCCTCTCGTAATCTGCGGGTAGCTCTGGAGTTGGTCCACACCCAAAGGCCAGTGTACTGAGGGATTCCAGGGGAGGAGGCCGAGCTGTGTTAACAGAGAGTTGTGTGTTGAAACGGGCGGAGAGCAACACACATGCACACAAGCGTTTTTTTTACGGGCAACAAAGCAGCTGAACATACAAACGGAAGAAAACTGCGTCTGCGTTTTGCTTTTAACTTCCTCAGGATTTATCTGCTGGACAATCTCAGCTGTGGAGTCGTTTGAATGTAATAGAGTCAAATTCATGGAGATGAACTTTACTCCTTATTCTTTACTGAAGATTGGTTTCCAAAAATGTATCTTACATGAGTCTGCATAAGAAAAACTAAACATTGATTTTAAGCAACGCAATAGAACGAGAAAACACGGAACTAACCACAAATCAACGAACTCCTAATACTAATAATTTAATAAATTTGTCAAAAATAACAGAGTAATTAGCACAGACGTCCAGTTAAACATTGAGAGGATCTGATGACAAAAGATACACACGACAAATCTGATATCAGCCCGTCGCTGAAACCAGATCCTTCGATCCACCTCGTCTCATTTTCACAAACTGTACCCGTGATTACTAACGTGGAGGATGACGAGCGTAGAAACCTCTCCTGCCTCGACAGGATGAGAGTGACTCAGAGGTTACTGCCCAAGCTTTTATTTTCCTGACGCATGTGAACACGCTGATTCAACCTGAAAGAACGAGTTGAAAAGGTTTCAGGAGGGAAGGATGTGAGCGGAGGGAGGGAACAGAATGTCCGTTCTGGGTTCTTCTGTGAACACGTTTCTGTCCAACTCTGACAACAGGTTCGTGCAGACAACAAGGGAGGGACGAATTACTAAATGAACAGAAATCTGCTGTCGGTCTTATTGTGTGTTTCACCAAAAAAACGTTGATTGTTGACAAGGCCGGGCACGTCAGGAATTCCTCAAGTTACTCACAGACTTTAACCTGCAATTTATCTATTGGTGAAACAAAAAGTTGTTCTTGCTGTTTCTAAGATTAACATCGTCTGTAGGAACCATCAGGCTCAGAGCTGAGATCCACAGACAAGTCAGAGTCGTCATGACGATTTGATAACATAAGGTTTTAATGAGATTTGTTAACAATAGTGAAAGCACAGGTTTCAGGATCTGTTTGTTTAGGATTTCTGAAACGTTTGAAAAGCTTGAAAAACGTCCACGTTTTGCATCTGAATGCCCCTCGAGACGGTTTGTCTGTCCTCAGATCAGATATCATTGTCATTAAGACTGACGAGCGAAACCGAAGCAGATCTCTGATCAGATCAGGTCGTCATGTGATAACGGACGTCGGTTTCAGATCCTGGGGTGTCAGCTTGGATTAGTTTTAAAAAGCCTGCTCCAGCAATTAGTGAAGAATTGGGCCGTTAGCTGCTCCTTACAGGCGCTTGCTTATCCTCTTAACTTCATCTGCACTCATTTGTTCCTGGAGAAGTCGACCTGTGATTCTACTTCAAGACGCAGACCCAGGGGAATTTGGCCTCCAGGCGTTCACTCCCGATATGTTAGAGTGTCCTTCTCCCTCGTTGATATTTATCTGGAAACTCCCAACACGTAATTAAAGATATCCCCTTTAAAAAAAACAGATTTCTGACTGGGGCTCACAGAGGGAAATAAAGGCAGGAAGGAGAAGTGGCAGCTGTGCAGTTACAACCAGAGAGAAACAAACAACCCCCCCCTACCACACACACACACCCAGACAACACTGTTTATCTTCTCATGGTTTTGACGGCCGTCCAGCTCGCTGAGTGAAAACAGGCGCCGAGGGAGGGATGAGGCTTTACCCCTGATTCTCGTGTCGGCGCTAATGACAGAAACACACTTTCTAACGGGCCCCACCTGTTCTAATGACGTCCTCCCAGCGGGGCTTGTTTGCACTGTCGTAAAAAAAAAAAACGGGCCCAACGACCCCCGGCAGGGTCGTTCACGCCACCGACAACCCACGGCTTTGTCAACAGCTGCATGTGCATCTGGGTCCCAACTTCCTTAACAACTCCAGTCCACAATATAGATTCTATATATACATTGAACACAAGTAAGTATCAATTGAAATATTGGGATAAATTAGGATTTAAAAAAAATGTTGTGTTCTTTTTGGCTGAGGACGTAAAGAGAAACTGAATTAATGATGTGAAAAACACAGATTTGAAGACGTTTTTGATCAAACTTAGAATATGTATTCTTTTATTTTGAAGTCTGACATTGCACACACACACACACACACTCACACACACACACACACACACACACACACACACACACACACACACACACACACTCCCCTCTTATCCAAACATTCCTCCTGTCTGTCATGTCTCGAGGGAACAGCGGCTCTAAATCTTAATCTAAGACTTAATTTATGTAGTTTGCATGAGATAAGATCAGAAGATGCTCGAATCAACACAATTAGGAAACTCACACATTGCTGCCGCTGGGGAAATACAGAAAAGGGTTACACAATAAGTAGTCGATGAGTGTCAGATGACAAATGTTTCCAGTCTTCAATCTCTCTAATTAAGGTTATGGTGTGTTTAATATGCGGAATGTGGGAAACTGGGATCGAACCACTGACCCTCTGGTTAGTGGCTGATCCGCTTCGTAGAAATGATTGCAAGACCACAGGCGATATCTTAAGATCCTCCATGTTAGTGGATAGGAAATGGACCATAAATACACGATGGATAAAGTAAGTAAATCATTTTAAGTAGTTCTCAGTGTTCTCAAGTTCGGTTTTAAATCGTATTTGATGATATATAAAGGGTGCATGTATCGGATCATGTATTTCTGGATAGTGGGAGGAAGTGGAGAAGCTTCGTCCATCTATATTTACAGTACATCTTCAGAGATGTATATTTTTCACTTGTAGTTAATAACTATACCTCGTTCTTCCTTTTAAAACAACATCAACAATTTAAACAAACCAACCAGTCGTCAGCTAATCCTCGAGGAATCACACATTTTAACCAGATAGTGAATAAAACCAGACAAGAGCACGAAGCCGTTGGTTTGTCTTTGTAACGGTGTCTGCTGAACGCCCTCAGCAGGTTGAGGGACGGGAACAAATTGTTCCGATTTCCCGACAACATCTGCACAGCGGTGAATTACCTGCTGAGCCACATAGTTTATATCTAATACCAGACACAAACAGCCTCTGAGACACAGACACAGAGGCTGATTCACCAAACAGCCGTCAGGGTCCAATGATCCTAAATGTGTAGGAGGCGGTGAGTGAGGGAGGATCTCTGATTGGCTGAGATTTTACAGATTTTAAGACTCATGACAAAGATGATGCACACACACACATAAGGAAGTACCTTTATTAGGTGGACACACACAAACACACAGTAACAGCAGGAACAACATCCACACACCAAAAGGTGTTTGCTTAGCTGGGTCGCCACCACACACACACACACACACACACACACACACACACACACACACACACACACACACACACACACACACACACACATCTACACACACCTACACACCTACACCTATAATAACAGAAGCACTAACCCTTCTGTCAGTGTTTATTTGTTTAAGTGTAATTAACACTCTCACTTACTTGAGACTCACAAACACTAACAGCATTGATTATGTCTTTGTGTGTGTGTGTGTGTGTGTGTGTGTGTGTGTGTGTGTGTACAGGTGTTATCAGCACTCGCTCAGCCTTGGATCGGGAGTCTAAGCCGGAGCACTGCATCGAGGTGAGACTCTAATAAACCACGTTTTCTCTGAAGCTGAAAGAGAAGAGAAACGAACCCATGTTCCACCGTCTCCTTTAAAAACAAAAGGAGATCTGAAACTTTTTTGTTATTGAGCCAAACGTTGCAAAGCAAAATAAAACGGTTCTTCCTGAATTCTCAGGTCATCGTGTCAGACAACGGATCTCCGTCCCTGCGCTCCACCGCCACCGTGGTGATCCGAGTTCTGGACGCCAACGACAACCGACCAAGTTCACCGACAAACTTTTCCACGTCAAGCTTCTGGAACAGCGCCACCTGGAGGGTAAAAAGGACGTCTACAGGATGGTCGCCCACGATGGCGATGAGGGTTCGAACGCTGTGGTGACCTACATGCTGCAGGACAACATGGACGGGCGCTTTGAGATCGACTCGGTGACGGGCGAGGTGACGTCTCACGGGGACTTCTCCCCCGGGAACTACAGCATTCTCACGGTTTGTGCTTCCGACAATATCTTCACACCTTTAACTCTGATGTTGTGCACACGGTTGCCAGATCTGAGAAACCCTCATTGCAGTTGTGCGTGGCTCTGAAACGAAAAGGGGGGGCCTCACGTCTTTCAACGAGCGAGATCTCGAGTTTTGCACTTCAACAGGTTGGAGGTGAACACTTTGTCTGAAGAGTTGTGCTTGATTTTACGTGTCGTGGAGACTTGACAGTCTCGACGGAGCCCAGCAGCTCTTCTAAAGAGGCTGAACTACCCCGTGCTTAATCCCCTTAAAAGACACTTGAGCTCACTGAGGACAGTGAGTGTCTCAGTCCTTGTCAAACTTCCTCCACTGATGCACAGAGCAGCTGTTACACACGATCAAATGATGAAGCCAGTGTTATTCTACGTGTTTCCTCTTCCTATGAAAAGAGTAAAACCCAAATGTCAGAATGTTCTTATTTCTGTGGACTCTCCACCACAAGCCCTTTTTTTTGTTGTGGTAAATGTACCTGATTTAAATGTTGGCGTCATCCCCATCAAAGTTATTATCTTATGCAAAGATCGCTCCTATTACTTCTCCACTGTTCTGTGAGCCTGTCGACCATCATCTGTTAATCTCACTGGATCTTCTCCTCGGGGTCAAAATGGCGACTTCAATCTGGTGGGGAGCCACGATTCTGTTGTTGTGGCCAAAAACCTCTTGGACGTTGTTCTTGTCTCCACACGTTCGATTCCTGGAGCTCATCCAGAGTGACTGTCAAGTACCACTTCTCCCCTGATGCTCACTTTGACCACGTTCCCAGTTTACTTGACCATTTACTACTGGTGAACTCGTGATGAACAGAAACTGGAAATGTGGGTCATTTTACATTATTACTTTCTTAATAAACTCTTGTATCGATTTTGTTTTAATCTCCAGATCAAAGCCACAGACGAAGGCAGCCCCTCGCGGTCGTCCACGTCCCGACTCGACATGGAGTGGGTCGCCCGCCCGCCCCCGTCCGCTGAGCCAATCACGTTCGAGGAGCCACACTTCACCTTCGCCGTCATGGAAAAGGACAACGTCACACACATGGTGGGCATCATCATGACGGAGACGCACCAGCTGAGGTGGTTTGATATCGTGGGTGAGTGTAAGCGAACGCACACACACCACACACCACACACACACACACACACCACTGTGGCGCCGACACTCGGGTGTTGAGCTGATGATCGATCGGAAGCCGTTCGCTGAGCAGGTGAGACGAGGACAACAGAATAAAGTTCGAGCTCCAATGAAGAAACAAGCATCGCACACGTCAGGGTAATGATCTCTGACCGAAGACAAACCTCGGAGAAGAGGAACAACTTTTAATATTTCTACAATACACTCAAATTTAAAAGAAAGGGGAGAAGATCAAACTCTGAACCGGGTCATCGCAGAGGAACGTCTCATGGATCAAAGCAAAGTCTCTCATCTCCTGCAGCCGAGGCAGAAAGAAAAACATATTAGTAAACCACGTCTGACATTCACCAGATTGCCATTTACACCAAAGTGCTGAGTTGTAGAGCGCCGCTTCGCACCGGAGCATCCACACAGGTCACAGCCGTCAAGCGTCCTGATGAGTCTCCGTCGAACCGGAGACGAGCAGTTTCCCCCGAAGGTCGGCAGGGAGCGAGAGTGAAGGGGGGGGGGGGGGGGTGGAATTTATTTATCTGATCAAACCCACTTCTTCTCAATCAGCCTCTTCACAGAATAGTTTTTTATCAATTTGTTAAAAGTTGCTTTCACCTGATTTATTCTATCGAGGATGTAATTTCTCTTTGTCTACTGGACGTACAGAAGTTGGTGTTTTTTTCGGTGTTATGTATTAAGTTCTATATATTCTCATACGTTGAGTTTATAGATATGTAGGATACGTATAAAAAAAAAAGTGAATTCCTTGGGTATGTACAAAGCCAACTTTCTGCAATACTTTCCCTCCAGTGTTAGCAGACTCTCTTTGTTTTATAAGTTATACACAAATAGATAAAACAATCTCACTATCGTAGAAGTGTGAGTGTCCCTGGAGTCATGGAGGAGGAGGAGGAGGAGGAGGAGGAGGAGGAGGAGGAGGAGGAGGAGGAGGAGGAGGAGGAGGAGGAGGGTCCTGGTGTGAGTGGTTTCAGCAGGAGGTTTTCTCTCTGTGAGGATTAACCAGCAGCGTTCCTCCTCTCATCACCGGCCAGATCACCACAGGAGAGACAAGTAGCCATCCCTCCTCTCCTCTTCCTCCTCCTCCTCCCTCTCATCCTCCTCTTTCTCCTCCTCCCTCCTCTCTGCCCTCTCTCCACCCGGAGCCATTGTGAGAAGGACTGTCACTGTCAGAGGGCTTTCTGGGAAGTAACAGGCGTGAAGACATCTTTTTAGCTGGAGTGGAAATCGGCGCTCTGGACTCCGGAGGTGCCCGTTTGTCTCCTCTCATTCTGAGCCTGGCAGGAAACCACATCAGCGTTTCGCCAGGTGGTTTCCTGCCAGGCGGTTTCCTGCCAGGCGGGGCAGCGTGTGTGCAGGAGAAAGTCCGAGGTTCCTCCTGTTCCAAGCTCGATCGGTGCCAGAACACGACAGAACACAACAGACTCTCTGTGCATCCCCGAGGCGACGACTCCGAGCTGCTGCCACCGGAGGTCTGACATTCATGATGTCAGGAAGAGTCCTGATCGTCCAGAGGAGACTTTGTTTCTGAGACGTCCTAAACACAAGCCCCGTCCACAAATCAAAATGATTTTAGCATAAAAACATCAAAAGGAAATAGACTTATATTATTATTATATATAGGTCTAATAATCAGAACCCAGAACAACCAACAGCAGCCTCAGGGGAACTGTAGCTCCAGTGTGTTTGGTTGTAAAGCTGCGTAACAGCGTTTCTCTCCCTGTACGGTCTGTGAACATAACTCAGTGATTATCACTCTGATGACCTGTCGACCGGCAGCTCCACCCGTCCTCTCCTCCTCTCGTCTGATGGGGTTTGTCCTTAAAAGAAAAATGATGCTCCAAGGTTTTTTATTCTATTATTCTATGTATTCTATCTTTCCCCCGAGGCCCTCGTTTATCCAGAGATCCCACTGTGTTCTGGTTTTCCTTGGACCCGAAGTCCAGTGGCTCGGTTCTGTGGCTTTTTCTTAATCCTGCTGCCAAACACACAAACAAACGTACAGGGGGGGGGGGGGGGGGGGAAAAACCTCCTCTGTCATACTTGCCCCTCAGTGTGTGACATTAGATCGGATGTTGTTGTTCTGGAATCAGAGGCGTGACGTGTAACACGGCTGTGTTGGCGTGCCCCCCCCCCCTTTCTAGTGTAAAGTCAGATCAACTCACACTCTGTGTTTGTACCTTTCTACATGTTGAGGAAGAGTGAAGGTACAACATTCCTGCCCTGAACAGTCTGTGTAAAAGATGCCACTGATCCACTGATCACAGCCTGGGCAGATGGGGGGGGTGTTGTGTCACAGAACTCCTCTCCCATACCGATACCATCAGGAATTTATCGCCCCCGCTTTGCGTTCGCCTCTCCAGCAGCAGGGAACAGATGTCTATCGCGTTCTCTTTGTCAAAATAAGCGAAACACTTCCTGTGAATGTGCGAGGTGCGTTCAGAGCCGTGTGGAAGCAGAACACCGGGGACCGGATATCGAGGAGCAGGCGAGGAGCAGGCGAGGAGCAGGCGAGGAGCAGGCGAGGAGCAGGCGAGGAGCAGGCGAGGAGCAGGCGAGGAGCAGGCGAGGAGCAGGCGAGGAGCAGGCGAGGAGCAGGCGAGGGCAGGCGAGGAGCAGGCGAGGGCAGGCGAGGAGCAGGCAGGGCGCAGGAGCAGGCGAGGAGGCAGGCGAGGAGCAGGGAGCAGGCGAGGAGCAGGCGAGGAGCAGGCGAGGAGCAGGCGAGGAGCAGGCGAGGAGCAGGCGAGGAGCAGGCGAGGAGCCGGCGAGGGCTGCATGTCTGCTTGTGGATGGATGCAGCATCCCTCTGCCGTCACTGTGATCCCTGATCCGTGCGCTGGATCCCTGCTGGGCGCCATGAGATGAGGGTCGGCACCTGCAGGTGTGAGGACGCCCCTCTCTGCTGGAGGGCGAGGTCTGTCCTCTGCGGGGGGGGAGGGGTTGAGCATCCGCTCTGAGAGGACGTGTTAAGACTGCGATTCTGATTCCAGCGGGGGGGGGGGGGTTCCAATAGCTTGTGATGGAAACACAATGAGAATGAAAACGACTTCACGTCACACTTATAAGTATAAGAAATCTTTCCCCAGGGGGTAAAGGGTGACACTGTAGTTTAAGTCCAATTAGTGTCTGATTACAAAGCATCTAAGGCGAGAAGAAAAACAAATACAATATCATTTAAATACTGCAAATCATACGGTTCTAAATCTTAAATCAAGTATGATATGACGACCTCCTTTCCACCTTGGAAACATTCCACCCTATCTCATGTTCTTCATCAGCAGAGGAAACTTCATTCTCTCGTGAGTAATGTGACGTTTTAGTTTGATAGATTGAAAATGAGTGAGTGGATTTTGACTGATGATAAACTCGTCAAACTTTCTCCCTGCTTTCCAAACCACTGGGTGCTCCTATCCCCCGGGGCGGCAGCAATCTGAATCACAGAGGTCACGAGATGTTTGAAAAGAAACCAGAGAAGAACAACAACTTTGTTCATTTGTCTTCTTTCTCTTTTCTTCACTCACTTCAGCAGAAAGTTATCAAACTGTATCACGAAGCGAGTCGAGGTCAGAGTCGATCCATCTTCATTTCTGACCCTCGCCTGTTTCCCCACCTCTGAGCAGTGACTCAAATAATACGAGAGCAGATCAAATCAGAGAAAATGATTCTCTCAGCAGGAACGTTGACCCGATCCTCCGAGTTCGGGTTGAGGACAGCGTGTCCCCCCCCCCCCCCCCCCCCCCCACCCGAGCAGAGCTTCTCCTCCTCCAGGTCGGTTACCCGGAGGACACCCCGAGGCCGACACATGCAGGTCAGGTTGAGGAATTAAAACCTCCTTTTATTATGCCTGCCAGCAGATTCTGGGGGAAGTTGCGGTCGGACATCTGTTCTCTGGTCATCTCGTGGTCGGCTCCTCGACTCGCCCTGAAGCGGAGCGTCTGCTTCCATCTCTGCTGATCACTTCCTCTGATAACCTAGTTGCACAGAGTCGGACTCTGTGAGGGGAAGGGAGAAGCAAGAGAGGATCCACGGATCAGTGGTTCAGCTCGGTCACTGAGGCTTTAGTGTGTCTGCTTGTGTGTGTGTGTTTGTGTGTGTCTGTTTGTGTGTTTGTAATAACAGAAAAGGAGGAGGTGGAAAAACAACAAGCGGTTAAATATTAGAGGGATTTATTTATTTAGCTTTATCTAATCCACTTTTGTCTTTGTGTACATGCGCAAATGAAAATATGCAGCCTCAGACATCACATAATAGAAGTGTGTGTGTGTGTGTGTGTGTGTGTGTGTGTGTGTGTGTGTGTGTGTGTGTGTGTGTGTGTGTGTGTGTGTGTGTGTGTGTGTGTGTGTGTGTGTGTGTGTGTGTGTGTGTGTGTGTGTGTGTGTGTGTGGCCTTTTGCAAGCTGGATGTCTTAATAAATACCATCTGGTTGAGCAGGCATGAGTTACCTTTCTCACGTATGAACACACAACCTGCTGAGAGAGAGAGAGAGAGAGAGAGAGAGAGAGAGAGAGAGAGAGAGAGAGAGAGAGAGAGAGAGAGAGAGAGAGAGAGAGAGAGAGAGAGAGAGAGAGAGAGAGAGAGCTAAATGAAGACTAGGCAGAAGGAAGGGGGGATGGAACACAGAAAAAGGAAGAGAAAGAGCATCAAGCCGATTAGAGAAGCCAGATGGACGCGGAGTGAGTCTGTGTTGCTGCAGATTTATAATTAGATGATTTCTAATTATCAGATAAATCAGGTTCAATAAAAGATCAGTGATGCAAATAAACAAGAAGCCAGAGTTTTACATTCAGAGCAGAGAAGCTGTTGGAGGCTTTTCAGTTCAACGTTTAGACGAATAGAGGAAAGTTTCTAACTGTGATTAAAAATCCTCTTACAAAGAATTAAAAACCTCTTAATTCTATTAATTAAGACGTTTTCCACATCAGTTTCAAAACAGAAATGTTGCTGCTGCTGACGTTGTCGTTGCTGCTGTTGCTACGTGTGTCTCAGTTGGTTCCAGTGTTATACATCATATGATTTAATGCAACACATCCGTTCTCTCTGGTTCAGTGTAAAGTTCCCATCATGCATTGCCTCGGTGTGAGCAGGCAGTTTATACATGTCAGGCCCTTGTGCCTGTATTCAGGAGGGAAATGACCTGTCGTAAAGCTCTGAGCGGCTGGGAGTCGACCTGCTGACCTGCTGCCTGAGGCCTAGTCAGTCAAGTGGGGGGGATTCACCTCTACATATTTTGCATATCTCACAGTTAAAAAATACATAAAATTAAAACTGGACTGCTGCAGTTACTACAGTTAAAGTTACGGACGTGGAAAGTTTATTATAGCGCCCCCCCCCCCCCCCCCCCCACAGGCAACTGACTTTGACTCTTTACCTGCTGAAGGACGATGCCACCACACATCACTGCTACAACCAGTCAAACTCCGAGCTGCAGACTGGGACACATCACCTGAGATATCCCATCTGACGACTGGTCGCGGCCTCACACTGTGACGTCGGCTGCTGCTGCTGCTGCTGGTGGAATGAACCTCTGTATTCATCTGTCTCCCTCTCAGGTGGGGATGAAGAAAAGGACTTTGACATCCAGAGGAATACTGGCACCATCTCCATCGCCCGCCGCCTCGATGCGGCTCGCCGCTCCAACTACAACCTGACGGTGCGAGTCACCGACGGCCACCACACGGCCACCACACAGGTGAATATCTGTTCTTTGATAACCGGTCTCTGACCCATGTTTGCATTAAAACAAACATGGAGGCAAACCAGTTGACTTATAGTTGTGTAGCATGAGCCTAATTCAATACAAGACAACAAACAAGTGAAAACACCCTAATCTCATTGTACTCATACTGTATTAATCCTCTCCCTGAGCTGAACCCACTGCATTAAACAACAATAACCTGCCAAATTTATTTATCTTCTCATTTGCATTTGGAAAATCTTGGGTTTAGAATCTAATCACAGATCCTGCGGGCGGCAGCAGGTCAGGTGCTGCATGTGAAGCAGCTCTGAAGCGCTGGCGTCCATATTTAATGTCGCTCACGCTGAGCGACCGTTGTCTGAAACCCTGTGTGTGTTCCGTCTGTAAACTGCAGGCCTACATCCGGGTGCTGGACATGAACGAGCACCGGCCGGTCTTCCTGAAGCCGCTGTACGAGGTGAGGTCCAGAGGATGATGTGTAGTGTTTGAATAAGTAGATCAGAGTAGCAGAGCTTACAGGTGAGTTATTACAGAAACAGTTGTGCGTGATTATATGTGTGTCGGAGCTCCCTGTAATCACAGGGACTAAAGTCTTAAAGCAAGATTGTTAAATTAAAACCAGTCAAACAAACCGACTTCTCATCAAACACGGTTCCAGGAGGAGTGGAGGCTGAACACTGATAATACGAACAGTAAATATTAACATTAATCCTGAAAGCAACATCAGATTCAGATGTGACCTTCATGTTGGATTAATGAGCATCTCTCTCTTTTTCTTGTCTTCTTTTCTTTTATATTATTTTTGGGATAATCCTGCTGCTACTTTGGAATCTATAGGTTTTGTTGGGGCGTAAATTTTAACTTATTTGTTGGTTTAAAAGCAAGATTACACAAAAGCTACTGGACAGATTTCCATGAAACGTGGTTGAATTTAAAAAACAAACATATATATTTGAAGCCATCAGCGTTTTCCGATGCTGCTTCACTGTTGTTTTTATTAATCACAGTAATCATCACCCCCTCCAATCCTGCCACTTCTCTAACACAATATTTTCTTGTCCTCAAAAAGTTTTCTGTCCTCAGTCCGACCACAATTATGAATAAACATTGTTGTTCAAACCGAAACGTGATTTCAATTTCTAAACCCGGTTGTTGGTTTTTATCGTTATTATTTTTTCCCGTGTGTTTCAAGGTGAGGGTTCCTGAGGACACCTCCCCGTGGAAGGACATCCTGCAGATCAGCGCTCAGGACGCCGACGCCAACAGCAAGCTGGTGTTCTCCATCCACAGCAGCCTCCACCCTGACAGCACCAAGTTCTTCCACCTGGACCCAAAGAGCGGCGTCCTGGTGATGACGGAGGAGCTCGACTACGAGATGATCTCTGTTCATACTCTCATTGTCATGGTAGTGACACAGTTCTCATCCATGCACTTATCAGTTTAACTGAATATTCTCCACACTCTAACATGTCCTCGCTCCTCCTCAGGTGCGTGACCAGGAGATCCCAGTGAAAAGGAACTTTGTGAAGGTGGTGGTTCACGTGGAGGACTGCAACGACCACTCGCCAGCGTTCCTCAGCCCTCGGTACGAGGCCACCATCTCCAACCTGGCCCCGACTGGCTCCGAGGTGATCCGCGTCAAGGCGCTGGACAAGGACATGGGCAGCAACGCAGACGTCAGCTACTCTCTGCACTCCGGTACGCTCCTCACACCTTATCACCTTCAGAGCTCAAACATCTTGACAATTATTGACAACATAGATAGATAGATAGATAGATAGATAGATAGATAGATAGATAGAGAGAGATAGATAGATGAGATAGATAGATAGATAGATAGATAGATAGATAGATAGATAGAGATAGATAGATAGATAGATGGATAGATAGATAGATAGATAGATAGATAGATAGATAGATAGATAGATAGATAGATAGATAGATAGATAGATAGATAGATAGATAGATAGATAGATAGATAGATAGATAGATAAATACTTTATTCATCCCGAAGGAAATTCAAGATTCAACATTTGATCAAAGTGGTGGAAAAAAAACGTGTTGCAGAGAACAGAGCATCTGACAGAAAATCCAAATATTCAATTTATAATCATTTAAAACCAAGAAAAGTAGAGAATTCTCACATCTGAAAACCTGAAACCATAGTTTTTGCTTGATAAATTACTTAAACCATTAATTACCTAAATACAATATCAATAATCTGGTAAAATCTAACTGTCAGGTTGTTTTATAATAACCTTTTATCATAAGAACTTCAAGTACCCTGATAAAAATGACATGAACTTGTGAGTACATTATTTTCTCTCCTGCAGGAAACATCGACCACATCTTCTCCATCGATGCTGAGCTGGGCTCCATCACTGTCTCCAAGCCTTTGGATCTCCAGCCTCAGGACCTGTTCCACCTGACGGTGAAGGCCACCGATCAGGGCTTCCCTCAGCGCAGCGACCTCTGCTCCATCCACGTCCACATCCGCATCTCCGACCATTCCCCCCCCACCTTCCTCCTGGACGAATACCTAACAGAGATCAGTGAGTTAAGCGCCTTCGGAACGCCGGTCGTCACCATCTCGGCTTCCAGCCCCGCTGCGGTGCATTATGGGATAGAAAGTGGAGATCCAAATGGGATGTTTCACATCAACCCCTCCACCGGGTTGATTTCAACCCAACAGCACCTTGATTTTGAGAACTGTGTTTCCTACAAACTCAAGGTCACAGCTTCCACGACAGCCGGAGCGTCGTCCAGGACCCTCGTCCACATCTACGTGATGGACGAGAACGACAATGCTCCTGCTTTTCAGCAGAGGGCGTACTCGGGGCACATCGGTGAGTCGGCGACCATGAACAGCCTGGTGATGGGAGAAGGAAACATTCCTCTGGTCATCCAGGCGTCAGACGCTGACAGAGACGTGAACTCACTGCTGGTGTATCAGATCCTCGAGCCCGACATCCTGAACGTTTTTAAGATGGACTCCAGTATGGGAACCATCTCTTTAATTTCACCGGTCGACTTTGAAACCAGGGCCGAGTACCACTTCACGGTGCAGGTGAAGGACTCGGGGGAGCCATCGCTGTTTGCGGCCGAACCCGCCAAGGTGACTGTTCGCATCCTGGACCTGAATGACTGCCCCCCACAGTTCACCGCCCCGGTGTACGAGCCGTCCATCCTGTTCCCGGCTGTCAGAGACTCGGAGGTCGTGCGCGTCGCGGCCCATGACGCCGACTCGTCAGTCTCATACAGCATCACAGAGGGGAATCTTCACAACGCCTTTTCTGTTCACCCCGATACCGGCGTCATCACCGTGAGCAACGTGTCTGAATTCAGGACGTTTTATCAACTCGTTGTCAAAGCGTCCGACGGCCTCTACAAAGACTTGGCCACCGTCATGGTAAATGTAACAAACCTCACAGCGAGCGACCTCGGGTTCGAGCAGAGCGCTTATTCAGCGAGCGTCACAGAAAACCTCAACACCGTCAAAACGTTAGCGGCGCTGAAAGCAACAGGCTGCCATTTGAACGAGCCTCTTTTATATTCTGTGCTCAACCCAATGGGGAGGTTTGCGGTGTCCCAGACGTCGGGCGTTCTTGAAACAACGGGCGTCCCCTTTGACAGGGAGGAGCAAGACGTGTACAATGTGGTGGTGAAGGTACAAGACATGAGGACCCCAGCCAGGACGGCCACAGCTCAGGTCAAGGTGTTTATAGATGATGTCAATGACAATGCTCCACAGTTTCTAAATCTACCGTTTTCGATGATGATTACCGAGGACACGGAACCGGGAGATGTTTTATATCAAGTAACGGCCGTCGATAGAGATTTGGGGGAAAATGGATCCATCCTGTATTCACTGGAGGAAGATTACAACCTGTTCAGAATCGATCCCTATGTCGGCGACGTGTCCCTTCAGAGGCCGGTGGACTTTGAGGCCCTGAACAAGTACGTGTTGAGGGTCTTGGCTGTGGACGAGGCTGAGCCCACTCACAGCACAGCGGCGCAGCTTGCTATTCAAGTGAGGAATCGAACCAACCCCGTTTTCCAGACTCTTCTTTACCCGCTGAGGGTCCCTGAAAATGTCCCGCCCTTCACCACCATCCTGCACGTCCAGGCCAGAAATCCAGAGGGCTATCGGCTCATCTACAATCTTGAAGAGGAAAACGCCTCAAGACACTTTCACATCGATTTCAAAACGGGCGTTTTGACCATCATCAACCCGCTGGACTACGAGAGTGAGACGAGGCACGTGTTAACGGTCCGAGCGACGGACTCTGTGACCGGAGCGTTCTCCGAGGCCTCGATAGAAATAGAAGTGGAGGACGTGAACGATAACGCACCGGTGTTCTCGAAGTCAAAGTACAGCGTGAACATTGCTGAAGCGCTTCCTGTTGGTTCTTCAGTGATTCAAGTGTCTGCCTCCGACAGGGACTCGGGTCAGAATAAAGATTTGACCTTCGAGATAATGAAAACTGAGGGAAACGAGACCGATTTCTTTGACGTCGACCCGAGCAGCGGGTTGATCGTCACAAAACAAATCCTGGATCACGAAAACACAAAGCACTTTATTTTGAAAATCAAAGCCGTTGACCACAGCTCTGCTCCTCTCAGCGGTGAAACCAGCGTGTTTGTAAATGTCACAGATGTCAATGACAACCCACCGGACTTTGTCACCTCCCAGTACGTAGCCAATCTGGATGAAATGGCAAAGTGTGGCCACATCGTCATCAAGATCCAAGCTTCAGACCCCGACACCGGCGACCTGAATAACCTCAAGTACAAAATCCTCTCGGGGAACGAAGGTCGTTACTTCAACATCAACGAATCCTCGGGAATCATCTCCTTCTCGAACGTGTGCAAGAGGAACCTGGATCCTTACTACAACCTGACGGTGGCCGTGTCTGACGGCGTGTTTCAGAAAACCGCGCCGGTCAATATCGACATGATTAACAGCAACAGACACAGTCCGTACTTCAAGCAGAGCGTCTACGAGGCCGAGCTGGCTGAGAACGCCGAGGCGGGGACTCGCGTGATCCGATTGGCTGCCATCGACCCTGACGACGGGCCCTACGGCAGCGTGGACTACACCATCATCAACAAACTCGCCGACGAGAAATTTGCCATCGACGTTGACGGACAGATCGTTACCACACAGCCGCTGGACAGAGAGAACCCAGCCCAGAGGGTGATCGCTATTAAAGTGATGGCGAAGGACGCCGGTGGAAAAGTGGCCTTTTGCACCGTGAAGATTATTCTCACCGACGAGAACGACAACGTGCCTCAGTTCAAAGCGTCGGAATACCAGGTGTCAATTCAGTCAACGGTAAACAAAGGCTCCCCGGTCATTCAGATCATGGCGTACGATGCAGACGACGGCAAAAACGCGGACGTCACGTACAGTGTGGACGAAACCGAAGAGGTGACCGAAGACATCATCGAGATCAACCCTTTCACCGGAGTCGTGAGCGTGAAAGAGAGCCTCGTGGGCAAAGAGAACAGGATCTTCAACTTCAAGGTCAAGGCTCGGGACGGCAGCCTTCCCTTCTACAACTCCACTGTCCCCGTCCAGGTCAAAGTGGTTTCTCCGGAGGTTCCTCTCCCAAAGTTCTCAGAGCCCCTCTACACCTTCTCAGCTGCCGAGGACGTCCCCGTCGGGACGGAGATCGGCTCCGTGAGGGCCAACTCCAACACGCCTCTCATCTACAGCCTGGTGAACGGGAACACGGCGGAGAGCAACAGGGACCGAGTTTTCAGCCTGGACAAGGAAAGCGGGACTCTGCTGGTGCAGAAGACCATCGACCACGAGAAGACAAAGTGGTACCAGATAGACGTGATCGCTCAGGGGAACCACAACGGGACCGACGTGGCCTCACTGGTGTCTGTCAGTATCCAGGTCCAGGATGTGAACGACAACCAGCCGGTGTTCGATGCCAGCCCGTACAGAGCCTTCCTGGCTGAGAACATGCCGGCTGGAACCACTGTCATACAGGTGAGAGACGAGTGTTGTGAATTATTATTCTTAGAAGGAGAGTAAGTTTAACTGTGATGTTGAGAAAAGAAAAATACAGACTATTGTTTTCTTTGTCGGAGTTTAATGAGAATCAACTTTATCAGATCGATCTGATTAGCAAAACACTAGAAGCATGAAAGAAGCGGTTTATCTCCAGACTTCATATTGAAATCCTGCATTCAATGTATTTACTACTTGAAGAAACAGGAAACAAGAGTTTTTAATAGAGCTGAAGTGATGAAGTTGTTTTTTTAAGCATATTAACTTTTAAGCCAAATATTTACTGTTTCCTGCTTCTCAAAATCAAACACTTCCTGACAGTGCAGAGATTAAAGTGATATTAACAAACAATCTCTAAATGTCTCAGGATATTTATTTCATATGGTTCAATCTGAAAACCAAAGTTCAACCACGGCTCATTTTGACCCGCAGGTGACCGCCAATGACCCGGACACCGACAACAACGGTATTGTGACCTACACCTTGGAGTCACTCCCTCAGAACGCCACTGCTGATGTCACGGAGGTGTTTTCCATCGACGGCGAGGGCGGCTGGATCACGACCACGCGGGAGACGGACTGCGAGACCACCAGAGTCTACAGGTTCAACGTGGTGGCGACAGATCACGGCGGCGACGTCAAGCTGTCGTCCAGCGTCCTGGTGGAGGTGACGGTGATGGACGAGAACGACAACCCGCCCAAGTTCTCCGACGACGTGTACCACGGCTCGGTGGTGGAGGACAGCAGCCCAGGGGAGGTCATCGTCTCCATGACAACCACAGATGCCGACGTGTCCCTGGAGAACCGGCTTGTGACGTGTTACATCACAGGTGCGTTTTTTTTGCAACTGTAGATTTCCAGGAAATGTGTCCGTGTGTGTGATTGTGTTTGACTTCTGGTTTTACCTGTGATCGTTAAGTTTTCTCTGAGAGCGAGTTTGTGTTTGTTCCCATCCTGCTGCTTCTCTGTGGGATTCATCAAGACGTTATTGAGGTGGGATTAATATTCAGTGGACCTCTGAGAGTCGATGTTCCTCAGCTACGGATTAAACACAAAGAGGAACCGTTTGACGAGCCGACAAAGCAGAACTACCAACTTGAAACCCTGCGGCTAACAACAAAAACAAATATATTTATGCAAATTTATGCAAATCTACGATTTTCCTCCAGACAGTCGAACCTGGGCGGATCTAAAGGGGCTCGCTGTCACAACAGTGTTTTTAGGAAAGAGTAATTGAATATTTGCTTTGGAATTATTTATAAACGGTCTGTTTGTCTGACGCGTCTCGTCAAAAACAAACAGAAGAAAATCTTGGGGATATTAAAGTTGCCCGGCACCAGAATGATTCATGTGATGATTGTACTTATTCAGGAGAGTGTGTCTGCAACAACAAAAATTCAAAATTCATACTCAGAAGTTTTGCTTCAGGGCCTTAAACAGAATTTTAAAACTCAACCACCCTGAGAAAGTTTTGACAAAACAACCAGAACAACATTTAATTATTCCTGTGATTTACGTGCAAAGCAAAAGTAAATGTTTCTAGTGTCATAAATAACAAGTGTCAACTGCTGTGAAATTTAGTGTCTGACGTCACGGGACGATACGAGTACATATTCCCACCGGCGCTGCAGGCTGCTGTTGGACTGCAAGCAGCTGATCAGAGCTTCGTTACCGCCAAACAAAACCCACATGACAACTCCACACGTCAGTCTCAAGAGGATTCACACATGTCTGGGGTTGAAGTGTCACGAACACGCGGACGTCACACGGATCTGCTGTGTCGCACCGTACACACTGAACCCTAACCCTGAGATCGAGGAAAGAAAACAATGAATTCAAACATGGAACAGGTGGTTTATCTTATTTTAAAAGATTTTACTAGCTTCTGTCAGGTTCCTCCACCTTAAGAAGTGACAGGTGAAATTTACAGGCTTCAGGTAAAACTTGTCCAACTTGATCCTAACCCTCATCCAGGCATTCATGGGAATGGATCTTTCACTGGTGTGTGACACACAGAACAATATACAATACACGGAATCAATTTCAGAAAACCACAAAATGCTGTATAGAATTTTTAATTCTGAAATACTGCTGTCACCTGCTAAGTAACAGCTAAAGTCCGAGAACACAAACAAACTGATATTCAGTCAAATCTGTCGATCTGAAATTGAACTACTTGAAACCTGCAGAAACCTTAATAACTGTAACAATTAGGTTTTTCAATTTCCCTTGTAATTGGGGCTAAATTGTGTTTGTCTTCCCTGTGGTTATTCCTGTAATAAACAGCTAAACACGAGCAATCATTTAGTAAATCATGAGGAAGATTAGCTGTGGTATCAACGAATGAATCCGTTCTTCCTCGCTCCCGCAGACGGGGACCCGTTGGGCCAGTTCGCCATCGTCCAGCAGGACGAGGGCGAGTGGGGCCTGATCGTGAAGGAGCGTCTGGACCGAGAGACCAAGGACAGATACACGCTCCGAGTCATCGCCACCGACGGGAAGTCTGAGGCGGCGGTGACCGTGGACGTCCACGTGCTGGACATCAACGACAACAGTCCGCTGTGTGACCAGGTGAGTCGTCCAAATGAAGAGTATATAATTCCCTCCAGTTAAATTGTGAATGTATCTGTGAAGAAATAATCATTTTCCTTCAAAGACTCTGAAACAGTTAAACTTGCTATAAATCACATGTTTTCTCGAGTAGCTTCACGGAGAAAAAATTATGATTATCATTATTATCCTCGTGTTGCAGCTCGTGTACACGGAGGTGGTGATGGAGAACTCGCCCTCCAGCATGTTTGTGCTGAAGGTTTCCGCCTCAGATCCAGATGTGGGAGCTAATGGCCAGATCTCCTACACCCTCCACGGTCCCGACGCAGACAAGTTCCATCTCGACCACAGGACAGGTATGATGCCGCGTGTGTGGCGTCCAAACACGAGCGCTCCCTCTGAGTGTTTGGGTTGGCGATACCATCGGCACTCTGCCGCTCTATTGTCGTGTGATTTTATCCCCGTTTCCAGAGGCCGCGCGCTCACATCCATCACACTTCATGTCTGTCAAAACATCTGCGTCTCGTAGATGGCCGCCGATCGACCTGGAAGATATCGGACGGATTTTAGCCAAACTCACAGAGCGGCCACATCCACATTATTACATTTGAGTTTTAAAGCACATCCCTGTTGTTATGTTTATGTTAATGTCCACAATATCAAGTTTTTTTAGTTTTCCGAGCTTTTTCAGAAACGTTTAAGTCTGTAAATCTTTTAATCTGGACGGGAAAAAGCCTCGTTGACACTTTCTGTCAGTAACTGTTCCACGAGTCCAAGACAAGAAATCCTTCGTCTCACTTTAGTTTGAATCCCTTCGTTGTATTTTCTGCGACTACAGAACCAACTGCAGAGTAAACAATCAGCTTCCTGTTGACACCGACACACACACGACCAGTGTACAAGAAAGATTTAATGAAATGATTTATGATTCACATTAAAAACATGAATTTTAATTTCCAGGCGAGCTGTTCACTCTGGCCGTGTTGGACCGTGAGAGGGAGGTGGGATGTAACCTGGTGGCGAAGGCGACGGACGGCGGGGGCCGGTCCTGCCAGGCGGACATCCTGCTTATGATCCAGGACATGAACGATAATCCTCCTCGCTTCTCCTCCAGCCACTATGAGGTCACCGTGTTCGACAACACCACCCTGCGGACGCCCGTCGCCGTCGTATACGCCCAAGACCCAGACACCGGTAGGCCGCCGCCGCCGCCACCGCCGCCATTGAGTTGGTTGGTTCTCTGGAAATAAATCAGAGTCACAACACCAAGAACAGAGAGAACGTTATATACATGTAGTTTCACTCAGGCCAGAACATGTTTAGCAACAGCTTCGTCCTGGTGCCACTGATCCTTTTTGGAATGTGTTTTCCTTTCTCCTGTAATATATTCAAACTAGATTCTTTTTAGATTAGTTTTAAACCTGCTTGTTTTTCTTCTGCCTCTTCAACCACAAACCTGTGATACCCAGGAAGGGTCATTTATTCTCTGACTTCGAGCTTCAGCATGTGTGAAACGCAGATTTTATAGAAAGATGGACGACATGACAGCTCCCAAAAGTGAAGCCAAAGCGTCTTGATCGCCACCTAGTGGCTGTCTGCAGTGTGAGTTGTATATGCTGCATCTTCCATGTTATCAGATGGGACATGGACCAAACTAAAAGGTCAAAATACACACTGATGTATGTTAAAGTGCTCATTTTTCCAAAAAGGCTGGTTTTGATTCGTGATTTGATGCTATAAAATGGGGTGAGACATTATGATTGACAGCTGAGAATATATGAAGAAGACACAGACAAGGTTTCATCTTGGAAAGACGATGAGAGTCAAGAGCTGTTGTTGATGCCCTTTGTCCTGGTTCTGTTTCTGTTGTGAACGTGTCTGAACGGAAAATCTCCTGCTGCGTTCTTCGTGAAAGTGAAACTCTAGAGAAACTCTGGAACACTTTGTCCTGATCATGTCAAAAACATATTCAATTTAGTGTATTGGTGCCAGGATTAAAAAAAAGCTTGTTCCTTTAGAGTTCACTTCTTTACAGTTACTTCCAGAGTTCACATAAAGACAAACTTCAAATCCTCTTCTCACGTAGACGTCTTCTCGAACCTCCGTGTGTGTTTGTTTATTACCCTCATTACTCCCTCACGACTTCCTTTTGCTTATTTTTTCATTTTTCTCTCCCTGTGATTTACATAAGCCTCTTGTTTTGAATCCCACTTCTGTCTTCTGAGTGTTTTTAGAAAACAATTTGATCACAAGTTTTTTTTTTGGCTCTGAACAAACACCAAACCAATTTGAACCAATCTCTGCCGACGTAAATGAGCTGGCAACGTCATTGGAGGTGTGTGTGTGTGTGTGTGTGTGTGTGTGTGTGTGTGTGTGTGTGTGTGTGTGTGTGTGTGTGTGTGTGTGTGTGTGTGTGTGTGTGTGTGTGTGTGTGTGTGTGTGTGTGTGTGTGTGTGTGTGTGTGTGTGTGTGTGTGTGTGTGTGTGTGTGTGTGTGTGTGTGTGTGTGTGTGTGTGTGTGTGTGTGTGACGTTTATGCTCAAATTGACTTGTTTACGCACAAAAACACAGATTCAACTTGATAGTCGCAGTTAACACAGACCAGGATTTGACACGAATGCACAAAGATGAGAGAAGTTTGACGGGTAAACATTCACACACACACACACACACGCACACACACACACACACACACACACACACACACACACACACAACAGCAGCAGACAGAGCAGCCGCTCCCTCGATGTGCAGCAGCTTGTCCTCTTTCTCACAGAGGCGTGACGGCAATTTCTTGAATTTTCAAGAATGTTGAAACACATTTCGGGACAAGACGATTGTTCAGACACACGGGAATTGGGCATCTGTATAGAGTCAACCGTCGAGACCGGGTTGGGGGGGGGGGTTGTCTCTCACGCCAGAACTTGAGAAGTGAGAAGCACGACGCACGAAGCAGCTGACTCAGACCTTGTTTATCGAGTGCGTGTAGACGTGCCTTGATGGGGCACGCCCTTCAGTCGCTGTAATTACACACAAACGGCAGGAACGTGTCTCCGCAGGGGCATGTGCACAGGATCAGGGATCAGGTGAAGCCGGGATCGACCTGCGAGCTTTGGCACATGCGTCACTGCTTCCTGGTTTTTCCTCACGTCTGATTTCAGGGAATTTTAAAAAATATCCTGAAAATCTCTGTTTTGACATCGAGGGGTCGAAAGGTTGATCCGTTAAAGTGCATAAAGAAAAGAAATAAAGAAAACTTGATTTGTAGTATTTGTTTAACAGCTTTCAGCTTCACCTTCTGATCATAAATACTCTAATAATCTAAACATTTATACATACATTAAAGTGCAGAAGGTAGAAAAATGAATTGAATTGAACGGATGATTAAGTTCATGGGTTCAACCTTATAGAAAATGAAAGCATAGTTTAGAAGAGCATTGTTCGCACAGCACAGTTCTTCTTTACTTTACTTTTAAAACTATAAATGCTTTCTTGTTTTTGTTTTTTACATCACTCCTCAACCTTTTAGATTTATGATTCAACCTGACGTCCAGGATTCAAACCACAACATAATCAGATTGTTCGGTGAATCCATCATCGTCTTGTTTTTGTTTTCGTGACGCACTGAAACTCTCTCAGCTTTTTCTCTGCTGTGCTTTTGTTCCAGATGAGAACAGTAATAACTTAATTTGGTCATTTCCAATATATATAGTGAATATTCAAACTGAACTGATCTGTTTCTTGCTGCTGATCAATATCTGGTATTAGTTTATTTTATTAATCGGTTCTGTGTGTTCGCTCTGTGCAGGAATAAACTCCGAGGTGAAGTACTCCCTCCTGGCAGGAGACGACGGTTACTTCTCCGTGGACGAGTTTTCGGGGGTTCTGCGTCTGGAGCGACCTCTGACCTCAGACACCCCGCCCTCCTTCGAGCTGAAGGTGAAAGCCACCGACCGAGGGCTGCCCCGTCACCTCTACTCCATCGCCACCATGACGGTGGACGTGGTTTCCCTGGACAACTACCAGCCCGTCTTCCTGAGCTCCGAGTACACCGCCCAGCTCCCGGAGTCCGCAGCGGTGGGGGTGGAGGTGCTGAGCGTCTCCGCCCTCACCACGGACGGAGGCGGGCCGGATCCTGTCGTGTATCGCATCGTGTCCGGTAACGAGGACGGACGTTTCCTGTTGGACTCACGAACAGGTCAGTGTTCATCTTCCTCATCGTATTTGACAGATTTACACAACTGGTCCTGGAGAAGCATCAGTTCATCATCCTCAGAAACAGATTCAGTTGAGACTCGTGGTCACACTGGACCTCAACATCAGAACAGCAGAACTTTCCTCTTCCTCTTAGCTCCGAGTCTCTGTGCTATAGATCCAGCTGCGTTACTTCATGACATTAAACAGGGATCGGTCATAAAAGCAATAAGGATTTCATCAAATTCCTTCCAGGTTCTTAATAAGTGTTTCACATATTTGCAGTTAATTAGCGAAGTCTTTAATTAAATTCAATATTTTGTGGATATTAATATGCATCACTTAACTTCCCAGACGAAGGCCACGGTGCGAAACGCTGCAGGCGGAGTTATAAATTAGAATCGGCCTCATCATTGAAACACTTTACGGGTAATTAGACGCCTAAACGGCCAGAAGCTCTTTCTGAACTCTCCTCGTTTCTGAATACTTTCTGCTCCTTCTTTTTACATAAGTTATTTTATTTATGTAAGTTGAGTTGAGTCGTTTGGTCCAGTTCCTGCGCCTTCCCGGCGGTTGGATGACTGATTGTTCTTGACGTTGTGCGAAATCTAAAAGCCAGACCTGTTCACGTTCCTGGTTAGTTTCGTTGAGGGACATTGAAGTTTGAAACGCAGACGTGCGATCGAACTCTGCCAGGTACCGGCTGAGAAGGTCCTCGGGTAATTAGGCGGTTCTGGTCTGGTCCTACAGCAGATAACTAATATTTCCTGCTGAATCTTCGGTCCTTGCCTCTAATAAGTAAAGCCCGACTTCCTCTTCTCTCTTGTGTTCGTATCTCCTCACATAACCATCCCTCCTTGTATAACGGATCAGCTGCTCAGGAATTCAAACCTCTGCTCTTCTGAGTTTCTGGTCCTCGTTGTGCTGTGTGTTGTGTTCCCATTAAAACTTCATTTAAACTTTCTGAACTTTAGATGGACTTAGTTTCTATTCAAAAAAAACACAATCCATATCTATGACAGATGTGAGTAGTGAGTGAGATTTTACCTGCAGATGATTTATAAGCAGAAGGTCCCTCAGTAGAGCGCAGACCTCCGTCAAGGCCCAACAGGCCCCTTGTGAAGCCACGTTTAAATTCACTAGATCCACATGTGCAGAAAGTCATATATCAGATGTCAGTCCCCTAAATATTTTTATTTTTATTCTCTCAAAATCAAAACAATTCCTGGATCTGTCTTTGTCCAGATTCCATGGACGACACGTTTCCACTTCATCAAACTAACTAATTCAAACCAAACTTATCAGAAACATGAAACTGAGTCAGTTTGATAAGAACTACCTAAAAGACAGAAAAACATATTTTAGGAACATTTATTTAACTTGTACTTTGACTTTTTAGTTTGGTCGATGTCCCGTCTGCTAACATGGAGGAGGCACTGGTTAGGACCTTCACTGCGCAGCCACCAGGGGGCGATCTATTCGCTTTGGCTTCATTTTGTAGGCGTTGTCATGTCGTCCATCTTCATACACTATATGTGTATATGTCTATATCGGATCTGCCCCAAAAATATAACGGCCTGTGGCTCATCCTTTTGTGTAATCAGCTGACAAACAAACAAACAAACAAACAAAAACAAACAAACAAAGTACAGGGGTGAAAACATAACCTCCCCGTAGCTTTTTTAATAAACAGTAACATCTGAATATAAAGTGGTGTTTTAGTTATTTAACTCACCGTGAGATTGATTCTTCTTTGTGTGTTTCCTCCCGAACAACCTTCACGCCTGCGTTTAAAAGCTGTGAAACTTTAAGGCTCCGGGATCCGGATGAGTTGAGTGAAATATCCATTTCAACTTTAAATTAGCCTTTAAGTTCTCGGAGGAGCCGCGTGACGCTGTGAGAACATCAGAAACTTGCTGTTGACTCGCTGTCCCCGGCCCATCTGTCGGGCTGACATGACTGTGATTGGCACAACGAAGTTTTCATTTGCTTTTGTTGAAGTTAATTGTGAATCAGTTTCTTCTTCAGCCGCCGTGTAATCAAAAAGGAGAGAGTGAGTCACCGTCTGGACGAGACCACCGCCGGTAATTCATGAGTTTTGGTTTTTTCACGTTCGGTTGTGAGCTCACCGAGCAGAAGGTGTTTATCAGACTCCTCACACTCGGCAGTTTCTCATATGTTACTGCAGGTGCCAGGTCTGCTGAGGTTTCACCGACGTGCCGGCCGGAGACGTGCCAGCGAATCACCGAGGGGTTGGTGATGACGCAAACAGAGGAACGTGTGAAATACGAGAAACTATCAGCGAAATTGTTATTGTCGCGGTGCACGACACAACTCTGGTGTGAGAGTGTGTTGTGCATATATGAATTTTAATTTTTTACAAGTGACATTCACCGGGTGTGTTTCTTTTGCACGGTGAGAAAACTGGAGAAGAACGTTTGTGGAGAGTTAAGCTTTGTGTTGGAGGAGTGACGACACCTCACAGGTGCACTGTGCGTGTCTCAGGTTTCACTGTGGTTAACTGAAACATCAGGACTACGGCAGCTGCTCATGTTTCCTCCTGCAAGTGGAGATGCTGGTGTTTCATAGTTGATGCTGGACTTGACATTAAAAAGCCAGTTTAGTGCAGTTTGAGTTAATTGAGTGTTGAACTTTATTCTGCTTGTTGAGTTTTATGTTGTGAGTCTCTGGACCGTTGAAGAAGAGGTTGCTCACGAACAGGTTTATTGAAAACCAGATTCTATTCGTTAACTTCGGCTGTGAATCCTGTTCAAAGTTCAAAATGGCTGAAGCAGCCAAACGAGTCTTTGCCTCTTTGCCTCTCGGGCAAACAGGTGAAACTCCTGTTTTCTTCCCTGAATGAGAATCTTGGCACTGATCTCCCATCAGCCTTTCACTCCCTCCACCACCTGCCTCTGCTGCGCTCCACGAGCTGCTGCTGCTCTATGGAAACAAAACCGTAATTCCATAATTCCCATTCAAACAATCCAGCACATTTCCTTCCACCTTCCCCCCCCCACGTGAGCGGCAGATCCCAGCAGAGGCCGACGTCCGTCCTTGTAAATCCTGATTGTGCAGGTAATTATGCTAATGAGTCAGATTCATTGTGCTCCTACCAGTTTTGACGGACGCCTGGTTCGCGTGCGTCAGCTCCTGCTGGCTGCTCGCGCTGCCAGGTTTCTGTCACTGAGGGTTCGTGTCTGTGTTTCGCTGGAAGCAGCCTGAGCTCATTCTGCACAGCGTGAAGCAGCTTCTCACAAAGAAGTAACCGGGTGAAGGGGATTTGTCCCTGTCAACTTACATGACTCTGATTCCCACATGTCTTAGTGACTCCACACACACACACACACACACACACGGCTCCTCTTCGTCCGTCACGTGTTAGAAACCTCGTCCACACGTCCACTCGCTCACCGTGAAGCTTCCTGCTTTATGGACTCACTCTGCCCTTTTCCAGACATTGTACTTCTGACCTTGGACTGAGGACGTTTTTAGACAGAGACACGTCCGTCCTCACTTGTTCAGACTGGGTGGAGATCAAACTTTATTTACGTGGGTAGAGCAGGAGTGTAACAAAGCGTTGGTCCATCTGTCCAGCGCTGACTTCCTCTCCCTCTCTGGGCTGCTCAGGCTCAGTAATTATCCTTCAACAATCAAACTGGAGTAAATAGTGCATCGGATGGGGATACTCTTCCCGCTGTGCTCCTGTGAGCAGGCCCGAGCGGGACGGCCACGTCGTGCTCCTGTGTGGTTCCCGATGTTCCCAGAGAGAAGCTCAGGGAAGCATCTGTCCTCGTTAATGACGGAGGGAACGGCGCCGGACGCACGTTTTCCAAACTAACTAATTGGTCGTCAATTTCCACGAGTCTCTTCTGTTCAAACACTCGGGATGAAGCTCGTCTGTACGTATTCAGCTGGAGTCTGTCCACCTCATTAGGAAATGTTTTCCTTCATGCGAGAACACGTCTTTGTAGCCGATTGTGTTTTTCTAACGTAGTAACGAGTCCGTTAAGGTTTGACTTGGCTTTAGAAAACGCACATGCGTCATTAAGAGACGAGAGATTCGTGCTTTATCGATTCGATTTTGTGTTTTCAAACAGTATTGTTCACTTTTGTAAGAGAAAACTTTGTTTGTCAGGTTTGTTTGTGTAGTTCACTTTGTCACCTCCGAACGGAGCAGCTCACAATTCATTCACTGGAGAATCGGGACAAAATTAAATGTTTCCCACTGTGAATTCAACGACTCGTTCTTAACCAATAACCCGTGTTGGTGGTTAACATGACTGGACTGGCGGGTGGGTGGGTCCAGTGGGTTTTAGTAAACACTTGTCAGAGAAGGAGGAAACACTGCAGTTGTTGGGACAAGTAGCTGTCGAGTGGAAACATGTCCGTTTGAATCCGGCCTCAGAACTGTGACTCAGATGTGACTCAGGTGTGAACGTAGAAACTCATTATTCATCTCTTTCTGAGCCGGTAAGTGAACAACTCAAACTTTATTTGGTTCCTCGTGAAGAAGGCGTCGATCTGCTTCTGTGTGATAAACAGAACTCAGATTTTACCGGTGAAGAAACGACGAGACGCATTAATCAGAAAACCTGGAGCTCATCCAGCTGTTTCCCGGCGAAGAAGGTAGAAAATAAGAATAAATAAAATAAACAGATGAATAAATAACTCAGCGTGGAGGCTGTCAAATCTCCTTGATCTCAGACAAATCAATAAAGTGAGCTGTGTGTGTACGAGCAGCAAATAATGGACTCGGTTGGAACCTGGAGGTGTTTAGTTCGAGGGGAATGGTGGAGGGATGTTATTGTTGGATCCCGGTTTGGTTTCTCCTAATGAAGCGCGGTGGAGACACCGGCTGGCGGCCCAGCAGACAGGCTGCGTGCGTCCCCCCCCCCCCCCCCCCCCCGCTCTGCTGGAGACCACGAGCCTGTCGACAGATACACCCGGGCTGCGCTTCGCTGAGGCCTGTTCACGGGGATGAACATTGTTTTACAAAGTTCGGATCTCTGGTTTTTAATTGTATCTGTAAAATCTGATAATAAAAAAAGAAAGACTGAAAAGAGAAAAGGTCGTTTTTCTTTAGATGAAATGAGCAACGAGTCAAACAGGAATGAAAATACACACAAAAAACATTTTATTTCACTAAACACTCACAACTTAACAGTATTTTAGCTTGAAAATGTATCTCAAATATCAAATATCAATCTGCTCATTTGTTCTGACAGATGATATTTTCATCCGTTCTCCCTGAGCTCCCTGCTCTTTTATAGCAGTAATGATAATAACCTTTGATTTTCTTTGTCACTCTGTCAATGCAGAGAGACGTGTCGGTAATAAGCAATAAAAATCACACTCCCTTCGCGGCTGTGATGATGAAATGATCAGAGCAGAGAGAGCAGAGAGGTGAAGGACAATCCATCTGTTAAAGTTCAGCCCGTCGGATAAACGACCAGTTCAGAACCCGCCGGGCCTAACAGACGCAGAATGTCCCGTTAGAGACGAGCCTCGATTTATAGGAGCGATAAAAGAGCAGAACACGTGAGACCGGCAGCTGTGGAGAGACGTGCGGTTCCTGAAAGGTTAAACTTCACTGAGATGACAAAGGAGAGGGGTCACCTGAGATGTCACACGATACCACACACACACACACACACACACACACACACACACACACACACACACACAGGGGGGGGGGGGTAAAGAGAATAGGGTCTGAATGAGGACGAAGGTCATTGTGAATCATTGATCTGAACCAATGATTTTCTTTTTAAAAGCATGAATCCATTCATCTTTTAAGACGTGTTATTGAGTTAAAGATTCATTTTTCACATTCAAGGTTTCTAATTTTCTCAGTTTTGTGTAAATTGGGGTTTTGACTTGACCAGACAAATATCAAGCAGTGTAGGAAAAGTCCATGGACATTGTTGTTTTTTGACAATATTTTTGGCTAAATGATTTTTAAAAAGCCATCATTCTGAATTGAAATGTTGCTGGATCCTGATCGATTTGGATTTTCGGGTCTGATCTCATATCGATATGAGGGAGGAAAGATATTCAGAGATTGTCTGAATACAAAAACTGGCAATGATTCCATGTCGTTATCAAACAAAACAAATGAAAGTGAGGTTTAATATATTTTAACCATAAACTTTATTATATTTAACTAATATTTGGTCTTGTTGTAAGTTGAACATGTCATCCTCTGTGACGCTGCTTCACGATATCGTCCTCAGTTCTGAGTCTTCATCTATATTTACTGTTAAGAAAAGAAAACTCGAAAACTTGAGACCTTGACTTGAGAAAGTTTTGTGTCTCTAACGAGGCAGCATGTATTTGTAATGTCGCCCCCCCCCCCCCCCCCCCGGTGAATCTAAATCTGGAGGTGAGGAGGTCGTAGAACCACACGGAACAAAATCAAGAGGTTTTCTATAAGATGTACTTTAAAAGTTAAGAATCAAAAGATTTCATCGCTACATCATTAAATCTGAACACCACACACTTGTTTTAAACTCGGGTTACAAGAGGTTGTGTAACTAATTCAAACTTCGTGTCCTCGACTCTTCGGGGAGAATAACCTAGTGTTTGCTCTGTGCCCCTCAGGCCTCCTGACCCTCGTCGCTCCGCTGGATTTCGAAGTTTTGCGGGAGTACTACTTGTCTGTGGAGGGAAGTCGGGGCAAGTCGTCCCTCAGCGACATCACCACGGTTGTCATCAACGTGACGGACGTGAACGACAACGCGCCGGTTTTCGGACGCGGCGACTACAGCGCTGACATAACGGAGGACGTGACGCCTGGAAGCCTGGTGATGAAGGTAGAGAGCAAGGCACCAACACACGGGGTTACACGGAAACTTCAACTTATTCAACGATTCACTAAATCCACAAACTCTGTTTCGTACGTTTTCAGTGAAGCAGAAACAACGAGCTCATTTCTCCAGAGTTCTAACTCAGGGACTGTCTGGAGAAAGTCTGGAGAAAGTCCGGAGCTTGTACACATGTATCGCTACTCGAGATATTAAAGGATAAAACTGGTGTTTGGCCTTTCAGATGCAGATCTTGCAGATCATATTTTTTTACAGTAAAGTTTACTTTACAACATCTGCATCACACTCCAGAGAGCAGAGCTGAAAGTTGAAGTGAAGGTTACGTTGAATAAATTAACGTTCTTCATCCCGAGTCTTTCAAGTGTTCAGAGTGTGAATAGAAACAGAAACATCAGAAATCTTTCATTGAATCTCTGGATCGAAAAGGAAATGTTTCCGAGTTTCATATTTCTTCAGTATCTGTCGCTTCAGTGTTTCCAGTCCCAACACACACACACACACACACACACACACACACCTACACACAGACACACACACACACGACATGCCTCAGAATCCACATATCAAAGGTAACAAATATTCAACACACTCAGAAAACAAAGAAACAACTACACACACATTAAAAACTGTAATAAATCAAAATTCAAGTTTGGGACAAAAACACTGAAAGAAAAACCCACGTGTGAAATATGACACGTTAATTATTCCACGCACACATCGTGAGACGATCTGGCCAATCTATCGATCTACACGTGTAACAATTACACACACACACACACACACACACACACACACACACACATACTCGTGGTTATCCGACAACATGTCAGCCGTCATCTGTCAGTCCAGCTCCAGAGATAACGCAGCAATAACACAGCTCAGTTGCTCGCTGATGGTCGACCACGCTCGGGTGATGAGTCTGTAATCACATGGTTTCATATTTGACATATTTGACATTTTGTCAGTTTTCCCCGTAAACTGTCACCGTTTGAAACTGTTCCCACGTAGTTGGAGAGGCTCCTCTGTCACCTCCTGTCACCTCCTCGGTCCCAGAGGAGGTGACAGGAGGAGGTGACAGGAGGCTCCTCTGTCACCACCTCCTGTCACCTCCTCAGTCCCAGAGGAGGTGACAGGAGGAGGTGACAGGAGGTGACAGAGGAGTTATTGTTACACTGAGCTCAAGTTGTGGAAGTGAAGAGGCACAGGATCAGTTTTTATTCAAAGAAATCTCCGTTTTAATGAGTCACTGGCGTCTTTGGTCGAGAGCAAAAGTTTCTCCTTGGCAAATGAATCAATCTGCGGTTGAAGATCATAATTGATGTGGTAGAATAGGAAATGGACGTCAGGATGTTGAAGACAAGTCTGAACACAAGATCATGTTTGATTGTCTGTAGTTTGTGTGTGTGTGTGTCCTCATATTGAACCGAAGCTACAACAAGCTCATATTCATAAACCTTTGAAGCTCAAAGTATTGTTTGTCTGACCCCCTGACATTAGAATATAGAATAACTCAAAACTATCACCCCAGGTTGCAGCCACCGATCTTGACGGTCCGATCAACAACCTGCTGCGTTACTCCATCGTGAGCGGAGACCCTCAGCAGCAGTTCTCCATCCACCCTCGCAGCGGAGAGATCACGGTGCGGACGGCCGTGGACAGAGAGGAGGTCAGTGTCCGTCCGAGTGTCCAACGAATACAAACCAACACAGAGAAATGACACAGATGAGGGGGAATCATTTCACGGGCACGGGGGAATAAAGGGGAGTTGATTGAATAAGCAAGAAAAGAAAGTTAAAACCAATACAAACCCAGGTTTCCGTCTCTTCCCCAGATCCCTCACTACTCCCTGACGGTGCAGGCGGCGGACGAAGGGAATCCTCCTCTGTCCACTGCGGTTCACATCACCATCTCCGTCACTGACGTCAACGACAACCCGCCGGTCTTCTCGCAGGTCAACCACAATCTGCTGCTGCAGGTACGTCAACCTGAACCTCTCCAGCAGCGTTACATACACCCACGCACGCAGGGAAGAAGAACATCCGCAGCGTGATTATCAACTGCGGTGACGTTTGGCCCCACTTGTCTGTCAGGGGCTGCAGATTTCATAGTCGGACCCTGATATTAGCTGCTTGGACATGAAAATTACACACTGTCCCACTAATGGACAATCTCCACAGGACCAGAGGCCACGCGTCAGACTTCTGTGTGCGTCACCTCCTGCACGGCCCATGTTTTTAAATGATGCTCTGAGTGAGACCTTCATCGTTTTCTGGAAGGAATCAATTTATGATTCAAGACGTTGAAGCTGCACAGAATATACAATTTGATCCTCTCTTCCCTCCTAAGATCCATCAGATGAGCGGCTCTTTCTGCCTTTTAACCCTGTTTTATGAATTGCTCTGACCCCTGTGGGACACCGTAGACGAGTCTGGCAGATTCATTGCAGCGTGTTGTGGTCGAGAAACAAAATAAAAACAGCTTCAGAAAACCGACCACGTTCACAGCCGGGAAGCGGTTCGATAAATAAAGAGAAGAAAGAGCTGTCGGCACCACGCCGCCCTGCAGTGGAAGAAACTGCCGACCTCTCATGAGCAAAACGTCAACAAGTAATAAACATCAGCCCAGAGAAGAATTGCCTGTTTCCTCAGCTCAGATTACCCGCGGGAGTCCCAGGAGGAGGGGGGGGGGGGGGGGAGCAGCGGTCGCATTCATGTGTGAAATTTGACAACCGGATGAGAAAATGCAAAGAGGGGGGGGACTCGCTTTGACTCGGTGTGTGTTTTGTTAATATGAGCAGAAAAAGACAGAGAATATGAAATCGCAGCTCTGAGTCGTGTCAGATTGAATTAAGGCTGCGAACCTCCACCTGCTCCGCTGCCGCCTGCGTGATGAGCTGCTGATGAAGACTGAGGAACTAACTCCTCCAGACAATTAAAGAGAAGTCACTCAGATCGGCCGTCTCCATCGCTCCGTGACCGTTATAACTCTCGTCCTCCGTCTGCTGCCCGGAGCTCGTTAAAGAGTTCAAGACTCAAACTCTTCAGAGAGTCGCACCCAGAGCGAGGTCACTGAACTTCAAACGGCAGAAAGCGTGTGCGTGTGCGTGTGCGTGTGTGTGTGTGTGTGTGTGTGTGTGCGTGTGCGTGTGCGTGTGTGTGTGTGTGTGTGTGTGTGTGTGTGTGTGTGTGTGTGTGTGCGTGTGCCCTAACCCTAAACACAACTGAACGAAGCAGAGCAACAAACCTCCGACCCTGAACTTATTCAAATGAAGAATACTTCATTCAATATATTGTATTATTCAAGCTCAGAAATCGTTTCTTTGCTTTGTTTTTAGTTTTTGGTATATTTTCATTTTATTTCAAGTCAAAGTGGTTAAAGTGAAAGAGTCTCTGAAATGTATTAATGTGACATGAGTCTCGGTTTGCTTCAACAGACACAGACAGTAAAAGACCTTGAGAGGGGAACTTTTTACTTTTATACTTAGAGAACATTTCAGAGCCTTGTACTTGTACTTGAAGTACTTGAGTACTTCACTTTAAACACAAGTATCTGTACTTCTGCTTGAGTTGCTGGTTGCTCCGACACCCGGCGAACATCACAGAGCTGCTTCTCGCTGGGCGGTCGCTCATCGACAGTTCAAGTTGTCTCCGGCCTTCAAACTCCCGTCCAGTCACAGAATTGTTCCCGAGCCAGAGCGTCGCCTCCGTGCGGTTCTGAATCCATCTGCTGGTGTCTCCCCCGCCAGCTCGGCCCGACGAAGAAAACGCAGTGATCGCATTAAGCAGATGGATGTTTGCTGAAACAGGGGAAATGAGTTGTTTCCTTGCAGGTGTTGCCCAGCGTCCTCTCTCCTGTCGCCGTCACGTCCCTTTGTGTGTCTACCTCCGTCGCCTCTTTACGACGAGCACATCTGTTGCAGTGCAGCGTTTGTCTGAGGTCGTATTTCCCTGAGAGCAGCAGATGGACGCTCACTTCACTATGTGTGTGTGAAAGTCCTCAGAGCTGCAGCTCAGTGATGAATCGGTGTTGATACCTGTACTTCAGGAAAAACGCTCACTGGAGTTTGTCTTCTCTCCTGCAGCCCAGACACTGACACGTGGACCGATCCAACGTGGTTCACTCCAGAGTTTAATCAGATTTGTGAGACGTGTTTGTTCTCGTGCTGCTCTGCCTCTGTCAGATGTTTTTCTGTCGAGGGAGGCAGAACTAACATTGTCTGACAGAGCTGGACCCGAGGGTATGAAGCAGCAGCTCTGCACCTTTGTCCTGAACTATCTCGCTGCTTTCAACTGAACCACCGTGCCGCACAGAGGAGACGTATTCACAGTCCTGTGAAGTTTGAAAGACAGAGAAACACCAAGCACCGAAACAGGAAGTTAGATTCCTCTCCACTTTATCCTCACTTTATCCTTTCTCCCCCTGTGAGGTCACTACACAGTACGTCTGTCTCCACTGTCTGCTGCCGTTAAAATATTCCCTTAAAGAGTAAAATGTCGGTAATAACAGAGGAACTTGAAGAAAAGGTTTAATTGCCCTTTGCTCCCCGTCTCCTCCAGGAGGGCGAGTCGGTCGGCAGCAGCGTCCTTCAGCTCGTGGTGACGGACCGGGACATGCCGAGGAACGGCGCACCTTTCTCCTACCACATCGTGAGCGGGAACGAGGATCGCCGCTTCCACGTGGACCAGGGCGGCCTGCTGTCGCTGTCTGCGCCGCTCAGGAAGAAGGTCAAACCCCGACATCAGCTCAAGATACAGGTGAGGAGGCTGTGAACACCCCCGAGTCCCCGACTGTTTCCTGTTTTCCACTTTACAGCCACCCTTTCATATCTGTCAAATCTCAATATTTCACTGCAGAGTTTCTTTGTGTCTTTGCTGGAATATAAAATGAAGATCTCATAAATTGGCTCACTACTCATTTTAAATCCTGGTGCAGCCGTAAACCTCTGATGCTCTGCGGCTCGTCCCTCGTGGCCTCGGCCGTGAGGCTGGAAATCACACTGGCCGAGCATCAGGGGAAATGTTAAAGTCGTTTTTTATATAAGTCGTTCAACAATCTACTGGAGAGTCGCCAGTACGTTCCTTTTCTCCATCGTTGACTGGATGTGGAGTCCAACCTGCTCCATGTTAGATCCCAGTTGGACAGTGTTGTGCTTCAGGGCTCGTGAGAATCAACTCGTCCAACAGAGACAGGAACGTGCGGCGCCGTGAATACAGATCTGAACTGTTCATATTGTGAGAACGAGTTCATCCAGAGTCCTTCAGTCGAGTCGTGAGGTTTACTTGAGAAAAGGTTATTACCGGGTCGCAGTGTTCCAGGCTTCTGAAGAACTGAAGGCATTTCTGAGCACAGCTGCAAGTTTTCATCTTATCGACGTTTTCAAAAATGTGTTTCCCAGCCCGACATCCCCTCGGGTCAGTGTTTAACTCCACAACACCGAGAGAATCCGGTGCACAGACGGTTCAGCAGGCGAGAGGACGTGGGATCTATGAACTGTTCCCTGATCAGATGTTTTGACTCTGTAGTCTCATTCCTCTGGTTCCTGTTCGGACGCCTGAAGCTGTTGAACTGTCCCGTGAACAGGAAGAAGAGAGGATGTTTGTTTCGTCTTGTTTCCGTCACTGACTTAGTTCCTCATCTAGGGATCAACAGCTGATGTCATAAAGATCAAAATCGTGTAAATGACCTTTGTGGTTTGTTTCCATGTTTCCTCCCTGCAGGTGACGGACAGCGGCCACCCCCCCCTCTCCTCCATCTGTGTGGTCAGCATGAACGTCACCGAGCAGAGCAAGTACCCTCCCTCTGTGGTTCCTCTGGAGGTCTTCATCACCACCTCTGGAGGCCTGTTTGCCAACCGGGTCATCGGCAGACTCCACGCGTCGGACCAGGACCTGCAGGACGTGCTCGCCTACAAGCTGGTGTCAGAAAGCCCGCCCGGAGGCGTGTTCTCCGTCGACCTCGCTGATGGGAAAATCTGGGCGGATGAAAATCTGGAGGAGGGCTCGTATTCGCTCAACGTCAGCGTGACCGACGGGAAGTTCAGCGTCTGCACCGGGGTCAAAGTTCACGTGTGGGCGGCCGACCAGAGGGCGCTGGACTCCGGCCTGACGCTGCAACTGGACCGGATGTCGCCAGAGGAGTTTCTGGGAGATCACTGGAGAGGCCTCCAGCGCAGCCTGAGTCAGGCGCTGGGTTTACCCAGACAGGAGCTCCACCTGGCCAGCCTGCAGCAGCAGGACGCCCAGGTCCTGGAGCTCCTGCTCATCTGGAGGCAGGAGGTGGACTGGTCCAGACTCTGCCCACCAGCCGACTCTCAGGTGACACACACTGTTCTTAGGTTAATGTATTAGCACTGCGTGAGATGAAGAGAATGTGGTGGATGACTCTTTGAACAGACCTGTGGCGTCTGGCAGTGAGAGGAAGCGTCTGTTTGAACCTGAAACCTTCTCCTTCATGTAGGAATCATATTAGACATGGAGGACTCTCTGGGCCTGAGCATCCGACGGGTGAGCCACAACGGCTGTGTGGGCGCCGGCTGTCCGCCGCGCGGCTGCAGGAACGCCGTCCGGCTGACGGGAGAGCGGCTCGGCCATTTCACCACGGCCAGAGCTGGTTACATCACCCCCCAACACGCCTGGGAGAGCGTCTGCCCCTGTAACGGTACGTGAGTGACACATCACACAGGTTCACGATGAGCTCCACAGACATCAAATACAGATCAAATATACTTTAATACATTTCAAACCAATATCTCTCTAGTGTGTTAATTAGGTCTGGTTTGGACAGTGTAGAATTCAGCTCTCTTTGAATACGAATTTCATTTTGAGGCCAAAATATTGTCATTTTAACACATCGTCTCTTTCTAATCTAAAACTCAGTGAAGCTGCGTCTCTACTTGTATCTTATCTCCTCTTTAACTGTACTCAGATTACTAACTCAGATTAAAGAGCCCTCCTCTTCTTACCTGTTAATCCCGCTGCAGTAAATCCCTCAGATTCGATACGAGGGAGAGAACCCGTCTGGTGTGAATGTGGGTTCGTTCGTTAGCTTCAGTTACAGTCGACAGAACGTCTGCGCGGCGGCGGCGGCGGCGGCGCCTCGTTGGATCGGGCTCCGTGATTCCTGTTGGCATTCCTGAGAGGATTAGAGCCGAGTACTGGTGTCTCGGTGTCAGCTTGTCTGGATTCCTCCGGAACATCGTCTGGATATTTTTGACGTCTTTGGTTTTTAAGACGTTTTGGAGATAAGGTGTCGTGTGAGATTCTCAGATTTATTTTCATTCTTTAAAATCATCAAATAAGAACATTATGTAAACGTATAACAACACAATACGTTTGATATGTTTAATACTTGATTTGAACATATATATATATGTTTTAAATTACTATTTGAAACCCCCCCCCTCCTCCTCCATGTTAGCAGATGGGACGTGGACCAAAATTTAAACTCAAAGGTTTCGTTGAATGAATGTTTATCAAAGATGGTTTCTGTCACTTTAGGTTGATCGTGTCACACTGATATATGTCAATCAATCATTCAATAACATTTTATTTGTATAGCCCATATTCACAAATCACAATTTTATTAATTAACCCTCAACAAGAGTAAGTCCAAAGTACCAAAGAACAAAAGAGAGAAGACATGAGAAAAGTTATTACATTTTATTTAAAGGTTATTGAATCTGTGACCTTTTCAATAATGTAAAGTTTGATTATTAAGGTGTATTTTATGTGTTAGACATTAAAATCCAGCCGGGGGTTTTGAACTGAGGCTTTTTAAGACAGCAACAAACTTCATTGTGTGTGTTTTCTTTCTTCGGAGCCGTTTGTGGAAGAGTCCGGGAACATGTTGTTACTGGACCTTCCCACAGGCGTCATCAAAGTTTCATCTCAGAACCAGTAGAACCAGAGAGAGAAACACTAATCCGCTCCCTTCTGCTCCTGGACTCATCGATGATCCGTCCGTTCATGGACTCGCTCATCTTTCATTCAGTCCCGGTTCCCCTCGGTTCTGCTGCTCGTCTTTAAACTTGGATCAGACTCGTCTCTGATGCCTCCGGACATTTTTTGTTTTTCAGCTCTTGGACATTTTCCACGTAAAAAGATGAAACTATTTCAACAAAGAATACACGTTTGTCTTTCTTTCTTTCTTTCTGTTTCGTTTTTTTTTGTTCTGTCAGATGTGAAATCACATTACGTCGAGTTTACAGCGTGTTTCATCTTCCAGCTCCGGCCTGAGGTGAAGGTTTTAGTTTTTTTTGTTTTGTGGCCTCGAGTGTGAATCTGAAAAGGGAATTCGGTGCCTTCAGAAGTTCAGGTTACAAGAATCTATAAAAGTCGACTGGATGAAGAGAGTTTAGACTTAAAGATATTTTATCTCAACATCTTTTTATCACTTCAAGTCTTTAAAAACTAATTAACAATTGCAGAGTTGCTTTTACTTTAATAGACTGAAAATACCCATCAGGGCCGAACCCTTCTTTCTGCTTGTGCCGTCAAAATGCAGCATCAATCAAATCTGAAACACATTAAATATTCCAACAAAATCCAACATTATTATAAATGTCCAAATAAATATTTCACACATTTCTGACTAAGATCGAGCTGAGCAGGATGTTTTGAAGATGAAAAATAAAAAACTAAACCCAATAAAGATCCCAAAGGATATTTTCAACATTTCTATTCTGCAAAGTCTTGTTTTTAATTTGTCGACACAATCTGTAAATATAAGTGTTGGATAAGTTATTACAAGCCGCTGTGGAAAAAACAAAGAAGCTGAAAACAAATATAAATGAATATTTTCGTTTTTGTGTGTGTTTTGATTGATTTATTTTCCATATTGATGAACGACTTATATCTTTTGATTGAGTTCAGTGACCCTGAGGTGACGTCTTGGTCCAAACACACAGAAACATGATTTCAAATTATATCAAAACAGAACGGGAGAGTTTTGTCTGCATCTTTTTTTCATTTCCTGTGTTCCTGTGTTTCAGAGACGGCCGTGAGGTTCGACGGTAAATCGTACCTGAAGTACTTCCACGGGATGGACGAGGACAACCACGAGTTCAAACTGTCGCTGAAGTTCAAGACCTCTCAGGATCAAGGCTTCATCGCGTCCGCCAACAGCTCCAACGACTGGGGCGTCCTACAGGTATTCATCTCTGAGGCTGCAGTTTCAAAGATCAGGAGACTTTCACACACGTGTTAGAACAACCTTCTGCACGAATCTTCTCTAATGGGACTCGCTTAGACGCACAGGAGCCTAAAACCGGTTTAAAACCTCATTTATTATCCACAACTTGGCGTCTACCAGTTCTTTTCTTTAATATCAAAATACGTACCGGCTCCACAGGTTGGCAGCTCTGTTGGCTGGGGGGGGGGGTGCACGTATCAGCTGCTTTCAAAATAACACTTGGCCCAAGGACGAAGCAGTAAAGAAATCACGTGCACTGTACGTCAGCGTTGGCTCTTTCCATGTGAAACAAGAAGCTCCGTCATCGTTTATAGTTGGAAATGTCACAACGGCTTGTGTAAAATGAAAAGAACTTGCGTGTGCGTGTGCGTGTGCATGTGTGCGTGTGTTGTGTGTGTGTGCGCGTGTGTGTGTGTTGTGTGTTGTCTCTCTGCAGTGAGGCAACTTCCATTTAAAACCAGTCCGAGACAAACCGTTCCTTCTGCTCACCTGAGACAAAGGCCTCGGTGGACATGTCTCAACGTCTCCGGAGAACGAACACAAAGTGAAAAACATTGTTGGGAAAGAAATTTAATTACAACTGAAGGAAATGGTGGGAAATGATTATTTCCATTCATCCACGGGAAGAGTGAATATTCATTGTGTTCTCCTCCGAGCTAATTTACTTTGCTCTCTGAGTGTCGCTGCTGTGCAGAGATTAGATCTGCTCCTAATTTCCCCGACACTGTTAGTGTAATGTTGTCGTTTGACATTAATTTATCGCCACAACGATAAAATCTGAGAGCGGCTGATTGAATCTACGTGAGTTCTCTCCAGGGAGCAGCAGCTCAGAGTCATAAACACAACCGGCTGCTCCACTGATAGCATCTCAAATGTCAATATGAGATCTTCCTGCTTTGAGCCGGCTGTCGGGTTTTCAGTTCAGGCCTCACCTTCTCTGGAATATTTGATATCTGACCAATTTTGTCTTTCACGTCTAAAGGACACAGGGGTTATCCGTTCACACCAACTAGAACATTTGTGGGTATTCGGTGAGGGGGTGACGTCAGGAGGACGGACGTGACCTGCTCCTATCTTCATGCCGGTCGTTGCACGTGTTTGTTTGAGCTAAACGCCTGGATGAATATCAGAGCTGGCATTAAGCTCCACCTCTGGATCATGTGGCCAGAAATCCACATCTGGATCATTAACCCCTGCTTCTCCAGAACAGTCAGCTCATCACTCTTCGAGATTAATTGACACGTTTCTTTTCCGGAGTCGTCGAGGGAAGGAAAGATTCATCCGGCTGCCGGATGCAAGGTCTTCTGCGCCGCGTCACAGGGACACACTGAGAGGGAATAATGAATTGTTTGTATTCTTTGTGAGACATGAATAATTCTCTAAACAGATAGCAAAAAAAAAAACACTGGCTTCCCCAAGTGGGCTCCTCCTCCTCCTCTCGTTTGCGTGTGTACTCGGACGGTTGATTCTCGGGGGGACTTGAGAAGTAGCGTTCGGTTTCCCGAGGTTCTTCCTCCTGGGTGTTGGATCTGCGCTCGCACATTCAGGAACGGATCCCGGCCTGATTCCTTGTGAGCAGGAAACGCTTCAACCCGAGAAGTCCCTCGCCTGGTGTGTTGTGACGACTGAAGAGAAACTGCCTGGAGATACAAAACTCGATCTGCGCACTCGGTTCCCCCGAGGCCACGAGTTCAGACACGTTTTATGTTTATGTTAATGTTTGCATCATTAGATCTAATATTTTACGACATACTTCAGGGTTAATATACACCTACACTGTAGCCAGCCACTGGCCACTGATCTTAATAACTCAATAAGATCAATAAAGTAGATATTAAAGTTTCAGCAGAGACGTGCACATGATGTATATCTTTAAAAACCTTGAAAAGTTATAGTGTAAAATTAGAGGGTCTGTTCCTGTCCGCCGTTAACCTCCAGTGTACTGAATCTCCACTAATGAACCAGAGCACGTTCATACATATTCACTGTTACATTCGTGTGCATCTAAATGTAGACATGGATGCTGAAGCTGTTCCCTTGTTGTTTTATTATGTATTAAACAAAGTGAGCACGCACTACGTGTGTGTGTGTGTGTGTGAGTGTGTGTGTGTGTGTGTGTGTGTGAACATCACATCCAGGCTGAGTACACGAGCGCAGCAGCAGCCGCTGTTGAACTCGTTCACGCTCCCCACAGGAAGCTCGCGGCGCCCGTGTCGCCGCTCGGAGTCGTTGATTTATGGAATCGCGAGGCACCGACGCCGCGGAGCTCGGGGTCCCTGCGGAGTTTGACTTGACACTGTGCTCGTGCTACATGCGCTGAGCTGATACTATAACACAAGCCTCGTGCATCAGACGGAGAAATCTCTCGTCACATATCCACCACGCGACAAAGCACAACACACAGTCATGTAAAATGGATGAAAAGACGAGCGTCAGGCGCCTGAGACGTCTCAAGAGTTCTCACTCGTTCTTCAGCATCTTCCCCTGATAAGATCCAGAGCCGGAGCTGCTGTCATCGATCCGTGTGAAGGATTCTGCAAGTGAATCATTCCTGTTGGTTTGTTTGTTGGGGTTCTCTTCTACCCCCGTCGGCCGAGCCACAGGAAATCAAAGTGAACCTCTGGCAGGGACAGAAAGCGAAGCAGCGTTTGCCTGAACGTTGAGGAATCTATTCACGAACAACAACAGAACAAAGTCCAGGAAGGAAAACTAAACAAAAGCTTCATCTTCGAGAAGCGCCAGTCGAAGCAGGTCGCCATCAATAATGCATCACGGCCTTCGGCGTCCAATGGGCTGATGCTTTGCAATTTGCAAAACACACACACCGCGTCGGTTTATTTAATGGGGAAGATATAAGGACTCTTACGTTACATCAAGAAAACATGAATAGATAAAAAAAGCTGCTGGCTTGTTAGATTGAGAGAACGCTGAGCGAGCAGAAACGTTAAGAGGCTTCCGCTGATGTTGATGAAAAGCTCAGTGTGCGTGTGCGTGTGCGTGTGTGTGTGTGTGTGTGTGCGTGTGCGTGTGTGATCTGTGTGGTGTTGTACACACGGGAAACATCAGCAACACAGGAAGCTGCCAGCGAGTAACACAAACGACTTGTCAACAACAGAAGTCGTGTTTATCTTCCTGGCGTCTTCACCCTCCACAGACGGAACAGATCGCGAGTGATGAGTCGCTGGAGACGTTGATATCGTTGTTTAGTGATAATGAGATTTCAGTTTTAGGGCCTCAGACGGTGATTAAAGTCACAACGTGGATCTAAAGTTTACTTCAGCAGCATTTGATCTGTATTTCAACCTCAGAAAGGTTTGATTTACTCATTTAAAGTTTTAATTCACGGTTAATCTAGTTTGTTTGGTTTTAAATCAGAACTTATCAAGTCCATAATGTAACAATTATATATTTTAGGGACAAACAGTGTTTGAGGTTGATGCTTTAACAACTTAGTTTCCTGTTTCTCTCAGTACGACGACTCAGATCAAGAGAAATTAAACAATCAACACTTCACTGTGACAAACTCTCTCCCGGGTCCCGTTACTCTCGAAGCTCTTTGTGATTAGAAACAAGAGAAGACTTAACTCTGCAGTTTACTTGAGGTGAAGAGTCTGTGATTAATCTCAGCTTCGACAGAGCTGATAGGAGTTTCACTGATCTTATCACACTTGACTGAAGAGCCCGACTCTTTCAAGGTTCTTTCATTAAACCGTAACTTCTCGTTTCTTCTGCTAAACAAAAACTTCTGCTTCTTATCTCGTTGTTTTAATGAATCTGTGAATCGTTAACCTTCTGCTGTCTCTCCCCGTCCTCAGCTGACCAGCGGAGAGCTGCTCTTCAGGTTCAGCTGTGGAAACGCCGCCCCTGGCTCGCTGCTCGTCAGATCCGCTCCTCTGTCAGACGGCCGGTGGCACAGCGTCCTGCTGGAGGTCAACTCCACCGCCCTGAGGCTGACCCTGGACCAGCAGCACCCGGCCTCCAGCGCCCTGACCGAGCCGTGCCGGATGATGCGCTCCCACGGTGCTTTGCTTTTCGCCTCGCCTTCACAGGGCTCCCCGCCCGAGGGCCACGGGCACCTGCCTAACTTCAGCGGCTGCCTGGAGGGCCTGGAGCTGAACGGGGCGCCGGTCCGAGTGGGCGACGCGGCGGAGTGGACCGGGCTCCGGCAGCAGGAGGCTGTTCGGAGTGTACCAGTGCTGCAGCAGAGCAGGAGCCTGCGACGCCAACCCGTGTCTGAACGGAGGCGTCTGCGAGGAGGACGCTACCGGAGGTGAATATATATGGAAAAAAAAATCTTTATGTTTATTCATGATTAAAACAGACATCACAAAACAGAGCTTTCTGAAGACGCCGGTTGGACGAGGGGTTAAACATCTGGTTGAGCTCCGGCGCCGGGTAATGAGGCGCGAGTCGTCTGTAGCGGCTGCAGGTTCGATTCCGACCTGGACTCTGCACTTTAAACCCAAATCAAGTGGAACGTGACATCATCTGCTCTCTCTCTCTCCCTTTCACGCTTCCGTCAAAAGCAAGAATCTCCAGCTGCCTTCATGTGTTGGGAGCTAAAATCTGTAATGTCAGGTTCTTATTATTAAATAAGGAATAAACAGCAAATGAAGCCGTTTCCAGACACAATATAAACACAGTGAAACGTTCTTCAGGCTCCGGCTCGAACCACGACTCTGCACATCTGGACCGTTAGTGGTCACATGTTCTGTTAGGTCATCACCGATTGGTTCTTACATGATCAGTTATTGGCAAAATAGAAAAGAGAGAATATTGGTATCAGGGAGGTTTTGCCACCTCTTGGTTGTTCTGCATTATGTCCCAGAGAAGAGGACGTCTGGCGGCTGGACTTGTTATTTTCTCAGAATAGCAGCCGATAAGCTCTCAGAGGCTTTAAAGTCATATTATTCTCATGAGTCTCTGCGAGTCGGAGGAAACGAGTTCCTTCTCTCTGGAGGTGGATGTGAAAACAAAGGTGAAGCTGCAGCAGATACAATCTCTGTGATTTGTAAGAAGTGCAAACAAATGAAGCCCAAGAGCTTTTATCTAAAACCTGCCGCCTGCTGGTATTTCTTTTTCCCCGTTAGGTCGGTGAACTGCATCATTTCTCATTTTCCTTCCGTGCAATAAGGACATGTCCACCGTGTCTCTGTGGACACGGGACAGGAAGTTCCAGTCGGGTTTCCCTTTGGACTTTATTCACCATCCCCGTCAAATCACATTTCAGTTATGCTACAGGCAGAAGCAATAGATAAATATTATTTCCCCAAAGATCCTTCTGGGTAAAGACAATGTGAGCAGGCAGGTGAAGGCAGTGGAGGATTCTCTGTGTTTTACTGCAGAATATAAAGTTGTTCCCAAACAACTCCCTTCGGAGACGGAGATGAAGAGATGAAGAGACTTGAAGTAAAACGCAGAAACAGATGAAAACAGAGAAACTGAAGTTTTACTAGTTTGTTTATTGGCCTGGGGTAATATGTGTAAACTGTAATGAACCAAAGAAACTTCTTTTTAAAATGATATTAACACAAGAAACCGTGTGTAACAAAATAATCTAAGATCTTAAATCCACACTTGGTCCAATAAAGAAAACGTATTGATTAGAGTCCAATAAAAGATAAATGATTATCAGAGACGAGCAAAAGAGAAACTGGTCGATGGTGGGAGAGAATATTTATTGTATAGTTATTAATCAATAGATGCTGCAACATGTAAATCAAATATTATTAACAGAGGCTCGTCGAGCAGTGACTGTTTGAGTCGGTGACCTTTGTTCTGGGCGGCTCCTCCCTGAGGAGGCGTGGCGTTGGCTCGGTGACAGACGCCGCCGACGTCTCTCAGCTGCTCAGCTTCTGGAAATCTGTCAGCAGACTTTCGTTTGGCACAGTTCCTGTCACGGGCAGACGTGCAGACGGGCAGACGTGCAGACGGGCAGACGGGCAGACGTGCCGTCGGGCAGACGTGCAGACGTGCAGACGGGCAGACGTGCAGACGTGCAGACGTGCAGACGGGCAGACGTGCAGACGTGCAGACGTGCAGACGTGCAGCCTGCGAGCGTCTCGTGCGGTTTGATGGCGGAACAATGTTCCAATTACTGAAATAAGCTTTAGCTAGATAACTTTGGACGGGAATGGAAAAGCTCACGAGTACTAACAAAAGAAAAGTTAACGAGAAAACACACAAACACAAACGACAGAGGAGCAGAACAGAAAAGTTTAATAGACATAAACAAGAACGACAAATATAAAACTTAACGTGTTATAATATATAATCTTTATGTCGCTGACTGAATCTCCCAGAGTTCAGATTTCAAACGTGTGTGATCTTTATGATTCTCAGTCTTTGTCTGTGGTCTCGTTTTTAAAATCAGTAAATCAGAAATCCTCGAGTGTTCAGCACTGACGAACCAAACGACTAATAAATAAACTAGTGAATGGAGATAACTCAGGTTGACAGGTTGTTGGTTTGAGGCCCAGCACCTGCTCCACCCATCACAGATAGAGTAATACCACAGTTGCCTTGTTTGCTTTGTCCCGGTTTCACCTGGTCACAGATCAGTGAAACTGTCTCAGACATTCTATCACGTTCTGTTTCTTTCAGGCTGATTTTAATCTTTAAATATCAAACACGCTCTCGTGCTCCGCGGCCGCAGCAGCTTGACCTTTGCTTCGATTCATTCACTGGCCGTAGGGGAGACTCGCCGTGGCTTTGATCAGCCGCTCTTGTCTCAGACGTGTGTGTGTGATGTGTTTGCTCCGCAGATCCACGCTGCCGGTGTGCGGGACTCTTCCACGGCGCCCGCTGCGAGCTGGACCACAACCCGTGTGCCTCTCAGCCGTGTGCCCACGGCCGGGTGTGTGTGCCCAAGGCTCAGGGCTACATGTGCAACTGCTCTCTGGACGACGCTGAAGCACGGTAAACACACACACACACACACACACACACACACACACACACACACACACACACACACACACACACACACACACACACACACACACACACACACACACACACACAGTAATGTGCTCCTTACTTATACATAGTTGTGTCAAACAAGTGTTTTATAGATTTAACGTCCAATATTGATTTGTTTTTTATTGAGGAACAAAATAATGAACAGACTCCGGACTGTTATGAACAATGAAAATGGGCAATAACTATTAATATAATATATTACATTTCGACATTAATTGATCGAGACCGAAAACCAATTAATTAAATACAGAACGATATTAATAATAATTCCAAGCACAGCCCATAAGACAACACAACAATCAGCATGTTTATGCGATTGGACACACACACAAACACACACACACACACACACACAAACCCACAACCAGCTAGTTGTATTCCGCTCACATCACCGAAGGTTCACGTTGGAACCAGATTACCGCATTTGCATATTCCTCCTTCCATTGGCTCCTCGTGGGTATTGAACCCGCTCCGTGTTCCAGGTGGCGTTTGATTAACTCAGCGAATGAAGAATGGCCGGCGCTGAATGGTAATGGCAGGAAGTGGGCGTTTGCTTTGTGACTTGTGAAGCTCGCGGACGTGTTCTCGTGCCGTGATGGTGTTTTGATAATTATCTCAACGTGTGCGTCGCTGTCTCCGCGGCGGACGGCAGCGCACGGGACGAGAAGGAGATGCGTGCTGTGTGTTTTCAGTCACGTCACAAAGACACAGGACTTCACCTCTCACCTCATCTAACAAAGCTTTTCACTCTTTACACAATAATTATCCTAATATTAAAAAGAGGAAAGCTGTATTCTGGTGTTTTGCCGGAATGCGTAGCGAAGGAATTCAGCACACGGGAAATGCCAAAGCCAAACAGCGTTATGTAAACGTTAACGATGGCTCTCTGTCAGCGTGGCAGCAGTCTGTCAGTGTGGCAGCAGTCTGTCAGCGTGGCGGCAGCGGCACTTAGCAATCAGGGCTCGGCCAGCAGGTCCTCGGGGTCACGGGAAGATGGAGGCCGGCGTGAGAGTCTCTGTATCATCAGCCACATGTGACCTTCGCCGCTGCCGATCGCTGAGAGAACGTGTTTGATTTCACACTGATGCAATTAGTCAGTTCAATCAACAGCAGCTAGTTTATTAATCAGATCATTTATGAGTGACACATATTTTAATGGTTCCAGAGGATTTTCCACTTTTCCACTTTGTATTAAACAGAAAAACTTTTTAATTGAAAAAGCTACATCAGACGATACGTTGGAATATTTATATTAATAATCATGTGTCTGTGCTGGTGACAGCTGAGGCCAGAAGCCTTAATGGTTTGTGGTTTCTCTCTGATGTCGGTGTAAACGTTCACTTTAACTCGAAGGATCAGGTCAAAGGTCACTGTGGGTATAACACATATAATAAAATAATAATAATAATCAAAAAGCAATTATTTTCTCTGTGACTTGAAGAATGACTGAAACGATTCATCGGTTCTTCAGACTTATTGTTGCAGCTCTAAATTAAATGTAATAGTTGTGTTGTTGTGTTGTCAGAGCGCATTATTTAAATTCTCACCTACCGAACATAACCAGACTCTGAAACTCCAGTGTGTTAAAATCCTTCCTGTCTCGTCTCCACCTCCTCCATCTGACGCCCTCTCCTCCTGCAGCTGCCACAACATCATCGACGTCTGTTCTCCGAATCCGTGTCCCGGAGGCTTCGACTGCAAAGTCACCGACGGCTCGATTCACTGCGACCCTCTGCCTCAGGTCTGTGGGAGCAACGCACACTGAGTTCATGTGATGCTTTGTGGAGTTTTAATAAACTAATTAAATGTGTTTCTATTGTCCCATGTGTCCAGAAGCTAAATCCAATGATCGGCTACATGGAGATCATGGAGATCAGTGCCAGCGTGCTGGGACTACTTTTCCTGGTCAGCATCTTTGTTTGCGTCAGGAAACGTTACGTTCAGCATAAGATGAAGAAGAAGCCGGTCTGCGTCCAGGACTCCAACGGGTACGAGATTCAGTCTCTAACATATTCCCCTCATCCAGATTATATGTTTAAGACAGAGATGTACCTCAGAATCTAGTGATGTACAATAAATTCCTAAATCCAAACTTCTCTTCTGACGCCTTCAGGTATTTCCAGCCCAGTTTGACCAAGAGCCTCAAAGCCAACAACCAGGAACTGAACCCCATCGAGATGAGCTCCATGGTCGGTCCCACCAACGACCTGGACAACACGCCGTTCAGGTCGCTGCGGCCCTGCAGCCAGATGGGTCTGTGCGGCGGCAGGGTTTCTCCTTCAAAGGTGCAGGGGCCGGTTGTGTGCAGTGTGGCCCCCAACCTCCCGGCCAGGCCCCCGTCCAGCTCCGACAACGACTCCATCAGGAAGAACCACTGGGACATGGACTACGAAGGTGAGCTGGTGCTGCTGGGACTTCAGGAGGATGAGCAGGACAACTACTGCATTTTACTTTTGAAACAATAATGTTTACTAAGAAGAAAACATTCATAAAACTTCATAAATTAAATTCTGCTGCACTGAAGAGGAAACACAAACATCACATGTTGGAAACTGAATGTTAGAACCGGCTGAATGATTCAAGGTCAATGTGAGCGGGTGTTTATTAGTCATGCAGAGCAGTGCATCATGGGAAACACCTCACCGCCTGTCAACACGCGACCTGATTACACACGAAGTGGTTTCTCTGTTTCATCTCCCTGCGTCTTCGTCTTCCACTTTCTCTCTCGGATTGTTTCTCTCTTTCATTTCTCTCACTCTATATTCTGTCGTAACCTCTTTTCAACGCTCTTCCTCTTCCTGGTTGTTGTCCTCTCTTCCTCTCTTTGCCTCTCACCCCCGCAAAGTTCAAGTTGTGGAGGTTTCGACCTTCAGCTGTTTTGTTGACATGTCGACGAACAGGAGGAGATAACGTGATGATCTCAGGAAAGAAGACGACTGCGAACCAGCAACCAAGCAGTTTAAAGATAGAAATCGAATCTTCTTCCTTCGTCCTCTGTTTCCATCTCCCTCACGTTCCTCTTCTCTGAACTCAGGTCCTCCTCCTCCTCTTCCTCTTCCTCCTCCTCCTCCTCCTCCTCTACACTTTTCCTTCACCTTCTCCCTCTGATACATCCTCTTAACCTTTCCACCTTTCTCCCTCGCTCCATTTCTCTGCGGTGTATCTGTCTCTCCCCTCCTCTTATTGTTCTCCTCTCCGTCATGCCATCGTTCCCCTGGCAACGCCGGCCTGGCAGGTCGAGCTCATCACAGAGAACAAAGGACTCGTTCCTGTAGTTCTCCACTTGTTGTCCAGCTCGGTGTTCAAGGGGACGGCAGCAGAGTCCTCTACGCTTTGCTTCTGCTTCACCCGGTGACCTCAGCACTGACTCCTCTAGTCGAGCAGACCTCGACTTCTATCGACTCGTAAACTGTCAACCACCAAGAAACGACGCTTACTCGTCAACCTGATGATGTCAAGATACTGTATCATCTGGTTAAAAAAGTTAAACGCAACCCATCTAACTGTAACCTGATCAGACGCTCTGAAAGTTTCTACGGTTGCCATGGTAACCGATGTATAAATCAGTAATCAAACAGTGCGTTGTTACATTTTTAAGTATTACAAAGAACCTCACGATAGCCAATGAAGTAAGAAACAGTCAATCCAACATTATTCATTACACATCAACGTGAATAATTTACATTAATTATTCGGATACAAGGACATTTTGAATTTTTGCGATAGTTTTAATCAGGAGTCAGTCTCGTCTGTCAATCATGACGTCTCAGCCTGTTTTTAAATTAGCTAATTAAAACCAAACGTATCAGGAACATGAACACGTGAACAAACATCAGTGAGATAAGAACGACCTGAAATGACAGAAACCGACTTTGAGAAGAATTCATTTGACATGTACGAGATAGAAGTTTGGTCCAGGTCCCGTTCACTAACATGGAGGAGTTTATACCGGAGTCGGCCTTCGGGGGGCGATCAAGATGCTTTGGCTTCACCTCCATGAGCCGCCATGTCGTCCATCTTAATAAACAGACAAACAGCCAGTGGAACACGAAGGGTTAACCAGAAGAAACTCTCAGACTTTCTGCATCAATTGATTTAAAAACAAAGATTAAAAGTTTTCAGATAAAGTTCCTGTGACGCCGGTGATCGATGCTGCCGCAGGCGGCCGCTCGCTGCTCAGTTTCCTGCAGCGTCAGAATCTGAGCTCTTGTTCTTAACAAGTTAATGAGCTGTGGAAATAAGACGAGCAGAGATTCAGATTTCAATATCTTAATCACTATTTGTTTCTCTACGTCTCTGTTTATCAATCTCTCTCTAATATCTCATCTGTTGTCAAACCCTTTAACAAATGAAATGTAAATGAGGTTCGATATCTTACAGTTTTGATTCTTTATTTTCTACTTCAAATATAAACATAAATGCTCATCTTTTCTGCATTAGTTTAAGTAAAAGTATTAATTTGTACAAACAAACACAGATACACAGATTCATAAATCTATTAAAAGGCTCGTATCAACAAGAGTGACAAGATTCTTGTTTATCATCAGAACTGGTTCTGGGTCAATAAGTAGTTTAGTGAGTTTCTCTTCTTTAGACATTTCTCCTCCTGTTCTTCTAAACAAAGCTGCAACATCTCACATCTACAGTTGAGGATTTAAAATGCAAATCCTCAAAGCTTGTTTTAAACCCTTCCTCAGATCCGTCCTGTGTTTATGAGTATTAATAATAATCTGTCTCTAAACTCCCCTGTTCTCCTCAGTGTACCCGGCGGATCCCGACTACTACGGCCGCCCGTGCGTCCAGGAGTTCCCTCAGTTCGACATCGTGGAGGACACGTACCCCAGCGGTACCGTGGACCCGCGGAGGAACTCCCGATTCAACGGCTTCCCCTTCCCGCTGGACCGCTGTGACCGCCGCGCCCCCCTCCCGCCGTGCTACAGCAACCAGAACCTGGACAACTTCCTGGGTCCCGACGGGCTTCCCCTCCCCCGCTCCCAGTGCCCCAACGAGTACACGGCCATCAGCTACTACCCGGCCCAGAACACCCGCAGCCCGGACAACGTGTCGGGCGGCTACAAGAGACTCAGCATGCGTCTGAGCGTGGCCATGCCGTCGTACGCGGAGCAGGCCGAACCGCCGCCGGCGCCCAACCCGGCCCAGCCGCAGACACGACCCGCTGGGCCCAACCCGAGGAGCTACGACAGGACAAGCATGGTGGGCAGCGACTACGGGAGCTGTGAGGAGGTGATGTTCTGAGATCCACTGGCCCTCTGCTCTGAGGCAGCTCTGAAGTAGAAGAACGAGAGGTTCAGCAGAAGCTCATGTTTTTGAGGAGCACTCGTTCAGTGGGGGGGGGGGGTGAAACGTGAACAGTATTACAGACTAGAACTGTTTCAAAGTCAGAACAAGGCAGAACTTTTTCCTTTTTTAAGCCTCGACCAGGGAGAGAATCTGACTCTCAGAGAAACGGGTCATGAACACGTGTGGAACAACCACGACTCCTTCGTTGGTCAACGGACACATCATGTGACTCATGACTTTAAATTCGATGCCACGAGAGCTCAGCACTGTTTGATTCACAGAAAATGTCTTTGTGATGAAATCCTGAAAAGAGGTTTGATGAGGAGGAAGAGTAAAAGCTTCATCATCATCTCTACATTGGCGACATTAAGCTCATTTCCTGCAGGAGAAACATCTCCGTCGTTGATCAGCTCCTTGTTGTTGGTCCTTCACGATGTTTTGGGGCTGGATCCTCAGACGGACTCGAGTGTTCGTGATGTTCGTGGTGAAGTTTGTTTGAACTTTCAGATGTTTATTCCTGTAGATTCTGTCGATGTTTGAACGAGTGAGAACTTTCTCTCTGGTGGAGATTCTGTGTTTGAACTTCTGCTTCCTCCTGAGGAAAGAAACCCTTCGTGTGGAGCAGGAGAGGAAACGTCTGTGCAGCCATTTGAAATGTGCTTCAGACATAGAAGAGATTCTTGTTTCGGTCCCGAGCTCGTTGTGCAAAGTTTGTTTTACTGAATATTAGAGTCGATGCTTTGGCCTGAACGTCGTTTTCTTCAAAAGAAACCGAAAGACGAGATTTTCACATTACAGACATTTCTTTAAAAAAGAATTTCAAGTTTTAATAATCTGCGTCTCGATTAATCACTTATAGGTTTTGGTTTATGAAACTTTGAAAACCAGTCAAATGTCAAATCTGTCTTTCAACAACTTCGACCCAAAGTGAATTTACTGTCGACATAAAAGTGTTGATACTTGAGAAGTTTCATTTAACAAATATCTACGATTTTATTCATGAAGAATGATTGAAAATTAAATTAAAACTTAAAAAGGTGTTAAATGTATTATATGTTATAGAGAAAGAACAAAAGAATCATCTGAATGTTACTTTACCTACTTATCAATTGTTCAGAAATCCACAGTCGAATAGTTTCAGGTCTAAAAGTATTAATTTCTACGTGTTGTTTAATAAAATAAACCCGCAGCCATGTTTGTTAAAGTACAACATAAACTGAGCCACAGTAAACGTACATATATATATATTTTATAATTTGTCCACTCAACATTTTTCAAACGTCGCTATGACAACGAGTGATGGTCGTGTTCAACCGCCGGGTTCAGGTCGCTGGTGGACTCCAGTGCAGATGATCCAGCTGTTTGGACAGTGTGTGTGTTTGTGTGTGTGTGTGTGTGTTTGTGTGTGTGTTTGTTGTGTGTGTGTGTGTTCACGGTGTTTACTGCTGCTGTGGGGACGCAAAGGATGCTGGGTAATCTCGGAGGTTGAGCAGAGATTAAACGTATTTAGTTTTAATTGTAACGGCACTTTACAAATCACATGAGAAACAACCACGACACAGAAAAATAACATTTACGTCTTTAGAAAAACCGTTAAAATTTAGAAACCTGGATGAATTATATGAACTTTACTCAGAGTATTAATGCTACTTCTGTACTTAATGAAGTTTTCTACGGAATAAAGACTTTTAAAGATCAGAGAAACTAAACTATCCACTTTATGCAGATTTTGAATCATGATGTTGTTAATCGTGCTGAATCCTGCTCAGAGATTTCACACCATCGCTGTTGTTGTTGTTGTGGGTTGATGTAGAATCATGTTTATAAAAAGATGTAACTATCTGCAGGTATTGTGTTGTGTTGTATAAACAGTTTGTGCCTGTGTGTTGTTGTTTGTGCAGATTTCACTTGAATGTGCGTTTTGTCTTCATTCACTCGTAAAGTTTATTTTTCTATCAATGTGGGGCCCCCCCCCCCCCCCTCATGTTTTGCTCTGTTTCTCTGTGAGAGATTTTTTATTAAGATGCCATCCTTCTGTTTTTTGTTTTTCAACCATGTAAAGAGAATATGAATAAAGATATTATCTTCTATGAACCCGACGCCATCAGACGACTCCTCGTTTTGCTTTGTGTCGTCAGAGAAAGAGAAATAAGATCTTTGTCTTCGTCTGGAGCGAGAAGTGAGAGAACGTTCGGCTCCAGACGGGATCGGAGCTATCACAGGAAATCAGGAGCTGATTCCAATCTGTGACATGAGAGAGAAATCTGTGCTGGTCTCAAACACGTGAGCCGATGGTTTCAAACCAGATCAACCAGCAGCAAGAGGATCAGAACCTGAGAAGCTCTGAATCAATCAATCATCTTGTAACTTGAGGATTTAACACAGTGAAGAAACGGCAGAGATTTAAAAAACTTTCTTTTATAGAATTGTAGAAAAACGATTTGTTGGGGAAAAGTTCTGCTTTTATATCAACGATCAGTTAATTGAAGAAACGCAAATCAAAGTTCAGCAGGAAAAACAACAAGCGAGTTAATTAATCTTCTTTTGTACGACTTCAAACGAGCAGAGAATTAAATCACTTCAGCTCAACTTGTCACTTTTACAAATTAAGACTTTTGTCTCAAACTAAAAAATTCATAGAACAACAAGGCATTAAAAACTCAATCATAGTATAAACCTCAAATTTCAAATATTTGATCACAAATGTTTCCTCCTGTTTCTCAACTCACTCAGATTAATTAAAAGTTTGCTCCAGATAAACAACAGATGAAAACAAGGTAAGTTAGTGTCGCAGTGAAGTGAGGATGAAGATGTTTGGTTCACTCGTCTTCATCTCTTCATGCTGACATGTTTATTAGTCGTGTACTTGTCTTACACTTCTTCTACTTGATTGAAGACGTAAAACTAGAAAACTTTTAGTTTTACTTTATGACAAACTTTACTTTATCTTCACTAATCAGCTTAAAAACACATTTTCTTCACACCCCTGCCAGGCTTTATTTGATGTTTGTCCATCGAGCAGATCAAACATGACGAAGGTGTGTGTGTGTGTCTGTGTGTGTCTGTGTGTGTGTGTGTGTGTGTGTGTGTGTGTGTGTGTGTGTGTGTCTGTGTGTGTGTGTGCGTGTGTGTCTGTGTGTGTGTGTCTATGAATAATACTCAATGAGACATCAAACAGCTTTGATTACTTCAGCACCTCAGGTGTCATCCTCATTATCCACCTGTGTGTGTTTGTGTGTGTGTGTGTGTGTGTATCACAACTGCTCTCTCACATACACACATGCATCACATTGATTTTAGACAAATAGATGGAAGAGAATCCTGGAAAATAACGATAATCAAACATTCACCGTGTGACCCAGCGGAGAAGAATGATTGTGTGTGTGTGTGTGTGTGTGTGTGTGTGTGTGTGTGTGTGTGTGTGTGTGTGTGTGTGTGTGTGTGTGTATGTGTGTGTGTGTGTGTGTGTGTGTGTGTGTGTGTGTGTGTGTGTGTGTGTGTGTGTGTGTGTGTGTGTGTGTGTGTGTGTGTGTGTGTGTGTGTGTGTGTGTCTGCTCGTCACGTGAGGCCACTTTAATATTTCTGTTTGGTTTAAACAGTGCAGCAAATCACACTCAATCATGTGACTGGGGCAGCGCGGAGCCGGGGTGGTGGGGGGGGGGGGGGGGGGGGGGGGGGGGGGGGGGGGCGGGGGTCGAAGGTCATAAAACCCATTTCCCAGCCCCACACCACTCAGCGGCTGAAGTGATTCCTGAGAACGCAGCTCATTGTTCTGCTCGACAACAGAGAGAAGAACCGTGAGTCACTGCAGCGATGCTGAATTACACGAAACAGGCTGTGGAAATATCAACACAAACACAAACACAAACACAAACACAATATAAATATAAAACACAAGCTCCATTCAAACCAAATATACATCTCTGACACTGAATACATTTTTAAAACACAGAGACTCCTCGATAAGAGTTTGGTTTGAGTGCGATTAACTCAAACTCTGAAAGGTTTCGTTTTATACAGAATCAAAATCTGCATTTAATATATCGATTGTGCTATAAAGATAAACGTGCCCTCGTTTTGAATTCACTGTTATTATCTGTTAATAACATGTTTACTTCCAACACTGCGGGACACAAATAAATCGGTTTTATTGATTCCAGATACTTTTTCTATATTGATTGATTTCATGAAGCCCAAATAGTTTTCTCTACGATCGGCGAAGAGAAGAATCCATACGATGCGAGTAAAGATTTCTGCACCTTCTCTAAATGAAGCGAACACGGACCATGATGCATTGCACCGACCGGTCACGTGACGTGTTGAACCCGTTTGTGTGACAACAATCTTAAATTCATCGCTTCAGCAAATATAGAATCGTTCTGTGCATCAGAGTCAGACGTAATAAATCCACATCCAGCACCGTCATTCGATTTAGGAAGGATTGCATCGAGCCAGCAGGGGGCGTCGCATCGGGTGGCAACAGACAAACTCCTTCTAAAGTAACACGATGTAGTTTTAAAAAGTAAAAACACACTTTTATCGGAGTCTTTCCTGATTCTACCAGACTTTTGTATTATATTTTATTGGATTTTATGTTTAGAAATTCATTTAAACCAATTTTATTTCTTTTAAAGCTTCACGGCCGGAAACCAGAGTTAGCAGTTAGCTTTGAGAAGCTAGCTGTGTGTTCTCAGTGTGGACGTCATGGAGGCCGAGGATGCAGTACACCTCCCACCTGTAGGGGGACCCAGAGGGAAATCGGGAGCAGTTCTCAGATCATGTTGCTTCGATATTTCATTTGTAAAAATTAAAACGATGATTTTCATTATTATTAAACGCTCTGATTTAAACAGGAACTTCTAAATATTCTCACAACTGATCGTCAAACATCAACGTCTCGTGTGTGTGTGTGTGTGTGTGTGTGTGTGTGTGTGTGTGTGTGTACGTGGGAGCCGACGCACACACTCACTCACATTATCCACAGCAGAAACTCGTGCGTTTCAAGCACCAACAAAGTGAATCTCCGATGAGGAAGAAAGCGAGTATTTGCCGTTTGGATGAAAATCGTGAAAATGTGGAAATGAATGATTCAGTCTTTTTTACTGTACCCTCCCATGCCCACCTTCCTCCCTCCTCTTCCTCCTCTTCCTCCTCTTCCTCCTCTCACTCTTGTGTTGAACGGATCCAATCTGAGGTAGTTTATAGTTTCTGTGCTTCACGGCTCAGTTCAGCGATGAAACTCCAACAAATCGTGTAATTCTTTGTCGGGATGTATTTTCCTCATGTGGATCCAGTTTGTGAACTTTGGCTCTGGGAGTCGTGAACCAGGTTTGTTTGGATTAAACACGAAGAAGAAATGTGAAGGTTTCACAGATAATCTGAGAAACTCTGAATCCATGACCTGTAAATAAAGACGCTCGACGCGTCTCCACTTCCTCCAACTGGTCAGAGAAAGAAGCAACAAGATCTCAGATACAGACGCGGCCATCTTGTGCCGAAGACTTGTTTCATAGCCTCAGTCTGTGAGGTCGCAATCAGGTTTAAATCCTCGACTGACCAATCACCATCATCTGGTTTGAATCAGAAAGAAGAAGAAGGACCAGTGTTAACATATTTGACTTGAGCTTTTTGACTCAAGGCCGGTGTGAAGTTAGAATGAGTTTAGCTCTTTGGCTCCGTTCCCACTGACTCTGCTCTGCAGGTGAATCACAGCCACTGGATTCAGTGAAAGCGTCTCTGAAAAATTGCAAGTTTGCGTCTTTCTCTGTTTTCTGAGTCATTTTTGAAAAGACCTGGACTTTCCTGTGTTTCGGAGCAGATTTAAAAAGCTAATAACATCGAAGGGTATTTTTAATAATCCTGTGAATTAAATGAAGGTTGATGGAGAGAATGAACGAGCTGCTGCGTAAAGCTTCCTCCTCACGTGCCAGAGGAATATGATGAAGCTGGAGGAGGAAGATGAGAAGCTGAGGGAGGAAGATGAGAAGCTGAGGGAGGAAGATGAGAAGCTGAGGGAGGAAGATGAATCTGTGGTGGAACCGTGTTACACACGAGTGGGAAAACCTGGAGGGATGAAATGATGAAGGGAGAGATATGGGGACAGAGGAGAAGAAGAGAGTGGAAGGAAGAAAGGAAAGGACAGAGGAGAAGATGTGGAGGAGAGCCTGAGGAGAGACAAGGCAGAAAGAGAGAGAGACAGAGGGAGGAGAGGAGGAGATGGAGAAAGAGATGGAGAAAGAGAGGGAGGAGTCAGAGGGAGGAGAGAAAGATGGAGAGAGAGAGGAGAGGAAGGGAGAGAGAGGGAGGAGAGAGAGAGATGGAGGGAGGAGAGAAAGATACAAAGAGAGGGAGGGAGATAGAGAGAGGAGAGGAAGGGAGAGAGAGAGAGAGAGAGAGAGAGGAGAGAGAGGGAGAGAGAGAGAGAGAGAGAGGAGGAGAGATGAGAGAGAAAGGAGGAGAGAGAGGAGAGAGGAGGAGAGGAGAGGAGGAGAGAGAGGGAGAGAGGGAGGAGAGAGAGATGGAGAGAGAGAGAGGGAGGAGAGGGAGGAGAGAGAGGAGAGAGAGAGGAGAGAGAGAGAGGAGAGAGAGGGAGAGAGAGAGAGAGGGAGGGGAGAGAGAGAGGGAGGATGGATAGAGGGAGGAGAGAGAGGGATGAGAGGGAGAGGGAGAGAGAGAGGGAAGGATGGATAGAGGGAGGAGAGAGAGAGAGAGGGAGGAGAGAGAAATGGAGAGAGAGAGGGAGATGGAGAGAGAGAGGGATGAGAGGGAGGAGAGGGAGAGAGAGAGGGATGAGAGGGAGAGAGGGAGGAGAGAGAAATGGAGAGAGAGAGGGAAGGATGGATAGAGGGAGGAGAGAGAGAGAGGGATGAGAGAGAGATGGAGAGAGAGGAGGAAGGATGGATAGAGGGAGGAGAGAGAGAGGGATGAGAGGGAGGGATGCTATAAGGCGCGTGAGCCTCCTCCAGACGCGCTCAGACGAAGTGGAGTTCCTCCTGAATGACCCGGAACCGGCTCCGGCTCCTCTCCGGTCTGAATGGAGCCGGATCCATGAATCACAGGATTTGTGAATGAGAAGCTGCAGCGCGGGAACTTCCCTCCAGCCCAGAGAACAGCGCGTGCTCTCTTTTGAATGGGAACAGACCGGAAACCTCGTGGCACGTGCTGGTGTTTAAACGCGTCTCCGTGCGTCTTTCCGTTGCGCGCGGGAGATGTCTTGAGCGTAAGGGTCCAGATCCCCCCCCCCCCCCCACCGGGACCAACAGAAGACAGAGACACACACGTGATGTCCGGGTCCGAGACCTGAAGCACGAGTGGCTCCGGTGCCGCCGTGCGTAATGCTGAACGGACCGACCCTCCGCGACCCGATGCGACTCGTGGACCCGAGGCACCTCCCGCAACTGATGTCCCTGGAGGACCATGAGCCCACCATGGTGGGGGGGACCCTGGGGCCGCGCAACTCCACCCCGCTGGGGGAGGAGGGGGCCCCGGGCCCGCAGCAGCAGTCCTTCCCCTGGGCGGTGAGCCTGCTGGCCGGGGTTCTGATCACCACCATCGTGGTGGATGTGCTCGGGAACCTGCTGGTCATCGTGTCCGTGTTCCGGAACAAGAAGCTCAGGAAAGCAGGTAGAAGCTGCTGCTGGTCCCGTTAGAGGCTGACGGTTCCATGTTTCATATTTATTATTAATATGTCCATTATTACGTTTATTAACAGTGAGTTTATTTCATCGACATCTTTTAATTTTGGTTTTAGTTTATTTTGTACTCTTTGCATGTTTCGTATATATTTAACACAATTCCAACAATATTCCAATAGTTTGATCTTAAAACAAAGTGTAAGAACTTTATACATTTCGTAAGAAATTAAGGATTTTATTCAGAAATATTAAAATGTCACTATAAACTCTAATCTGAAATATAAAGTATTATTATTGGACACCACAGTTACCCATTATACCTGCCCTGGCATTACTGTCGTTCAGAGGATGATGAGCGCACTGACACAGGTCGTGTTTGATTCCCGGATTCTGTGTGAAGTGTGATGAGATTGTGAACATGTGACGTGTGTGAACGTGTGTGACGTGTGTGAACGTGTGTGAACGTGTGTGACCGTGTGAACGTGGTGTGATGTGACGTGTCGTGACCTGGTCCTGTGAAGTGTGTGAAGAATCTGATGTGATCTGTCAAGTCTTCTGCACCTGGTCCCGATGTGAGAATTATGGATCTGAAGTTTGTCAGGCTGAAACGATCAAAAGAACAAATGTTGCTTCTGTAACTTTCTCCATCTTTGCGTTTGTCTCCCTCCGTCTCACGAGTAACTTCACCAGCTGCTCAGTGTGTGAGTGAAGGACACTGAGACGTCCAGCTGCTGCAGGCGCCCGGACGCCCGGCGCTCGCTTGGCGTGTTGTGTTTTGTAGAAGCTCTCAGACTGGGAGATTTGGCACGTTGGCTCTCGGTCAAGGACTTCTGGAAACTAAAATCAGTGAAGCCCCAGTCGGACGCTCCCTGGAATCGATGTGTGAATCTGATTGAAGAGCGCCGCTGAGCATCGATAACCTCGGACGCCTCAGACCCACAGACAGAGTGGGAATCAATCCAGGCTCCTGATTGTTATACCTCACTCAGCAGCACGTTCCCACGAGTCGCTCCTCCAAGTAGAGATCACGATAGAAGCTCTGAGTGAGGACGACAGTGTATGAATATTGTTTTGCTATTTACAGTTTAATGGAGCAGTGGAGCCGAACCTCCTGTGAAGCGTCAACGTGAACAGTCCTGGCAGAAAATCAATTCACCGCACCCCCCCTCCCCTCCACCCTTCATTCCTTCACATCACAAGACAGTTTATGTTGGAGAAGCTCGTCTGGTCTGAGAAAGGTCAGAAAGGTTGCAAGTTCAAATCCCCCAAAAACAGCCGTGAGAGTCTCCTCTGAGCAAGCTGCTGCTGCCGTCCAGTCGAAGCTCTTCACTCGGTGTCTGTGTTGACTCAGATCAGCAGGAGGATTCTGAGCAGAGGATTAAACGCTCGTCACCAAACGCTTTCAAAATAAACAGAAAGCTGAGAATCTGTTTGGTTTGAGAATCAGCGTCTCGGCAGGTCGTGGACGGGACGGAGACGTGCGCTGCTCCGCTCACGTCTGAGAGTTGAGTGTGTGATGGTGCGTGAGTTCAGTCTGACGGATGATAGCACCACCATCCATCCATCCATCCATCCATCCATCCATCCATCCATCCATCCATCCATCCATTATCTTTACCACTTATCCAAGGGGTCTGGATCAGAACCCAGCCGACAGCGCCCGGTCACACTCGAGGTCCATTTAGAGTCTCAGTGTAACCAAACCCTGCTCTGTACGACGAGGTCTGGAACTCGTCGGCACTTTAATGTTTTAAATCATTGCTTAAAGCTAAAGACTTTTTTTATAACTGTTTTTTAAATGGATCTAGTTTCTTTTGTAAAGTTATTTGGTGATGATGCTGCTCAGATTCACATTTTAAATAGTGTGGAGTGTTTAGTACTGTGTAGTACTGAGGAGTACTGTAGTACTGTGTAGTACTGTAGTACTGTGAAGTACTGTGTAGTACTGAGTAGTACTGTAGTACTGTGGAGTACTGTGTGTACTGTGAAGTACTGTGGAGTTCTGAGCCTGAAGGTGTTGATGCTGCGAGTAAAACCTTCATGATGTTACCATGGCAACCAAATGAAGCGCTTCATTCTTTTTCTTCCATTCAAACAGAAAGACTACTACCCCCCCCCCCCCACACACACACACACACACACACACACACGTCAGACCCCCCCCCCCCCCCCACGTCAGACACTCCCCCCGTCTACAAACCAATCAGAGTCCAGTATCGGCAGACGCAGCCCACGGCGGTGATGACGACAGGACGCACGTACGTCAGACAAAACTCTTTAGTCCCTAAATTAGAAATTGTTGCACTTTCCTTGTTCCTAATGCTTCTTTTGAAAAATAAATCTTTTAAGGATTTCAGGACTTTATGAAAAGAGGAAGAGGGCTGCAGCATTTAATCACTTGATAGGAAAATGTATCAGCCGCTATTATAATCATATTTCACCTGATCAACCCGTCTCCGCTCCTCCTGCAGCTCGCGACACTTTTCACTCATCGCACAAAGACGAGTCATTTCTCTGATCCCTGAAACGATGGGAACACGATGAATTGTTCACCTTTTCTCATTTGTTCTTCTCTCCACCTCCTCATTCATCTTCTCTCCCTCCCTCTCTTCCTCCCTTGTTTGCAGTTACCCCATCTTCCCAACTCCTGTCTCAATTCATCTCCTGCCTCTCCACTCCCTCCCCTCCCCTTGTCCTTTCCACTTGATTCATTGCCTTCAGATTCCTTCTCCTCACCTTTAATTACTCTTCTCTCTCCTGTCAGGTGTCTCCTCTCTCCCCATTTCCTCCCCTCGGTTCGCCTTTCTTCCAGCTACCTCTTCCTCTCCCCTGTTTTCCTGTGCGCCCACTCATCCATCCGTCACCTCTCTCCATCCGCCCCGTCAGCAACACACCTCCTGAACAACGTTAAAGTCACGTCAGTGTGAGCGGATCTGCAGGAAAGCTCGTTTATTTATAATCTGCTCAGTGCTGCTGCAGCAGAAACACATATAAACACAACTGTGTCTATATGTTCTGTCTCTAATGGAAACATTCCCCTGAACATCAGGTCTCTAGATTCATGTTTCATGTCTTTTCATGCACCAGTAACACTTTCTACATCTGTTTTCATCTGTTTCACCCTTGAACTGAAGGCACCGCTATTTTTTTCGAAGTCAATAAACTCTAATAAATGATAAAAGCACTGAGATCGTGTTATACATTTTTAAAAGAACATGTTTTTCCCCCAAATTTTGCTAAATAAACACAAAACATATTGATCCAAGAGGTTATTAATATAGGAACATGAAGGAAATTCACTGAACGTAAAACAAAACTGAAATGATCGCGAGGCAGAGAGTTCTTGGCTCAATGCTGCAAACAGAATTCATGTTTTAACTATTGTAGTTTTGATTGTAGAAACAACAATCTCCCACAGCCAGTTTTTAATTTGGTTCGACGCCGGGCTCCCCAGGTTCCTGGAGACGCTCTCGGCTGGTGCAGTTGTTATGGGTTCGAACCCCTCCGCCTCCGACTCCCCCCCGCGGCCCACACACGTGCAGAGTCGGGTTAATTGGAGTAAAATTGTCTTTGTGTGTGATTCACTTGAACTCTGCTTCTGCTGGGATTCACATGTTCTCTCATTATCTCAAGGCCCTTTGTATGCAAGGCTGAGCAACACAACAACCCCCCCCCCCCCCCCCCCCCCCCGGGCCTGGCCGCCTTGAGACCCCCTCGAGAAGATGGATGGATTATTAAAACCTGCATTGATCACATCCGATGTTTGCAAAGCTGCAGATTCCTTCCAATGCAAATGACGGCCACTAACAGACATGGACCCATAGTTCTAAACGTGTTCCTCTTGGTTCCAGACTTTGGTTCCTGGTCCGTTCACAAATAAGTTCAAACCCAACAGGACGATTCATCAGCTCAACGTCGAACACTTCTCTGTGAGAAACGTCACCACAGATGTGGCTGGGTTGGTTTTAAGGGGCCGGGGTGATGCCAGGTGGCAGATGGCTGTTCTCTGGGTTCTGTACTGAACCGGTCCGACAGCTGGAGACGGGCTGGAGACGGAGGAGGCTCTGAAATGCCGCCCGCTGAGGGGATTCACACGTAAAACAAGCCCGTGATTCTTCTCTGACCTTCAGTCTCATCTCAATATCTCAGGACGCAGCCGAGCTCACCGAGGAACTCCGATGAATCTCAACGAGCCCGAAGCTCTCAACTAATTAAACTGATTATGTTAATGAGCGAACTCTCGGCAGAAGGTCGCGGCGACTTTCACCCGGTTGGCCTCGGTTTGTGACGAGCAGATTATCGAACTTCATAGAGAAGCTGCGATCAAAGACAACTGTTCATTTGATAACATCTGCTGTTATGAAACAAAATTAAACTATATACAAATTAAACACGTAATTTTCATCGAAATTATTAGATTTATTGAAACTAACTGATATTATATTTGAACTTGTTTCACTGTTTGAATCCACGGTCACTTCATCTCAAGCTGCTGTTGTCGTCGCTGCTTCTTTCCTCCGCGGCTTCACGGAGCGGGAAACTTTTAAAGGCCACGTTTTCAAACCGACCACCTTCCTCCTCTTCGTCCAACACACGATCTCAGTTCACCAGAAAACAGGGGACAGTTTTGCCAATTGTGTCTTTGTCGTTGTGTATGAAATTTATTCTGAGGGAAAAAACCTTGAGCACAGAGAAATGGGTCGACAGTGGAACAGATGGAGTCTGTGGAGGCTGCAGCTCTTCAACTTTTCATTTTGCGCTGAATGGATCCTGCTTGTTAACCCCAGGTCTTGAGGGAACACGTGGAGTAATGTAATGTGTTGTAATGCCCCCCCCATCATCGTCCCTTCACAGCCGGAGCTGTGTCACTATAGAAACAGATAAGGCACCTTTTGAAAATGGGCCATTTACTCTGACAAAGTCATTTTCAACGTCTTTAAAGGACAATTACGTGTCACAGAGGGACGACGCTGCCGCTGCCACTCCAAGCAAACACGGCACAACACGGTTCCACCGCGTTCACGACGAGGAGCCAATCATGTGCTCCGTGAATAGTGTGCACGAAGCGGCGCTGAGCTCCGACGGAACTTTGACCTGTTATCTTCACAATCTGCAGCTCTTTGCAGAAACATCACAGAACCCGAGGGATTTGGATGAATCTGGGTCAAGTTTGAAGTTATTTGAAGTTTGCACAAGTCTTCACTGTGATGCACGTGACCCATATTCAATAGAAGAAGATTCTGGTTCAACCTGGTGAACCATGGACGTACTGACAATGAGGCAGAGTGGTGTGTGTGTGTGTGTGTGTGTGTGTGTGTGTGTGTGTGTGTGTGTGTGTGTGTGTGTGTGTGTGTGTGTGTGTGTGTGTGTGTGTGTGTGTGTGTGTGTGTGTGTGTGTGTGTGTGTGTGTGTGTGTGTGTGTGTGTGTGTAAAGGTTCCTGATCCGCAGCGAGCAGAGGTGAGACGTGAGAACAGGAGGCAGGAAGCTCAACGGCCCAGTGAACATCAGCTGTGCTCTGCTTTCCCTCTGACTTCCTGTCTGATCCCGAGCACCTGCCCGACCTCGTGCTGCCGCCGCACATCTGGGCCCGAGGATCCAGATGTGCTGCCGCAGCGCCGTGATTTATTTTGTCTAATTTCCTCTAACTGCCCGGACACTTCATCGTTCGCTCTGATTCTCTGTGTTTGTGTCGGAAGGACACAGGACACGTCTGCCGCTGCTGGAGGAAAACAAACCCTCGTCTTTAACCTCGCAGCCGGAGATCCTCGCTCAGAAATAAGAGAAATCTCAGCTGTCCTTGTTTTTCCTCGTGGGAGTGAAATGTGAAATTTCCGGTTCATTGCACTGCAGCCTCAAAAACTCACCTCCTGCAGGTTCGAGAGGAAGCTGCACGTAACCTGAGGTTGTCGTGAAACGTCACCGTGACCTGCCGGCGGCTGAAGACATGGACTCCTTGGTGGAGGCGGTGATATGTGGTTATCTTACAGGCCTGAGAGTGAAATCAGCCCAGAACCTGATCCTCAAATCTGATGTTTATCAACTATCGTCACGTTTCTTCACGACGTTCCAGTGTGAGCCAGAGATGTCAGGAAAGGTTGAGTCAGACAGAGAAATGGCCACTGAAACGCAAAATATCGTTTCTGTCTCTGTTTGCTGTCGTACGTGAACGAGGTTCGAGCAGCAGCTGTCGGAGCTGCTGTCAGGATCAGAGTGTGTGTGTGTGTGTGTGTGTGTGTGTGTGTGTGTGTGTGTGTGTGTGTGTGTGTGTGTGTGTGTGTGTGTGTGTGTGTGTGTGTGTGTGTGTGTGTGTGTGTGTGTGTGTGTGTGTGTGTGTGTGTGTGTGTGTGTGTGCAGCAGCAGCTGAAGAACTGTAGGAGGTTCACGCGGCGGCTCCTCCTCCAGCAGATCACGCCATCAGGTTTTAGATCCGCTGCATTAATTTGCACCTTAATGTGTAAAAACCGACGACTTTGAACGGATCCCCGGAGTCTGATGGAAATCTCTGCTCGTTAATTCATCATGAGTCATAATGAACAGGCTCGTTAGCAGAGCAGAATTATGAGAAATTAATTTGATGACGTCATTTTGGTAATATTACGACTTTATTCTCGATTTCTTTTCTTCAACTTGGTCCTGATACTGTTCCTTCGCATCCTGGCCTTTAAAGGAACATTTACACATTATGAATATGTAACGAGGCCGCAATATCCGAAGCACGAAGCTGTACATTAATTAATCAACGGTTCTAATGAGATCAAGCCTGGCAGCTTTAATGTCTCCCTCCGTCACTGAACTGCTCAGGGAATTGAACCTCTAACCCTTGGCACCGTTTCTCTTCCTGGCTCATTAACACGTGGCTGACACACGAGAGGAGCCATATTGTCGGGAGTATCGTTGCAAAAGGGCAAACGCAGTAATAAAGACAGAAGCACGGACTAATGCATGTTGACAAGTCCCCCGTCTGCGCCCCGAGCCACAGCTCTTCTCTAACCAGCTTCTGGGACGTGCAGGAGAAGAAGACCCGTCGTCCAGAATGTTAACCACGAGGCCCCTTCGCAGTGAAGAGGAGTGGGGGGGGGGGGTGATAAAGGCTGAGGCAGGTAGAACGAGGTGCAGTTGAGGTGCAGCCTCGAGTGAAGGTGGCGGTCGGACGAGGCCTGTTCTGTGTGGTGGTCTGTGAGGGAGGATGTCGAGGTGGCAGGGACACGATAAAGAAACAGCTGACAGAGAAATAACATTCTTCTCTAATGGTTTCCAGGAATCTGCAGGGAGCTCTGGTTTTATCACGATTCATTAAAAACTAGAGGATTGTACACGAGAGGATTCAGGGTTTCAGGCATTTTACTTCATGAATCCCTCAGAGAGCTCAGACCTCCACCGAGGCCCCGTGGTCTCCTGATGAAGCCACGTTTAAGATCCAGGTTTTCATTTGGATCTTGTGATCTTTTAAAACGCTCTCTGGTCCCGATCCACACCGACAGGATCTTCTTCTCGTGACGCCCCCCCCCCCCCCCCCCCGACCACAACATTTCATGGAAATCAGTCGAGTAGTTTTTGTGTAACCCTGCAAACAAACAAACACAAAGGAAAACACAACCTCATTAGCTGAGGCAATGAAACCTCATTGACACAGAAACACATCCACAGATTCAATGCAGTGTCATTCAATAATATTATCTCATCTTTAACTAAAGAATACATTAGTGTATATTTAAATCACGGTGATAAGTGCGTTGATGCAACACGAGTATTTATCTTTACAGTAAATAAACAAAACCCTTCCAGCGACACACGTGTTTTTGATTTTAATCTAAATGCAAAACGAACATATGACCTGTGTCATTTCTGGATCAATGCAAAAAGCTAATTTATGTTTGCTGCTCCTTTTCTGGTTCATGTGAGGAAACCGAAGATATCGGAGGGAGGAGACGAGAAGACGAAGAACTCACTGACGAAAGAAAAACACTGGATTGGAAACTCAGTAAATGGTTTAACGCTGAAGAGTAAATACACGTGAGATAGAAACTCTGCTGCTGCACAAACACGCAGGACAGTTTCATTTCATTAAGAGGAAAATTGAAACGCAGCTCGGTTCAGCCACACAAACTTTATTTGGGGTCAAAGAGTAATTTAATTACAGCCGTCCACGTTGTTCAATCCATCCAGTTCACCGGCTGCTTCCTGCTCGACCTGGTCCTCGGCTTGTCCCCAAGTTACAGCTGCTGTCTGCCATAAAAACCCGTGTTTACTGCCTGTGGAACCACAGAGCTCCATCAGTGTGAACTCTCCTTGTGTTCGGACAAGTCGTGTGTGTGTGTCTGTGTGTGTGTGTGCGTGTGTGTGTGTGTGTGTGTGTGTGTGTGTGTGTGCGTGTACAGGAGTGGGACGGTTGTGTTAATTTGCCTCTAACGATGCCGGAGGCATTAAAAAGTGTCGGTGATGAGGTTTAATGATCCAGATGCTGTTAAGGTGAAGTCGGAGGAGAACGTTTGGTTTTATGGTTTTGTTTTCTGCTTCTCTTCGCCTGCTTCCTGTTTGTGTTCAGTCGCTCGGACTCTGTGTTTTGTTTTTGTCTGTGTTTTGCTGATTGTTGTTGTTGTGCTGGTTTTGAGATCCGTCTCCCTCTCTCTTGTAAAGATGTCAGAAAACACTGTTTCTACCCAAATCCTCTCAAACACATGGTTTTAATAAGAATCATTTCTTCATACTCACGTCTTCCTCTTCTCGCTCCACAGGAACGCCTTCGTGGTGAGCCTGGCCCTCGCTGACCTGGTGGTCGCCATCTATCCCTACCCGCTGGTCCTGACCGCCATCTTCCACGACGGCTGGATCGCCGGCTACATCCACTGTCAGATCAGCGGCTTCCTCATGGGCCTCAGCGTCATCGGCTCCATCTTCAACATCACCGGCATCGCCATCAACCGCTACTGCTACATCTGCCACAGCCTGAAGTACGACAAGCTGTTCTCCAACAGCAACACCATGTGCTACGTGGTGCTCGTCTGGGCGCTCACCATCCTCGCCATCGTGCCCAACTGGTTCGTGGAGTCCCTGCAGTACGACCCCCGGGTGTACTCCTGCACCTTCGCCCAGTCGGTCAGCTCGCTCTACACCATCACGGTGGTCGTGGTGCACTTCATCCTGCCGATCGGCATCGTCACCTACTGCTACCTGCGGATCTGGATCCTGGTCATCCAGGTGAGGCGGAGGGTCAAGCCGGACTCTCGACCCAAAATCAAGCCGCACGACCTCCGCAACTTCCTCACCATGTTCGTGGTGTTCGTGCTCTTCGCGGTCTGCTGGGCGCCGCTGAACCTGATCGGCCTGGCGGTGGCGCTGGACTCCCGGTTGGGCCGGGCCATACCGGAGTGGCTGTTCACGGCCAGCTACTTCATGGCGTACTTCAACAGCTGCCTCAACGCCGTCGTCTACGGCGCCCTGAACCACAACTTCAGGAAGGAGTACAAGAGGATCGTCCTGATCGTGTTCAAACTTCACTGCTGAGACGAGCGGCCGCGGGGGGGCGCTTGTTTTTAACTTTTACAACGAGAAGAGGCTGAGATACTTTGCCTTCACAGAGAGGGAAACAGCTGGAATGAAAAGGAAATAAAACAGCTGGAGGAGGAGAGGAGGTAAACGACTCAGTGACGAGGAAACAGGAAGGAAGTAACTTAGTAACGTGATTCATCACGACTCCGACAAAGTCTTGACTTAGTGTTTGAATTCAAATCAAAGTTGTGAGACCTGTTTTTATCCGTGTTGGATTATGAATGTTGGATCATCCAGTCGACTTCTTCCCCCCCGATTCCTTCTGATGCACGAACTGAAACTTCCAGACAGAAAAACTGTGATTTTGACTTTTCAGGTTGTTTTCACGCCTGAAGTCTTCAGAGCATCGAGGAGGCTGAGAGTTAGTTCTGGTTGAATACAATAATTATTGAAGTATTTAAAAACGATATGAGTTTCTGAGTGACCCTGAGATCTCAACACACTGCAGCAAACACATGCAACACAAACAAATACACAACCAAACTGCAACTAATCACTTTGCTCATTTTCTAAAACCACGGACAAGTTGCTGACTTCGTAATTTAAACACCTCTCATCACTTTGTGTCTCCTGGAAACACGTCTGTTGTCGTTCCTGTCACTTGCATCATGTTTCTGTATTGAATTAATTATGAGCCAGTGTTTTGTCTACTTGCATGTGGAATCCTCAGAGAGCTGACGTCTCAGGGCCACCGTAGGTTTTAATGAAGGAGCCAAACTCTCCGTGGAACAAAGAGAGAAAAGACGACAGAGGAGAAAAGACATGTTGCTGAACCAGAGCCACAAATATGATTTTGATTTGACTCAGCAAAATCAAAACAAGCAATCTGGACCTGGACTTGGACCTGAACGCATCATTTTCAAACCTACAGCTTGTTTTGTTTTGTCCAGCCCCGACATCCTGGGCGTCACATGCACATCCCTGCATCTCTCTCGCCTCAGTTTAGATTAAACGACCTGTGAAACGTCTCCACAGCACTTTAACCAGAACGGAAGTGCGCTCAGTTTCATCTGAACTGGGTCAGAGAAAGAAATTACAAGCAGTCGGGTGAGAAGTTAAATCTCTGGAGGTCGACTGAGTCTTTAAAGATGAATTAAACGAGCTCCACTCACAGAACCAGGATCTGAGACGCAGGTGTATCTGTGACAGTGGACGTGTTCTGATCCTGTGTGTTACTTCTGTCACGTGTTGTGGTTCCTAAACAACACGGGACACACGCGTCACCTGGAGGCCGCGTTCACACCGACAGCAGCACCGTCACACACAGAATCCCCCGCGGTTCTGTTTCTGATCGTCTGATTCACCAGCTCATCCTCACGTCTCGTAACGAAGCCATGTCCTCGATGCATCTACCTCACAATCCTCCAGGTCGTGTTGTGTCTCTGTCCTTCGCCGGACTTCAGCCCGTGAGCTTGAGAAGGAAACATGACGACAACGGGGTCTGTTAGAGCGTGAGGACATTTTAATATCACGCAGACACACATCGTGTCCTGAGAGCGACACACAAACATCCGTCCAGACGCACAACACAGGTCAGGAAACTCTCAGGTTCTTTGCACATTTTATAACAAACCTGTTCAAACACCGTTCTGTAAAGACAGATGTCTAAATACAATATTGTGGATCAATACTTTATTTATATTAATGTATAATAAGATGAGTTTATGCTATTATTAATATATAATAAATACTTTTGTCATTTCGAATGTATTAGTTATAACTTAATTAGTTCCCATTGGTCTGAATGAAGTATATTTTGGGTTGTGTCAGGTGTCAGGTCCGTAGATGTAAATGAAGATGAAGAGAAGCAGCTCCTCTTCCTCCCTCTAACCAGAAAGATATTCTATATCATCAATTAACTCATTAAAACCAAACTTATGAAATGATAATAATAATAATTAATATATTTAATTTATACAGCACCTTTTCATACATAACATGCAGCTTACGGTGCTTTACAATAAAATAAAAGATCAATAAGAATGTATATGAAATAAGAGATCAATAAAAACACGTTAGCAATAAAACATAAACAATATAAAACTAGCAAAAGGTATAAAAAGGAGTCAGTGTGTTAAGAACTACTTAAAATGACAGAAACCGTCTTTGACAAACATTTATTTAACGTGTACTTTGAAATTGTTTTGTTTGGTCCCATCTGCTAACATGGAGGAAGGCAGGGTTAATGAGCCATACTGCAGTCAGCCACCAGGGGGCGATTCACAGTGGATCAGGCTTCATGTAGGTTTGTTTAAGTGGTTTTAACCAACCTGTCGCCTGATGTGATATTAAAATGTCTTTCACCGTCTAACAGATAATGTTACAGTCGTGTTTTACTCAAATCTGTTTTTTAATTTACTTAGTGTTTCTCTGTTTTACAACAACGTTCCAAAACCATCCAACAGATCACGTCCTCACTCGTCTCCTGTTACAGTTCTGTCTCTGTATCTGTGTCTGTGTCTGTGTCTGTCTCTGTGTCTGTGTCTGTGTCTGTCTCTGTCTCTGTCTCTGTGTCTGTGTCTATCTCTGTGTCTGTGTCTGTGTCTGTCTCTGTGTCTGTCTCTGTCTCTGTCTCTGTGTCTGTCTCTGTCTCTGTGTCTGTCTCTGTCTCTGTTTCTGTGTCTGTCTCTATCTCTGTGTCTGTCTCTGTGTCTGTCTCTGTCTCTGTCTCTGTGTCTGTCTCTGTCTCTGTGTCTGTCTCTGTCTCTGTGTCTGTGTCTGTGTCTGTGTCTGTCTCTGTCTCTGTGTCTGTGTCTGTGTCTGTGTCTATCTCTGTGTCTGTGTCTGTGTCTGTCTCTGTGTCTGTCTCTGTCTCTGTCTCTGTGTCTGTCTCTGTCTCTGTGTCTGTCTCTGTTTCTGTGTCTGTCTCTATCTCTGTGTCTGTCTCTGTGTCTGTCTCTGTCTCTGTCTCTGTGTCTGTCTCTGTGTCTGTTTCTGTGTCTGTGTCTGTCTCTGTCTCTGTGTCTGTCTCTGTGTCTGTGTCTGTGTCTGTGTCTGTGTCTGTCTCTGTGTCTGTCTCTGTCTCTCTGTCTGTGTCTGTCTCTGTGTCTGTCTCTGTGTCTGTCTCTGTCTCTGTGTCTGTGTCTGTGTCTGTGTCTGTGTCTGTCTCTGTCTCTGTCTCTGTGTCTGTCTCTGTGTCTGTCTCTGTCTCTGTCTCTGTGTCTGTGTCGTCCTGGTGAACTGGGACGTTTCTGTCCTGACTCTAAAGACCTGAATCCACTTGGACATTTAAGAGAAACAAGCCTCTGGTGTGAAGCTGCTTCTGAGCTCAGCTCGTTTATTTCACCAGGACTCATCTCCAGTCAGGGTTTCACACCTGGACCAGGATCAGCCGAGGTGGTGGTGGTGGTGGTGGTCCTCCTCACCCTGCTCCTCCTCCTCCTCCTCCTGCTCCTCCTCCTCTCCTCCTCCTCCTCACCCTGCTCCTCCTCCTCCTCCTCCTCCTCCTCCTGCTCCTCCTCCTCCACCTGCTCCTCCACCTCCACCTCCTCCCTGCAGTGATAATCCACCATGAAGGTGTTTCCTCTCACCCTGAGCGTGTCTCTGTGTAAGACAATAACACGGCGTCTCTGCCGTTCAGAAGCAATACTTTGATTTCCTCTCACATTACACCGTTCCCCCCCCCCCCCCCCCCCCCCCCCCGCCCTGAGTACAGTTACTTCACACTTTGTATATTAAGAAAAAAAAGGGTAAAAATTGAAGCTATGGTTGTTCTGAACAATGTTCTGACCACATCACTGTGTTTCACGCTCCTGGAAGAAGAATGTTTCATGTGAATGAAAAAGCTGCTGCTGACCTCACCGCGCGTGTGTGTGTGTGTGTGTGTGGTGTGTGTGTGTGTGCGTGTGTGTGTTCTCAGACCCGTTCCTCTCCAGAATAAAGGTCCGAGCTGGGTCTTTTAAACTGGGCCTAACGAGGACATTTAAAATGGCAGCAGGGCTGTCGGGGGCCGGGTGAAGCTGAGGAGCTGAGACCCAGATCGCGTTTGTTTTCATTTCGGAGGCTCCTTCAAATCTGTCCTTCGATTCCCAACCAACCAAGGATCCGACAGATGGATCCGTCCGGGGCCAACTGATCCCAGAATGCATTAGTGACAGAGTTAACCAGCTATAAGTAGCGGGCGTGAAAAGCTAGTGACGCAAATGTGAAATCCTCCGTGGAGCAGATTGTCCGATCTGCTCCACGTGACCTTCGTGGACCGATTCCCCGGAGGATGCGACGCCTGAATTGGGAAGCAGCTGTTTGTGGGCGTGTCTTTGTTTCATGTTTGTGCCAAAATAAAAAAATATGTAAGTAAATTGAAAGCAAAATACTATTTTATTCATCAGTATCAAATAGATTTAAAGCAGGTAAAATAACACGGAGACTTACAGGACAGCAGGAATATATTGTATGAATGACAATAACGAATAAGTTTGAGAAAATCTACGTAGTTAGTGTGACAAATATTTTTCGCATAAGGTCGTCGTCTTAAGCTGATTTTTATTGAAATATGAGTGAAATTAAGTTGAATCAACAGTCGCACGTAACCTCGACCTGGAAGCTTTTTCCTCTTGACTTGCAAATGACCGAATCCACATTCTCTGATTCTCTGATCGATATGAATCTATATTGAAGAAAATCCAATTTCCAATTTGTGTTTCCTCCAATTCGAAAGTTAAAAAGGTAGATATCAAATAAAACAATGAGCTGAGAGAATAAACCTCGTTCCCAGTGCAGAGAAGATGTGAATTTACATTTATAGGTCCCCGGTGGAAACACAGGGAAATATAATTGGCCCACTGAGGGTTTGGAAAAATACCGAACCAGCGTTTTACCGTTAGTCGTGACATTAGACATTATTCTTTTAGCGCTAAAAATCAATTCAATTGCCTGAGCTTGTTGTTGTTAGTGTGTTGGGAACAGTTGCTTAACAGAAGAAGAAGATATATAAATGCAGTTTCTGAAGGCCATGCGAATGTACCTGTATTATCTGATTTCTTTTTCATACGCTGTTTTGCCCATCGCCGTGGAGAATGTTTCCTCTGAGTGTTTGTGTTGTGTGCTGAGACAAAAGAAACCACCCGAGCCCTGGTCAACACGTCTCAATAAAGGAACGTTCACTGTGAGCCGCCCTCTGTCGCCTTATTCCACACACACACACTGAACCACAGGAAACCACAGCTGGAAAAACTGATTCAATATCTGATGGCTTTGCTGGAAAATGGCAGAAACTCAGCGAACAGACTTTTGTGGATTCAAAGTCTCCGAAGACTTGAAGTCATTAAAGTCCACGACGGGTTTTACAACAGCAACAGTCGGGAAACAAGTTTGGGGTTTTATGGCAAATTAGATGCTAAATAGTTTAATTAGGAAGTTACAGACTGTTTACCTCACCTCAGTTAATTCCACGGGGGCCGGTTGATTAACAGAAACTGCAAAAAAGGTTCAACTCCAGAAAACTACAACTTCCAAAAAGGTCAGAACCTTTATTCAGTTGTGAACCTCTTCAGGGAGGATGTGGAAGAGAACCTGACTCTTGAATAAAGACGGACGATGCAGCTCCACTTCCTCCAGTCGCAGAGAAATGACAGCTGCTGCTGCTTTGCACTGGTGACGTCATGTGATCTGTACTGTTGTGATCTGGAGTTCTGTGATCCGGCTCGGATTAAAACCAAACTCATCAGAAACAGGCAAATTACATTAGTCCTAAAACATGTTTTTAAATCATTCTCATCATGAAGAATTAGATTTTTCTCAATCAAATGCTCCAACTTTGTATTTTATCATTAAAGTTATTTGCGATAAGAAAAATTCACTGTTTTGCTGTCGAACCTTTGATTTCTTTGAGTCTGAAAACAGGATTTCAGTGAAAAGCCTGTTTGAGACGAACAGAGAGATTCAAACGCAACCGACTGAGACAATGTGCAGGAAATACGTTGTGTAGAAACAGCATGAAGCCGGCGAGAGGATGAAGCTTCGGTAAACACATCAAACGCTCCTCGCGCTCGTCTCCGGCGGCGAGCAGAATCCCGCCGCGGGACGGTGTAGTCCTCACAGGCGTTTGAAGCGATGCTGCACAGATCGGCCGCTGCAGCCGGCGGCGAGAGACGGGACGCGAGGCAGAGATTAAAAAGAACGAGGAAACTGAGAGGGAAACGAGAACCGCCGCCCCTGTGGCTGTTTGCCTTCATCGACTCCCGCTGCTTCCAGACTCGTGTGAGGTCGGCGTGACCTTTGACCTCCGGAATCAAATCAGTTAGGAGGATCCTCGAAGCTGAGAGTCCACGAGGGGGGGGCGTCTCCTCATCGTCCCCGTTCACAGGGAAGGTGGAGCTGCAGGTTTCTGGACTCGCGAGTGAAGCTGCTCCACGGAACTCAAAATCATTTCAGCTTCATCCAGAACATTAAAAACCCAAACATCTGTCCAGCTGCCTGAAAACCTGCGGAAAAACTATTAGTGCTGCTTATTTGTATTGTATATTTGTCCCTAGAGACATGTAACGTGTCCTTGAGTCTCTCGAAAGGTGATAAATTCAAGTTATTGTTATCATTAAAACTAAAACTCCAGAGTTTACACGCCGTTTTTAGGAACTTCTCCGTATTAGCGGCTCTAAAACTGAGTGTGGACGCCGGACGAGTTGAGCAGGAAAGCAGAGGAGGTGGGAGAATGATGCATCTTCAGAAAATAGGAGAAAGTGATTGTTAACGTTGAGGCCGTGCAGCAAGAATCCAGGAAGTCAGTCTCTATTGACCAGCTCGTCTAAAATGCATCGGCCCACTTGAAACAATCCCCTGCTCCCTCACGGGTTAATGAGATTCCATCTCCGACCGTAGGTGCAGCTTCACGGAGCAGAATTAACCCCAGAGGAGCTTTTCCTCCCGATCCAATCGGCCTCCGTCTCATTTGTATCAATTAGGCCGCGGGTGGGATTACTCGCTCGTCCGGCGAAAGGTTGGAGAACGAAGAAGGAGAAGAAGAGGAACAAAGCTGAGACGGCCACGAGAGCAGCTCGGCCCTCGGAGCTCAGAGGGCTTTTATTTGGCTGCTTTACTTTCTGCAGACGCTGATATGAAGAGGATGAAACATGTAATTTGCTGAAGCTTGATTGAATCTAATCTTCGCTCCACCTCACGTGACGGTGTTACAGACGAGGTCCTGACCGGCAACATCCTAGAACTACAACGGACAACTGAAGAATGTGTCGTTAGATAGTTGAGAAACCGGAGAGAAGAGCAGATCAGCTGCTTTAATAACATCGACTAATCTCTCGTCTGTGGGTTTTCACATCTCGAGAAGCGTTCACCTCGTCAGCTTCACACGTGGTTTGTGTATTTTTGAAAGGTTCGGAGAAGAGGAGCTTCTACGTAGCGTGGAGCTTCACGGATCTTGAAACGACAGGTGAGCAGCCGTTTGTGCAGCAGCTGTTTACTTCAGGTTCTGTTTATTTGCAGCGGCTCAGTTGCTTCACCACAGACCGAACAAACAGGTTCACAACGAACGCTGCAGGCGCTAATGCAACTGAGAGAAACTTGTTCAGCGAGACGACCGAATAAAGACAGAAACACACACGTTGGTACTTTAACTGTTATTTACTCTGAGCGACAGGTTTTGATGGACTGAACGGTTTAATTTAAAAAATACTGAACTGTTTGATGAGATTCTGCGGAGAACTTGAACATCACCATCAAAGATTACATTTGTACACGTGTATATTCACAAATTAAAATTCAGCCGTTACACATCTTTACACACGAGACTCGAGACTCTGAGAATATTTGTCTGCGACAGAAACAAGACAAACGACAAAGTGACAAGTTCCACGTTTTGCCCGCGTCGTTCTACTGAAGCACGAGTACGAACTTATTCCTGCAGCTCGGCGTGAAGTTGGGTTTATGTTACATTACATGTTACATGTTACATGTTACATGCAGAGTCTGTGATTAAACTGGAATTAAACTTAGTCGTAAGCTCTAACAACTGCATGCTGCGTGAATAAAAAACTATTTAAAAATACAGAATTAATCTTTGTAAATACACTTAAACATAAAAACACATAAAAAAAATAAAAAGAAGAATCGGATCATAAAATAAAAAGGTTTTAAAGACAGAAAAAAGAAAAAAAAAAGAAATTGCTACACAGAAGAGGTCACTTGTTCAAGCTGAAATATATTAAAGTTTGTTAGAAAATCGGGTTTCTTGTGAAATCCTGGCTTTTAAAACGTAAATGAAAAATAAAATATAAATATTCTTTTAGATTTTTAGTCAAATGTTTACTTTATTTACGTGAATCAGTAGTTTTTCCTTTTTAAAGCAGCGTTTTTAATGCAGATGTGTCTGATTATTAAAGTTCATCACAAGGATAAACAAAAACAAAAAAACAAATTAAACAAACAACATTTAAGAAACTTCCCTTTTTTAAAAAACGACCCGACCACAACATCCTGAAACATCTGGACCAGAGACTGAAAAGAAAGATGGACGACTTGAAGCATCCTGAAAAAGTGAAGCCAAAACATCTGGATCGCCCTCTGGTGGCTGGCTGCAGTACTGGTCGTAAACTCCGCCTCCTCCATGTCAGTGGATGGGACCGGGACCAAACTAATAAATCTGGGGTCACGATGAAGTAGAGTCGTGTTTACAGTCCGTTACGTATCCACAGATAAAATCATCAAACTAAAGTTTGTATATTTGTGTTATTATTAGACGAAAGCTCGTACCATAATCATAATCATACTTATGAGACACACAAGTCTGAATTACACGATTTCCAGAACCTCACTGTCAGGATCTGATAAAGTGAAAAGGCAAAATATTGAATGTTCTAATTCCGTAGAACTGGATTGAAATTCAGAACCGTTTTGAAACACTGTTTGTAAGACGGAATATTAGGCCCAGAAAAAAAATAATCAAGAATAAGGTCGTAACAAAGAATAAAGTGTGATGTGATGAGAGAAGTTATATTTTGAGAAATACGGGTCGAGGGGAATCTGTGCTCGCTGGAGTTTCACTTCTCTGGATCGACTTCACTCTTGTAATATCACAAATTTCCCTCTTGTAATACTCAAGACTTTATTCTCATAGTCCCCGTGTGAATTCCATTTAAGTGACCTCATACTTTGTTCTGATTTTTCAGTTAAATGATTTACAGTTTGTGCAATTTGTGCCTAAACTACCCTCAGAGTGGTTCTGGTTCACAGAGTAAGGCATGAATTAAAGTGCAACGCAACATGAAGATTGTTTTTAAAAACCTATTTCTGTGTGATTAGTTCAACTAGAGAAGATCTAAGCGAGACGCTGTTTGGGCTGAAGGGGTTTTGGAAACGTTTTTTAAAAAGACCAAATCGATACCAGTTTGTGAGGTAGTTTGATTTTCTGACGGAAATATTTAAAAACATTATATATATATATATTCAGGCTGAACCTCGAAAACCCTTGATTCTGTACACGAAGGAATTATTTAGCCTTAACCATCATTTTTGTTATCATGAAGTTGCACGAAGAGGCTGAAGTGGACGAGCTGTGAGTAGCTGCAGGACACCGAGGTTCAGCGGCGACGGAATGAAACACGACATCGAGCGTCACACGGCGTCAAGCGGCCTAAACACGGATCCTACAACGCTGCGGCGTCCGACAGCAGCAAGTCAAAGAAGAAAAACAAAACCTTAAAATGTGCCCTAAAATGTCCCGGTGGTTCAGCCCCACCTGCCGAGAGTCACTGCTCCTCCTCCTCCTCCTCCTCGCTGCTCCTCCTCCTCCTCACTGCTCCTCCTCCTCCTGCTCCTCCTCCTCCTCACTGCACCATGTAGGAGGACAACGTCTCCTCGTGTTTGAGTCCGTTCCGGGTGACGATCTGCTCAATGGCGGCGTACGTGCCCGTGAGGAAGCCGATCAAACCCACCATGCTGATGACCGTGTTCTTGGCGGTCGTCAGGGGCGACAGGCCTTCGGGGTAAAAAGCTACGAGCTGCAGGAGCGGGGGGAAGATCAGCGCCAGGAAGCTGCTGCTGACCGAGCCGACCAACGAGATGACCAGGTCCAGCTCCGGTATCAGGACGGCGAGGGCGCCTGGGGGGGGGAGACACAGAGGGAGAAGTGAACTGATGAAACAAGAAATGACGAGGAGCAAAACACAAAGTCTGATATCTGTGTTGAGGTCCCCCCCCCTTTTCATTTCACCTACCTGTCGACCTTTCATCTGAACTTTATTAGATTTATTAACGTCTAATTCACACTATGAGGATATGAATTTAAATTCCCTGACAAAAGCCCCAGATTGGAGCCGAATCAGCGTTTGATTGGCTCCAATCACGCTTTGACAACGCAGATGTTAACTCAGTCGGTCATTTCCTGGTTCGTGTGAACTTCACATCGATCCGACGACTTTCAAAAGTTGCGTAGTCGGAACTTGTTAATCAAGTCTGTAAAACCCCTTCCTGCCTTTCACCGAGTTCCTCTTGACCTCGATGTAATTGCATCACAATGTCTGGACCTATTGATCACGGCCACATTAACATACTGACTGATCACTGCCGTGTCCCCTCTGTGTTAATGTCCCCCCCCCCCCGTCCTTCACGCTGGGTCAGTCCTCTGTCTCTGATCCGTTCGGCACGGCTGTGTTGAGGAACCAGTAGAACTCACACAAACTTTGAGGCTACAAAAAAAGAAATACCCGAGTGACTCTGGTGCTACTTCGACTCAAAGAGAATAACGGAAGTTGCGAACAGATAACGGTCTCGTCCTTGAAGATGACACAGAAATCAGATAATCAGATAGACACAGACATAAAAAAGAAATCCAGTGGTTTTACTAATTCATCAAAATTCATATGCTGCAGGTCACATAATTCTGAGGCCGGTTTCAGGCTGTGAAACGTCATCATGTCCAAAATGACAACTGTCAAAGTTTGAAGAAGCTCCCTACAGGCCGACTTGAGATGACACGTTCAAGAGGCCTTGACCTTTGACCCCCTTCGTGTAATTAATTCGTCCTAGAGTCCAGCTGAAGGTTTGAACCAGCGTACGTACGCAGGGACGGATGGACCACATCACAGTGACCTTTGGCCTCTTTATCGCTGCTTCCTTTTCATGTTACTGATCATAGGATTTCAATCACATCCCCCCCAGTTCTCTGTGTTACGTGAGGACGATGGTGTGCGATAGAAGAGCCAGATGAGGAGCTGAGTGTGAAGGCTTTTATCTCCTCTACAGGAGTGGAAGCAAATTCAGAGCTGTGCTAGAAAGAGTTCGATGGGAGAGTGGAAAAAGGGGTCGGATGAGAGAAGAGGTGTAAATTGGGAATAAAGTGATGAGAGAGAAGTAAAAGAGATGGATACGGCCAGAGAGATGACAGCGCAATGGAAAGAAGAGGGTGGAAGGCGAGATAGTGACAGCTGTGATTGAGGGGATTGTTTTTCACATGGGAGCGATGACCACGCCGCGGCAGTCGCCAGGGACCCGAGTCACCTTCACCTGCCAGGCAGCCGTGACTGGACAAAACAAGCGACGCACTCCGACACAGCGATGCTATTGTCAAGCGAGAGCGGCTTGATTTGCGACGTAGACGCGCTCTTCATCTCTGAATCTGTCCGTTACCATCTTGTCCCACAGCGGGCGGCGAGGACGAGCGGGGGGGTGCTCTTGTTCTCTCTGTGTGTTGGACACTCTTCACCAGCGGCTGATGAAAGAGTCTCTGAACCATAATCAATTGCTTGCCGCTGCATGTTCACAAAGTCTGGCAAATGAACCTACATGGGCGACGGCAAGGTCGAGCTTTCATGTGACGAGTAAGGCGAGAGAGAGAGAGAGCCCCTCGCCACCGCGCTCCCGGGAGTAAGCCTGTCACTTGTGGGAAAAGGCTTTTGAAGGGTGCTTTTCAAACTGCATCTGAAGCCATCAAACAAGGCAGGCGAGGCCGTGGGGGGGGGAGGCGATGGCGGAGGAGCGGGGCGTACCTACAGAGAACACCGAGCTTTCCTACCCAACGAACCGCAAGGCTTTAGCTAAAAGCCCGGCTGCCGCCCCCCCGAGAGAGAAGCAGAATGTGAATCATCAGGCAGCTTCAAAGGGCCGAGGAGGGAACGCGTGGAGCAAACTAATACGGCCTCGCTATCTCTGCTCGTACGGAGACAAAGGAAATAAAATAACAAAGAAAGTGAGTTCAGCCCAGCTTCTCTGCTCCACCTGATTGGTATGCCACAGTCAGACACTCCTTCAGAGAACCACAGAGGTGTGGGAGGAGAAACTGGGATAATGATGGTGATGGTGGTGACAGTGGTTTTACGATGTGTGGTTAAGTCGAGAGTATTTGATATCCATCCCCCAAAGAGAACGACTGGTGCACTGTAAAGGTCGGACATCGCATCTGCAGAATTTAAAGTGTTTGTGAGTTGAGGAGCGCCGTGAAGAGAGAGACCCATTTATATATCAGATTATATTATCAACAATTGGTTTATTTTAATAACTTCCCAACTGCAGATGAGCAAGAAATGAAAATGGATGTATTTTAAAAAGGTGGTACGAACCGCACGCTTATACGAGATCATAAATACAAACAGTAGATTAAATACAATTTTAATTAATGGAATAATTATTCTTAGTGGCGCCCCCCTAATATAATGGTAGGGGAAACACTGTGTGTCTTCTACTAAGACAGTCTTAGTTCTATAAACCGAACTAAGAAGAGGATTAGTTAAGAAGAGCTTGTAAGACTTGCAATAAATAGATAAGTAAAAAGACAGATTTTAGTTAAGAGAAGATTCAGCTTCACAATGGAAACATCTCCTGAATTGGATGAGAAAACAGGAGATAAAACAAAGAGGGGATAGTCGCAGAGGTTGTCCTCTTGGTGAAAGCAGCCAGTGTGTGAGGAGGACCATGCAGGAAAGAGGGGGGGGGGGAACACCAACATGCTCCACTGACTCTTCTATAAAATGTTTTGTGCGGGGGGGTTCAACACACAGTGGAAGGCGGTAATGCACCTTGACGTTGGTTGCTACCCGCCAATAAACCAAACAGAGAAGAAGAAGAGGCTCGGACATCCTCCGCAATTCATGACTGAAAACGCCCAAAAAATAACAATGTCTTTGAACCAGAGGCCGGGCTTTCTATTAGAGCCACATCCTGTTGGTCTTTATCAGGTCTTTGATGTGCCTATATGACTCATGGTTGGAAGAAGATTCCCTTCATGTTTCATATAAAGGACGTTCTGAACCAAGTTGGCCTCAGCAGCGCAGCGCTAGTGGAAGGAAACCGATCAGATGGACATGAAGCCAGATATCGAGGAGACTGTAATACAGACAGTCACCATGGATACATCTCGTGCAGTGGAGCTTCCCAACACGGCAGTGGAAACTATTCGCACTCAGATTGAGGATCTTTTCACCAAGTTGACTGCGGAGCAGTGGGAACTGTTATCATCAGGAACACCAGACAACAGCACAAGGTTTCTGATGGCAGAAGTTCTTCTGGCCATGACTTTGTCTGTGTCCTCAGACCTGATCAGAGCACATGAAGGCAACGACTTTCCCTTTACTGCGGAGAGTGTCCAGTCCAGTCTGGGAGACGCTCTGCGTCAGAGTTTAGCACCGGGCAGCGCAACTAAATCTGTGATTTTGGATCAACTCACTGAGTTGGTTGCAGAGGAGATGACAGAGAGGGTCAATACCTCCCTGTCTGAGCGCTCCACCAGCGGATGCTCCACCAGACCGCCACAGTGTCCCCAGATCACAACCAACAAACTGCAGAAAATGGTCGGTTGTGTTTGCAAAGTGTTGGAGACATCTGCTTGTGACCTCGAGGGCTCGTTCGAGCCAAGACTGCGTAGTCAAAGGACATTTGACTACTCAACCTCATCCTCTTCAGACAGTGACAGTTACAGGGCATCATCCTCAGTAGCAACAGTCCGCAGCAGTGACTGTAGCACAAGTGAGGCCGTCCAGGAAATCCTTGAGAAGGAGGTGAGCGACATCATCAGGCCCCTCGTGGACGAAATGTCAGAATCTGACCTGAGTGAGCTGATCTCTGAATCGTCTCTGGAAATTAAAGCTGCTGCAGAAGAAATCTCTCAGATGATTAGTGAAAAGGAGAGCGTCCGATCATCTGATTCGACTAGAGGCTCCAATTCCTCCAAGACCGGCAAGAAGTGTTGGAAAGGAGTGGGGACAAAGGTCAAGAAGCTTTTTGCAAAGTTGTTTGCCACAGCGTCGCTGCTCAAGATGGCGACACTAGTCAGGAAGAAGTTCCGTAAGGAGACCCGAGCCCAGAGCAGTGAGTCCGTCAAGTCTCTGATGGACAGTGTGGAGTCTCTGCTTCTGACGGAGACCAAGGACAGGGTTTCACCTGCCCCCGTCCTTACCGATGTCCTCTATAGGTACATCACAACGGACATGTTAGAGGCGAGTCCAGCTGAAGGGACGAAAGTGTCTGTTCCTAAGTCCCACAAAAAGATGTACAAGGACATAAAGCAGAAAGTGATCAATTTCCTGCCATTGATGAGCTGGTGGTCCTCAAAACAGGCCGGTGACCACACCAAGAGGGTGACCGCCGCTTTAAAGGAGATTGAATCAGCTGTAGGATCTCCGGTCTCAGAGATCAACAGGACAGAGGAACGGGCAGAGTCCCGCAAAAAGACGTACGTCAGTCTCCTCATCGACCAGCTCGTCACTCGAGCGTACGCAAAGTCCAAAGTGAACTTGTCCTGTGGCGAAGCAACAGTCCAAAGTCAAAACCTGTTTGAAAAAACATGGGCCAAAGTCCAAGACATTGACTTTGACATGTCCCCAGAAATAATCAGTGGCCTCCACAAGGCCGTGTTCAAGGACCTGTGTAAGATGTGGGCCTGTCCAGAAATGCTGCTGCTTTCCATTTATCGGAAAGAACCAGAGGTCGAGAAAAGAATCGCCGCCTCTATGGAAAGGCACATGTCCAAAGGACCCGGCAGAATCTCCAGATTCTTCTCCTCTTTGAGCAGATTCTTTAAACGGTAGAAATGCTATTGCTTTAAATGAGTCTTCTACTAAAGGGGTGTGGCTTCCCTCTGGGTGCTCCAGCTTACCACATCCAACCAAAAAAAAAAGTCTGAATAAAATGTTTTCTTGAACCATTTTGTGTCAGAACTGTTTGTTCACATGTGTTTCCCCTCTACTGTGTAATGCAGATGTAAATGTAACGGCCGTGTCCGTGTGTTGAAGAGTGGAAACAAATAAACGGTAAAAGGAAATAAACGTCGTGTTTATTACGTCTAACACTGTTAATAAAGAATTAACAATAAGAAGATGAGAGATGAGAAAACAGGAGATAAAACAAAGAGGGGATAGTCGCAGAGGTTGTCCTCTTGGTGTGAAAGCAGCCAGTGTGTGAAGAGGACCATGCAGGAAAGAGGGGGGGTAGCACGGAGGGGGGGGGGACCAACAGTAGCTCTCCACCCACAGACCTCTCTGCCAGTGCTCATGGAGAAATGTGGGTTTGTTCTAACAGCAGCTTCTCTACTCTACTCAAACATGTGTCCATCACAACAACACACACACTTCCTGATCTCTGATCTGTTTTTTTATTTTCATTTTAAGGGAAAGTACAGCATGAAACACAACTCGTCCAGATTTACTTTCTGTTTCTCGCTGTTGTGCTTCCTTGAGTTTAAGAGTTTGAGCCCAGGACCTCCTGCTGCGTTCTTCACGTGTGAAAGACGATCGCCAGAGAAAGTCCAGTCCCAAGTCTTCTTCTCCTTCTTTATTCGGTTTGTTGGCCGGTGACAACCAACGTCCAGGTGCATTACCGCCCTCTACTGTGCGTTTCAGTGTCCTACTTCCTCTTCTTCCCCATTCGGTACCGTATCTCTTATTCCCCTTGATATTTGATAGCTTCTCCTTCGTTCAGTTGAGTGGCGGGTGACCACCTCCTGTGTTGGAGTGTATATCAGAGTTATCTAGCTCATATTAAATCATTTAGTCCAATCCTGTCTCCCTCAGCTAACGGAACATACTCCCTATTCCAAAGGTAACTACTATTTCCAAGCTCAGTTCTTCCTCTCTGCTTTGCACTTTTCCTCTTGAGCTTTTAAGCTTTAACTTATTAAAGTGAAGCATTACATGCTCCACTGACTCTTCTATAAAATATTTTGTGCGGGGGGGGTTCAACACACAGTGGAAGGCGGTAATGCACCTTGACGTTGGTTGCTACCCGCCAATAAACCAAACAGAGAAGAAGAAGAGGCTCGGACATCCTCCGCAATTCATGACTGAAAACGCCCTTAAAATAACAATGTCTTTGAACCAGAGGCCGGGCTTTCTATTAGAGCCACATCCTGTTGGGTCTTTATCAGGTCTTTGATGTGCCTATATGACTCATGGTTGGAAGAAGATTCCCTTCATGTTTCATATAAAGGACGTTCTGAACCAAGTTGGCCTCAGCAGCGCAGCGCTAGTGGAAGGAAACCGATCAGATGGACATGAAGCCAGATATCGAGGAGACTGTAATACAGACAGTCACCATGGATACATCTCGTGCAGTGGAGCTTCCCAACACGGCAGTGGAAACTATTCGCACTCAGATTGAGGATCTTTTCACCAAGTTGACTGCGGAGCAGTGGGAACTGTTATCATCAGGAACACCAGACAACAGCACAAGGTTTCTGATGGCAGAAGTTCTTCTGGCCATGACTTCGTCTGTGTCCTCAGACCTGATCAGAGCACATGAAGGCAACGACTTTCCCTTTACTGCGGAGAGTGTCCAGTCCAGTCTGGGAGACGCTCTGCGTCAGAGTTTAGCACCGGGCAGCGCAACTAAATCTGTGATTTTGGATCAACTCACTGAGTTGGTTGCAGAGGAGATGACAGAGAGGGTCAATACCTCCCTGTCTGAGCGCTCCACCAGCGGATGCTCCACCAGACCGCCACAGTGTCCCCAGATCACAACCAGCAAACTGCAGAAAATGGTCGGTTGTGTTTGCAAAGTGTTGGAGACATCTGCTTGTGACCTCGAGGGCTCGTTCGAGCCAAGACTGCGTAGTCAAAGGACATTTGACTACTCAACCTCAACCTCTTCAGACAGTGACAGTTACAGGGCATCATCCTCAGTAGCAACAGTCCGCAGCAGTGACTGTAGGACAAGTGAGGCCGTCCAGGAAATCCTTGAGAAGGAGGTGAGCGACATCATCAGGCCCCTCGTGGACGAAATGTCAGAATCGGACCTGAGTGAGCTGATCTCTGAATCGTCTCTGGAGATTAAAGCTGCTGCAGAAGAAATCTCTCAGATGATTAGTGAAGAGGAGAGCGTCCGATCATCTGATTCCACTAGAGGCTCCAATTCCTCAAAGAGGGGCAAGAAGTGTTGGAAAGGAGTGGGGACGAAGGTCAAGAAGCTTTTTGCAAAGTTGTTTGCCACAGCGTCGCTGCTCAAGATGGCGACACTAGTCCGGAAGAAGTTCCGTAAGGAGACCCGAGCCCAGAGCAGTGAGTCCGTCAAGTCTCTGATGGACAGTGTGGAGTCTCTGCTTCTGACGGAGACCAAGGACAGGGTTTCACCTGCCCCCGTCCTTACCGATGTCCTCTATCGGTACATCACAACGGACATGTTAGAGGCGAGTCCAGCTGAAGGGACGAAAGTGTCTGTTCCTAAGTCCCACAAAAAGATGTACAAGGACATAAAGCAGAAAGTGATCAATTTCCTGCCATTGATGAGCTGGTGGTCCTCAAAACAGGCCGGTGACTACACCAAGAGGGTGACCGCCGCTTTAAAGGAGATTGAATCAGCTGTAGGATCTCCGGTCTCAGAGATCAACAGGACAGAGGAACGGGCAGAGTCCCGCAAAAAGACGTACGTCAGTCTCCTCATCGACCAGCTCGTCACTCGAGCGTACGCAAAGTCCAAAGTGAACTTGTCCTGTGGCGAAGCAACAGTCCAAAGTCAAAACCTGTTTGAAAAAACATGGGCCGAAGTCCAAGACATTGACTTTGACATGTCCCCAGAAATAATCAGTGGCCTCCACAAGGCCGTGTTCAAGGACCTGTGTAAGATGTGGGCCTGTCCAGAAATGCTGCTGCTTTCCATTTATCGGAAAGAACCAGAGGTTGAGAAAAGAATCGCCGCCTCTATGGAAAGGCACATGTCCAAAGGACCCGGCAGAATCTCCAGATTCTTCTCCTCTTTGAGCAGATTCTTTAAACGGTAGAAATGCTATTGCTTTAAATGAGTCTTCTACTAAAGGGGTGTGGCTTCCCTCTGGGTGCTCCAGCTTACCACATCCAACCAAAAAAAAAAGTCTGAATAAAATGTTTTCTTGAACCATTTTCTGTCAGAACTGTTAATAAAGAATTAAAAATACTCCACTTAGTTGTCTGTTGTACTGATGTTTCACTAGTTTGGTTTGTTCCTCTGATGTATCAGCCATCTTTAAGAATATTTGTCATGTGCACAACAGTTGCATGCAGATACAAATTCTTGGGTCACAGGCTCCCTTCTAGCCGTCCTCAAAAATATTCAGAAAGCAGTGTTTCCCCTAGGTTTACAGCTTTGGGGGGGGGCGGGGGGGGGGGGGGGGGGGGCGGTCAGTGTGTGCGTGTGTGCGCATCGGGATGGAACTCCGCCGTGCGCGATACAGAGAGCAGAGGAGAAATCTAAACGCGCGACCATGTAGAGACAGAAACGACATGCCGTCCTGTAAATAAGATAAATAACATGAGGCCATTTAGTTTGTTTAATAACAGAGCAAGCTATAGACCTGTTTTATAGGAAAGGTAACCTTAAAGGACTTATGTTGAGATCTGGCGCTATATTAAAAAATATAGTTGGAAGGGCACGCCCCTAACATAATGGGTTAGGGGAAACACTGCACAGAACCAACACCAGCTGCCTCCGTGACCTGATCTCAGATAAGACAAGGAAAATGGAGGGAGGGAGGGAGGGAGGGATGGAGGGATGGATGGAGGGATGGATGGACGGAGGGACGAAGGGATGGAGGGATGGACGGAGGGAGGGATGGATGGACGGAGGGATGGATGGATGGAGGGATGGATGGACGGAGGGATGGAGGGATGGATGATGTTTAACGTTGGGAAACAAACGTCCAAATTCAGAGAACACAGCGTAAAACAAACTACACAATACCAAGTCTGATAACAACCTAATTTGTCCTCGGTGATTGATCCGGGAGCAGCACGGCTTCCAAATGAATTAATGATTAAAATAATTGACTAAGAACTGAAATGTGTTCTTGAACTGACGGATCCGCTCGGTGCTCGGATCGATTACGTTAAAGAAACCTGAGCTGCTGCCGGCAACACTCGATGAAGCAGGTTTGTTGATTTGTGACAGAGCGATTGATAAAGATCTGTGTTAAATTGAGTATAGAACCCAGTTAACATTGATCAGGAGATTTACAGGCTCTGAAGAGTTCTTCATTGACCTTTGGACATCTGTATAAGTCAGAGGTCAGAGGGTGAGAAGAGACCATGTGACCAAGAGCCACAGCAACAGGACCCTTGTTAAACTGGCTTAGGTCTGGGATCTGAAGTCTTAAGAGATTGTAATTGTCTAGATTACATATAAACGTCACTTTAACAAGTTTCATGACTTTAAGGCCTTTCTTTTCTAAACTGTGAAGCGGGTTTTACCAACTTAGACGTCTAAAGAAAGGTTTTCACTTCTTAGATTTGCAGATAAAAAGGTGTCTAGACATTGATTCAATGTTAAATTTAAAATAATTCCTGAATCCACAGCAGAGTGAAATGGGTTCTTTCAAGGCCGATGCACTCCACCAAGTTCGGCGTTGGTAGTTTTTGCATATTTTAGACTGTCAGCGGGAAGTTTCTGAACTGAACAACTTTCCAATCCACTGGGAGGAACAGCTTCACAGCCAGGAGGAGTTCCTCCAGAGCCACAGCGACGGGGAGGCTCTTCAGTGGGATCACACATTGGTAGAGTGGGTTTTAATTTCCATTTAGACGCTGAACCACTGTCGTGTCTTCACCTTGCCACCAGCAAATACCACACAGGAGCCAGCTGCCTCCAAAACCTTCATGTGCTGCTCAGTGGAGTGGAGCTCATTAAACATGGAGGGCAGCTCCCTCTCCGCTGAGGCCGACAACAAGTGATCAGTCAAGGTCTGCATATGCTAATGTTAATTAGCGAGGAGTGGATCTGCTCAGCTTGAAACCACGACTTCACCGACACTCCAGTAAAATAACACTCAATACCACAGATGTAAAAACAGCAGCCAGTAAAAAAATCTATTATTTCCTATACATCACGACGCCATCACACTTCTTTATTTACACTTAGTTGAAGACAATCGCCGACAACATCTTTATCCATTTATATCCTGCACTTCACTGTAGCTGGACTATAATTCCCATTAGGTTAATTAATAGCTTAATGTGTTTTAGTTTATTCTACTTATCTTGTTTTATTGTCGTCTTTAAAACCAAATCGTGTATCGTTTAAAAATATATTTGTATACTGCCTTTAATTTATGCCTTTATCTAATAACTTTCCGTGGCCTTTATGGAATATGGCAATAACTGTAATTTAACACTTAATGCTACTCAGCCCCCTGAAGCAGCATTAGTCTACATCATCATCCTCCTCTGAACAAAAGCCGACGCCACCACTTCCTTCTTCCTTCTTCCTGCACAGAGCAGAATGACTTTGCTCTCAGGTAACTTTCTGCAGAGGTGATTATTCCACCTTGTTTACATCCGGTAATGGTGAAGTCGTTGCTGTCGGCTACTTTATGAATCTGTTTTGTGTCTCTTACAAAGTTATTATCCTAGAATACGTAGCACCTCTGGTCTGACACCTTTCCACCCAGCAGTAACTGGGTGGAAAGGTGTTTGTTTTAAACCACGGGACATTTGATTTGTCCGTCCGACCTCATCAATGACAAATCCATAAGCTATGATACTGGACAGAGGGAGAAGTAATAAACCTCTTAAATATGCTGATGAGCATTTTCTCTGACACGTTCTAATCATCGCCAGCCAAGTATTTAATTTAACGATTATTAACTTGGCATCAAACTCGCCTCCTCTGCCACTATGTGTGAATGATTCCTCTCCTTCCATTTGTTCTTATTGCAGCAGATCTCATCAACAGAACCTCCGGCTCCCCCCCCCCTCCCCTCCCTCCGACCACTTCACCGTGACGTTGAGTCAGCACTCAGCGCTTCTCCTTCGCCCCCTGACGAGCGGAGAAGAAAGGTGGAAGAACTGCTCTCCTCCAGTCTCTGCTCCAGATTCATCACCTACCACCTTTAAATAGCCAAGTTTCAGATGCACTTGACACTTGGTTTGTCACAGAAACGACAAGAAGGACGAGGCCGCAGCTATAAAAAGGTCAATGACACCGCACGCTGCCTCGCACCGCTCCCACGGCACGCTGCCTCGCACCGCTCCCTCGGCACGCTGCCTCGCACCGCTCCCTCGGCACGCTGCCTCGCACCGCTCCCTCTGCACGCTGCCTCGCACCGCTCCCTCGGCGCCCCCTGGGAAACCTGCTTTATCTTTCGTCCTGGTCAAGGTCCATGTCTGCTACAGACCACGTACTGAAATACCCGGAGAGTTTAAAGTCCCATCGGAACGATGGCTTCATTGAAGACTTTTATTCATTCATTTATTTATTAGATACTGTGATGTAATTTATGTTACTGTCATTCATTATCTGTTCACGGCTCCACTTATAGTTGTTAACAAGTTTATTAATATCATCAAATCATATTTTTTGGGGGAGATAAAGTAGAAAATGTTGAATTAAGTTGAACTAAATCAGGGGAGAAATGTGATTTAAAATGTTGTATATGGGGAAAATATATTTTTTTAATTATCTATGTGTAGATTTCAGGATTAAAGGATTTGATTTACTAACACTTTACAAACTGTGTGTTGTCAGAACATTACTACACGGATGTAACGCCTCGGTAGCTATAACATAGTTTGCTAGTTTCATATATTATTATTATAAGTAAATAATGACAAAGCTAAAAATCCACAAACCCGATGCTCAAGAGCATGAAACAGGAAGGAGAATAACTTATCAAACTAACTTTCTTTGCAGTTTCCTGTGACAGAGGAAAGTTTCTGGAACGTATATCTTCAGTTCCAGACCAGTCTCGTGTGTACACACCTCCGGCCAGTGTGAGTCACCACGGGTCCAACACAAAATAAGAAGTATTTTCACTTGACTGAGAAACCTTATGTACGCCTGAGGTTTGACGGGGGGGGGGGGGGGGGGGGGGGGGGGGGGGGGCTGTCCGCACTGAACCATTCCTTCTAGAGCCTTTGTGAATGACTTGAGTTTCTTAGGAAGCCAAATTGATTATTTCAGCCCCTGGGAAACATTGTGGGAGCAATCAAAGCTCTCGCTGAGCGGAAACAGGATGTGCACTCATCAAGGTTTCCAATTCAATTAATCGTGGCTCATGGATGTTTTAAAAAGCTCTTCCCCGGCAGCGCGTGGAATCAGTTTGGACCCAGATGATTAGGATTTCATTTTCATTTGACCTTAACCAGGAACTTTATCATAAATAACCATCAGTAAAAAAGCAAATAACTACAACCGCATATAAAGAGAGCTTAAATTCAGAAAATAATTAGTTATGACAATTAACAATTGTATTTTCATGTAAGATATAAACACAATTGCATCTTTTCTGCATTGTTTATTTTCATTTTCTGATTCATTCATTTTATCCTGTAAAATGAAAGTTTCCATATCGGCAAACAAACACCGCCTCTGCCCGCTCGTCCGTGTTTCACCAGTTTCACCCTCAGAACCGGAACTTGATGATTGCTTGCTCTGTGGCCAGCTTTCCATTTTGCTCAAGATGCAAGTTATTTATTTCAAAATCATAGTTTCAGAAGAGATTGATATGGATTTATTCATTAAAACCACTCTCTCAACAAGACAGCAAACATCCTTGTTTATCATAATTTCCCTCTCAGCGCCACAATGTTCTGCTGATTCACAAACAGCGTGTGCAGGAAACCAGGAGGAGGTTTCTCATGCTGAGCCGAGCTGAGCGATGCTGTTCTTCCTCGGGAATTAGTGTTAACACGTCAATTAGATCCGCGGATCAGTTTGAAATGTTTCAGGGTAGAAACAACACATCTACATTGAGCTGTTCGATATCAATCACTACTGCTGAGGAGTTCAGGCTGTCGCCCTCTTGCTCAAACTACATCGAACTTGTAAATTATAGAAAATAAAGGACAGAGAGGATGATGGATCCAGTAAATAGCCGGAGGTGTTCACCAACTTTGTTTCCTGCTCAGTCGAACTGATCAAATCATAGAAATAACACCGGTGGTGCTTCTCTGAAGAGATGCCCAGATTCTAACTTCAAGTGCACGATACAGCTGCAGAGCAAGTCAATGGTCTCCTGCCCCGGAGCACTAATTGATCCAAAGTGTAACCGAAGCCATTCAAAGCGTCGCTCTGTGGAAATCCAAATGTTATTATACTGTTGCTCTCATTGTGAGTCACAAATGCACCGAATGGAACAAAAGCTCACCTTCAAGGTCAAGTAGAAACAAGGACGCACTACATTAAAGCATTTCAACCGACTGCGAGGACTGGAGCACCGAGGCGGATGAAAACACATCTCTCAGCGTTGATCTTAAATAACGGAAATTTAGCCGTGAACAGCCGCCTGGATTTTAATGCGTGAGCAGGATAATAAGCAGCAGCAGCAGCAGAGAGAGTGAAGTATGTTGTGTGAACATGTGTTTGGGAGGAAAGGGCACAGCGGGGCCTTCGGGGTGGAATCTCAACAAAAGCAGATGAATGTTTACCTTCTGAAGAAAAACAGACAATTGTGGGAAATGATTGCTCTTAATTGTGCGGCTGGAAGAAAGGAAGTATAATAAATAAGGAGGTTTTCGGCTTGTTTAGGACCCGTTTCATGAATAAATCCATACCAATCCCTTCTGAAAGTATGATTTCTAAATAAATAACATAGATCTTGAGCAAAATGGAAAGCGGGCCGCGGAGTGAGCAATCATGTTTCCTGGATGAGACGGAAAAGTTCAGGTTATGACGACAAACTGGCGACGCATGCATGAAGAAAAGACAAACTCTGAGAAAGTGATAAGATTCTCACGTCACTCGGCAACTTCCCTTGAACCAGCATTGATTTGTAAATTGGTGATAGACTATAGTTTATAAAAAATTGATGTTGACTCCGGGTCTGGAAAGTGAAGTCAATGTCTTAACCCTGTATTCTCTTGAATGACCAGGAACCATATAGAATAAAACAGACCAATGTCCAAATTGGGGGTGTGGGTGGTTGCTGCTAGTTTCAAAAAGACCAAGATGGAGCCGGAGGAAACTCGAGGATTCAAAACAAACGGCTCAAAAATACCAATTAATGACGTCACTGCTTGAAAAACGGATGCTGAAAATAAAACGTGGCTCCTGATAAACAAGAGCACAGTTCCTCTGCTGACACAAGACGAGCACGGTGAATGAAAGTAAGGACACAAATTGGAAGATTGGAAAATCACACACGCCGAGACAACAAAAGGGTTATAGAGGACACACAACACAAAACTACACACAGCACGATGAGCTGCAATTCTGTCTTTGTGATGCACTGGACAGGAACAAGATGTCCTGAACAGACTTTTCTAGCCGGCGATGTCATTTGCAGAAAACGTATCATTTCATTGTGGCCCCTGGAGGCTCCTATGTTCATGACAGCCTCACTATTTATACCTTTTTTTTTTTTTACAGGACAAACAACGAAAGGAATCGAGCAACCGAGCCTGAACAGAAACATAAAACACAAGAACATGCCATGCTCCAAAGTACGGCTTCCTTTACCTCTTGGTGTCATTACACTTATTTGGGCCTAAAGATGAGGTCAGAATATGTTGAGCATCCCTGACCTGGAGTGACAGAAGAAGGCTGAGGAGAGAAGGAAAGCAGGGGAGGAGTGAAAGTGCAGGGTGGATGGAGTTGGAGGGCGAGGCTGACCTTCAGCGCCCAGCAGGAGGTCCATGCTAAAGACAGAAATCCTCCGGCTGACCCGTCTGCTTCCGGCCCGGCTGACACACTAAGAGCTGCTGGTCCCGATGTGCGTGGACAGAGGTTGTCATTCAAAGATGAGACCAGATAAAAACCTGCACGCTCAGACGATGAGTTTTGATTTGTTTCTCAGATGCGACCTTCATGTCAACTCAAAGTGACTTATAAAGACAATGAGTTCAATGTGTGTGCCATAGATATAAATGGATCAATGTGGTCTTCAGTCACCACCTCTCACTGAGAGAGGAACAGAAAGCAAAGGCCACAAGACGTAAAGGGGAACGTGTGCACGCATCGATTTTCTCAAAGGGTAAAAACATGCGACAGCACCACAGTCCGACAACACTGCAGCACGCTTTCCCAGTGGCGAGCCACCTTCGTGCCACGGTGCTCCAGGAACAAAACAAGAAGCAGCTCACGAGACAACCTCACGTCCGCTCTCGTTCCATCAACAGCTTAACAACACACGCTAGCTGCTCGGCTCCCGCCTGTGGCCAAGTGACTCAGACAAAGGAAGCACTTTCAAAGAGGAAATGAAATGACCAGTGTGGCCATTACAGCTGCTGTGCAGGCAGGAACCAAACGCTGTGTTTGTCTCACGGTTTATTGCTCAGCAAGGTGAATGTAACTTGTGTATTAATACTTACTTACACTAGGGAAAGCAGATACCGTCTAGACTCTGAATCAAATCCCTCTCTTCATGATGTGAACGTGCTGCTAGTCACTGTGTTGGTTAGTTAGGTAAGTTTGGCTCAAGACAGTCTAATATTTAAAAAGTTGAAGTTTTTCCTCAAACCAAACCAGGATCTTAAAATAGCAGTTGCACGCTGGACGGAGTGTAAAGAACTGTGACGCAAATCTATACGTCCATTTTTGATCTACAGATAAAACTATCTCGACTTAAATTAAAGACACTGCAGTCATGTAATTCAGGGTTAGGGTTACGGCTGTGTAGCATCGGCTGTGTAGCATCCTAACAACCTCCACTCTGAGGCTCTCGGATCCAACAGAAGCAGCAGCAGCTCCTCCAACCCCTCAGTCCATCTCCAGCGAATTAGAATAAGAGAGTTCACTTCAAAAGAAGTCGAACTGACCTTCCGAGCGGGAGGATAAGCCACAGCTCAGCTCAGCGGAGAGAGAGAGGAGGACTTTGCTGAAGGCTGTCCTCTCTCTCTTAACTCTTATCTGACTGTTAAAGCTCGAACTGAGAGACACGACGGGGGAAAGACCAGGATTTAGTTGTTGGGGCAATTTGAAGAACATCGGGCGTTCATTTCACAGTTCTGCCATTTGTCCTTTTCCACCATCACCTGAAGGACATCCTCACATCTCGGAGGATTTGTCGGCTAACCAACAATAAAAAAACGGCAAAATAGCCCAATTCCTCCTCACACTTAAGATCCAGACGTTGAAATCTACTTATTCACATCGACTTCTCTACCTCATTTGGGGAAAGTAGAAACCTCGAGGATTAAATATTCTTCAGACAAACTTTACAGCTCCACTTCTAAGCACCGACACGGGTCTCTCTGGATATCACCGAGTTTTAGTGCCTATGTGATCTTAAGTTTAATACAAATTTTTTCTTCTTTTTTTTTTGCCACGCTCAGAGAAAGATTGAAAAAGTTAAGTCTGCGGAGGGTTTAGTTTCCTTGTGTGTCGTCAGGCTGTCGTTCACTGAAGCTAACACACAGCAGCAGTTTAACAAAGACGAGAGCTGTTCCCTCCGACAGCCGTGAACCAACATCTGCACTCTATTCAAAGACCACGACTCTCCGAGGCTTTCTCTTCCAGGTTCGTTCCACGCGTACCCAGGCGATGATGCAGTGCTTCAATCTCATCTTGTGTTTTGAAGCAAAAGCAATCTCCTACCGGTACATTCAGGAGCAACAGGATCCAAGGCCCCCCGTCACTCGCCTCCTTCATTCAAGCAGGCGTTCGCTGGGACCTGATTGGAAGCCGGCCTTTCCTTGTTGCTGCACCATCTCCACGCTAATGACACACACTCTGCTCAGCACCGATGAGACCGGAGGCTGCTTTGCAAATGACCCGCAGACGTGAAGTGGCACATGCACGCATGTATTCCCTTTTATTAGCTAATCAATATGCATGTGCAGAAACCTGAGGCGTGTAGAAAACGTCCTCTGCACGAATTCTCCATAGGTTCCAATCACAGCTAATAAAGGAAATGAAGATCCTGGGGGTTAACAAGAGCTGCGGCTCTGTAACTCAATAACACGGCCGTGACTGGAAGTTTTATTGCATGTGAAGTGCAGCGAGGACAGAATAGCAATGAACTGAAGCTGCGCATTTCTTGGTCGGGGATGAGATTCTCACACGCTTGCACGTTTCGAACTGTCACAATTTAAGTAAAGGATAACTGTACATCCCCAAACGCAGCATCAGTGTATAGCAGTTAAATAAGCTGCATAAGATAAACGTATCTGCCGCTTCACTACATCTTATCCCAGTTCCCTCATGTACCGTAACTCCCCTGTTCCTCCCCCTCACATACAATCCTGTCCAACACATACTAGAAAACCGTGAGCACTCTCTACAGCAGCACCTGGATCCCACTCGCCTCGAGCTCGTCACATTTATCTGCTGTATGTTTTGAACCCTTCACATCTCGTGGTCTTGACTTCGATGAGTTAATGGAGGCTTTTATGCAAAGTGCTTAACGTTACAGCAAGTGTGCAGGACACATAATCCAGAGAGTGATACTTGACAACACAACAGCCATAATAGAGCTAATAATATCAATAAAAGGTTCTGTTCTATTTAGGGAACACACATTTAATTCCTCTGACTATTAAAACCCGTGTTTATCGACCATTTCATGTCAACACTTGAATGTCCTCAGTAGAGCGAGTGCCTCGGTCCACTTACAGTCAATCAAGCTGCACCAATCAGACCTTATTCTGGATCCAATTCAAATTAAATGGGTTCTTTCTTGGCCCATGTTTCATCCTAGAAGTGGAACTTTTTCTATGATATTTTATCCTTTTTTAAAAACACCATTGTCTTCATATTTTTATACCGTTTGCTAGTTTTATGCTTTTATCCTAAGTCTTTGTTTTATTGCTAACGTGTTCTTATTGATCCATCTTACTTAAAAATATATACATCTCAAAATACAGCTAAAAAGTACTGAACACTTGATGTAAATGCAAAATGCACCGACATTCCCTAAAGAAATATGTCAAACAAATAGAAATGTCCCGTTTCCAACGTTACATATATTTACTGAAGTGGAGGGAAACCTGTGTCTGTACTCTGTGTTTCTTTTGTCTGAACTCTGCTCTTCTTCTCAAACCTTACGGATGCCACGGAAATTGCGGCCAGCAGTGTAAGCCAATAGTTCAAGTGAGACGAGGAAGACATTTCAACAATGGAAGAACTTTTCAGAAGAGATTTTGGCCGGGGCCCCTTTTGTGGATGTGTTGCCAAACAACGATGCCAACGTAAAAAAGATGCAAGTGGGCAGTGACGTTTGAAATGCAGCCCAAGAGGGAACCCAACAGTCAGTAGCTATTGATAAGTCACTGCTGTTTTGGTCTGAATGACAAGAATCAGTGCAACAGATAGATGAGGTCGGCAACCTCGCGTTCCATGTCAGAAAAAGGCTTAGTTTGCAAACTGCTTCAGTGTCTGCTGAAGGTCGCGGCCTGATGACGCCAGGAGAAACACATCATCAGCAGAAAGCACAGACGAGATCCCGAGGTCACCAAACTGAACACACGCCGCTCCTGAGCTGCATTCAGAGTTTCTGCCACAAAGACTGAACTTGGTCCATTGACCACCGAACAAATGCGCTTGACCTTTTGCCAAGAATAGAACGACAGTGCGTCTCTCACTCCAGCGGATGGTTTGCAGCACAAAGACTAAACTTCTCTGAGGCCATGAGACAATGAAGACTCAAACTAAACCACCTCAGTGTCCTCACGGTTACACAAATCTCAAGATGCCCTCATAAATGTAGCACACCCTCTAGTTTTAAAAATGGTAACGGCCACCTGCACCTGCCAGTGTACAGGGACGGGCCCGGCCTCTTTTTTCAGAAGATGTATTGCACCTTATATTTAGATTGTCCCCTCGGTCCGGGCCCGAGAGAGAACTAACCGAGCCCGACCTGAACCCGACCGGCCTTGTTTTCTGTGCTTCTCGGGCCCAAAGTTATTTACAGGAGTTTGTTTTTCGTTCATTGAACAAAGTCTATTCAAAGTCTTTCTCTCTCAACTCCGGCAGCTTCATTGAGAAAATAATGATCTTTAAATGAGTCAGAAGACTGCCCCCTACTGCCCCCGACGTGCCTCAGCACCTCCACACAGAATCACAGCAGTCGGACTGGGGGGGGGGGGGGGGGGCACGAGACAGCAACAGAGTTAAAGGACCAGCCGTCTTGGCCAAATGGGAATCAATAGCAATTTCAGGCTGCTGCTACGAAACCCGTCTCGCAGATAATTTACAGGGAACTGTTTGCTGCTGCCTGGGAGTCAGGGGGGGGGGAGAGAACCGACAGAAACACATTCCCGAAGAAGTGCGAACCAAAGACCTTGTGAATAAATTGAATAAAACTTAGTTCACTAATAGTTTTGACGGTACAGTTGTACAGAAAGAGAAATAGATAATCCTGAAAAGGTGAGGATTAAGTACCTCAGAGACAGAAACGAGATTAGTTAGTCAAAAGTTTAGTTCCTGCTGCTCCACAGTTCTGTACCTGGAGGTAATTGGTCGCAGAGGGCTCGTAGTAGAAGCTCAGGGTCCGGCTTCCCCCCCCCCACTACCACCCCCCCTTTAACTGACTGAGGAAATCAGCCGACACTATCGTTGCTGTGGGACAAGAGGCCTCTTGCACTGTCTTTCGTGCTCGTTTGCGAAGCCAATCAAAGATTCAAACCAGCAGCACCATGAGCATTTACTGTACTTTCTCTGATCTCAAGTTTTAAGCTCTTCTCGAACAAACTTCAAAGACGGGAATGTGCGTTGTCATGGCTGCGTTACTTTATTCTGTCCGGTTCATTTAAGACGATTTCACATGTGGTCCACATGTGCATTTGAGCTGCTCATCATTATGTAACTCATTCAATAAAACCTTTAAAGTGGCAGCTGGCTCGCCGATTGTCCCGCTCCATTCTCTTTGTATAAATGCACTAATAAAAAATACAATAAAAGAAACCGGGGGGCTGCACAGACTGAAGTTCAAACGCTTCCCAGCAGCCAAATGTCAGATGTGTTTCTTCTTCCTGCTCAGGTCTGAAATTAAGGCGCCGAACATTAGAACATATCGTACAACGAATAGATGAGAAGCTGGTCTGCAGAAGAACACCAGAGAATTCTGCTCATTAGGGCTTTGACCATGATCTCATATTCTGATAGAGGTAGTTTCATACCCTTCAACACACAAACCGAATCTCCATTTAAATATAAACTTTTACAGCATCCACCGTTGTCCGGCGCTACTTACATGTGAAGATGACCAAGAGGGTGCGAAGCAGGAGGTCGACGGCCATCTCCCATCTCTCCGAGACGCGGGCCAGCACCGGCGGGATGAGGATCTCATGCTGGAACGTAGAACTGCAGGGCGAAGGTGATGAAGATGCCGAAGCAGTAGAGAAGCTTCACCGCCTGGTAAGTCCTGGAAGTGATAGGATCATGATCATTTGAAATGCAGCTCATCGTAAAAACAGCACACATGCATCAGAACAAGGCCTCGGACTTCATGCTCAAGATCCATTAATCCAATATCCTGGTAAACTCACAGTAAACACCGACTGTCGGCTGCTCACTTACAGATACTGGAAATTACATTCAGTTTCAACCTCATTAAAACAGTCGGTCTGCTCCACTAATTAGCGACATCAGTCCAGTGGCAGGAGGCGTTTGTAAAGACGTGGTTCTCCTGCAGCTGCCGCGACAGAACCAAGCAATGAGCGAGCAAATCCAACTTCATTATGGCTAAAGAAGTTATCCTACAGGGGGGTGAGATGAGTTTTACATCATGACCGAGTGTTTCATCAGAGGGATGAAGATGAATCGTGTTAATCAGACGAACCGGGCGACGCACAGAACAAACCCGTCGAGGACGTTAGAGATTATTACTGCACCTCTGCCCGGGATGTTCTCATCTGTGTCTGTTTGCTTTTCTGTCGTTCAGCGCAAATTAAGAAGGAAACTACTGAACCGACGAAAGGTGGAGAACAAGCCAAAGAAGAGCCGTTCCAATTTCCCGTAGAGGAAACAGCTGAAGTGATAATTCCTGGAGATTTATTATTAGCTTTCTGCCTGGATGTCCAGCGAGGGCAGTGACGGCGATAATTGAAATGGATTCAACTCATTTCCAGGTTTCCTGCGAGATCATTTGATTAAACTAATATGGAAATATGCAACACGTAAGCAGTAAACTGAAACAGGAAAGAATTGTAACTAGATTCTGACGCAAGTACGTTGAGACATGTTGTCCATCTTTACTTGGACTCTATGTTCGGACTTATCTGCACTTATTTCAAATTAAAGGTAGGGCCTCAAACCACTCTAGTGTTTAAAAGCCTCTTGTTAAAACCACGGCACAAGTCGGGCCCTGGTGTGAGGTGGGGAGCGCCGGTGTTTCCTCACCAGCAGTTTGGCAGGTTGAGAGTGATGCTCCCGACGATGTGCTCTCCGAAGCACAGATACCCGATGGTGCCGAGGCTGATGTAGAGGAAGGTGACGATGCTCATCCCGACATACAGAACCAGGGTGAAACTCTGAGGCCTGTGCATCTTGTTCTCCAGGGGAAGAACCTGCCGACCCACAGAGACACAGACACAACAGACAAATGGGCCAAAATGATTCGATGACATTTGAACATTAGAGGTAATCGTCCAGAGAAGTTCACGTTGTGCTTCCTGTGAGTTCTTCGTTTTGAAATGTCGCTTCCTCTCAGGCTGTGGTGTCCTGGTTTTTAATGATGGAACGTTACAATGAAAGTGAAATTTGTGCTGACATTTCAGATAAGGACTCGGACTTTCTTTCACTTTTCTTAACCCTGAAGTGTAATCTTTTCTCTTCACTGGGTGGTGTTATTATAATAACTGCAGAGTTTGCTTCTGCCTACAGCTTCTATAGAGCTGTGAATCATATTCTGCACATTGAAACATATACAACATGTTTGGTTTTGTTGTTAGCAGGATAACACGACGGTCACATACCACTCCAATCCCCTCAAAGGCAAAGATGGCCGTCCCGAAGAAGAGGGGGTAGTCTTTAGCTCGGCCCACTCTCGGGAGGTCGGTGGGGTCTGTGATGTTCTGGAGGAAAAAAGGAAGAAACATTGATTATCATTATTGGTTTTATTCCCATTCATCAAGTGTTTTGTTTTACATGGTTTGTATGGAAAGAGCTGTACAAATAACAAGAGGTTTAATGATATATATAGAAAAGATGTTATTAAGTCTTCATAGCAAAGAAATGTAACGCCTAATATTTACGTTTAACATGTTTATACATAAATTTGCATCTTGTCTACATTGTTTATTCTGTAAAATAAAAGTTTTCATATCTGCAAACAAAAACACAGATTCCACTATATCGGGCGAGTTTTATCTGCCAATGAATGAACTGTTTGGGTTCTACTTTAAATAATGTAAGAATACAATTAAAATTGAATAGAACTGATAATAATAATATAATATAATCTGAGGCCTTGTTGCCCGACCTCCTCTGACTGTCTGGTTCGTTACTGCTGAATGACTCGTGAATCATATCACTCCTGATTCACTCTATGGACAGAAAGTAATCACATTAAGTAACAACACCATTGTGCCAGGAGAGCTTCTCTCCCTGGTCCTTCTGGACTCATCGGCTGCTAATTAAATTAGCTCGTAAAAGGATAATTTATCATGATTTGAGTCTTGTCCCAATTCTGGAGGGAAGATATGTTCGCCCTCTCCTCTGTGGCTCCGTTTGGAGGAGGACACAGCGACGGGCCCGAGACCAGTTAAACAAAGACTCTGGATTAATTTAATTTAACCTCTCCGTGATCTCACTTTCTATGATCATATTTTATTATTGGGTCTTAAAATGAAGGTCACCAAATGAGCCAGAGCCTTAAAACCCTGATGTATAATGAGCACTAACACTAATATACATTCTGAGGTGAACTGCACAGGTAAATATACGGTGAGATGATAAAAATCAAACCAAGCGTGAATAGAAAGTGACTCCAGACTGTTTCTCGAGACCGTCGTCACCTTTATGCTCTAGTTTTCCCCCAATCGCCGGCTCGGGTGACTCATCAGTCACAGAAACACCTTACGGGCCACACAGGTCTCTGAGAGACGGATCTTTGTAAGGTTTCTGATGCAAGAAATTACTTTTTTTTTTCCAAGGCAAGGCCGTTTCTCAGGGAACGCGACTGTATCTGCAAAGGGCAGAAGCTGCATGATGAAATACTCCGCTGCTGGAAACCAGGCAATCTGGAGACTCTGTCACTTCCAGTTATCCTGTTATCAACATCACGCCCAGAAACCAATCGACAAAGTAGAACCGAGGAGACCGAGCGCGACACACGGCCGTTTGAGATAAGTGGCCGTAAGATCAGAAATGGAATCAGGAAATAAGTTAAAAGATCGCTTGAGGGGAAACTGCTGAGTTACAATCGCACCAGTGAGAAATAAGTAAATTGTATAAACTGCACAAATACAAACGTGCAAAAAAATGCAGCGTAGAATCTTCGTCATAAGATTTTGCTGCAGAAATCGTACTTTCTGCAGCACCTAACTTTACTCCTAACTTTTCTAATTTTTCCAAAATACTACTGCGCGTTCAACTTGGAAAATATGTAATGAAAAGTCCTGAAAAGATGTCAGTGTGACAAACGGTGGGGATGAAACACTCACACGCACACGCTCACTGTGCTTACCGTGATGGAGTAGAAGTAGATGAGAACCAAGCTGGCGCACATGACCAGGTTGGCCACCAGGGACAAGGGGGCCAGGTATTTCAGGTTGGGGGTGAAGACCAGCAGGACGATGGCGGGCAGGAAGCAGAGCATGTAGAGGCGAGAGTTGAAGCTCGGCACCACCACCTGCGTCTGGTTGGTGTAGTTCATGTAGCAGTTGAAGGTGGTGGCGTTGGCTGCTTCCACCACCTGGTGAGGACACAAGAGGAGGGAACACACAAGTTATTTAACATAAGGAGGAGGAAGGAAAGTGATTCATCGTTTTGTTTTTATAACTAAATATTGACACGTTTCAATAGCGTCTAATCAGTTGCATGTAGTTTTGTTCCTCCCTGCTCGAGGCTGCAGAATCTGTGACTTCTTTTAAATCACTTCTTTAACCATATCTTTTTTTTTTAAATATCATTTTATTATTCTATTCTTCTGGTCTTGCTGCTGTAATTTAAATGTCTTATTTCTGCCTTAGACCTGAAATGTTTTAATCCTGTTTCATGTGAAGCACTTTGTGTAAGTGTGTTCTGAAAAGTGATGTTTAAATTGTTTATATTGTTATATTTGCTTTTCTCCTTATTTTTTTTCAGCATTTCTTATTCTCAAGTTTCTTCTCTGTTCACATTTGCTCTTTTATTATCAGTTTGTCAGACACATGGAACCCAAATATGCATTTTGATTGTTTGAACATACCTTTGAGATTATGATAAAAAAACACTGTCAATGCAAGTTCATTATTTTTAATTATTTTTTAAATCATTTTCTTGTATTTTCCAATTCCAATATTCATGTATCTACATAGACAGGAGAGATAGGGGGTTTTCATACTTTATTGTAATTGCAAAACAATAATCTCAGAATTAAATTTAGTTTGGTGTCATTGATGTACCAGATAGACACCGCCATCTAGTGGTAAGAAACTGTAGCACAAATCCATCCAGAACTATATTAAAAACATAAAAATAACTTGCAACTGCAAAATGTAAACTACAAATTAAAAGGCAGGTTTAACAAAAAATAGTTTTGAGAAGTTCACTGTAAGTTCTTCAACTTGTGTAACTTTCCATATCTTCAACCATAACGAGGGCGCCAGACGGTGGTAAAAAGGGTAAAAGGTCAAAAGTGACAGTAATCATAGATGAGGCAAACATTCCTGTGACCTCACAACAACCAGTTGAAGATTAGCAGAGTTTCTCCACAATAAAGTAAACAGACACTTTGGTTGTTGCTCTGTCATGATAACAAGTTAAAGAGAGAAATCGTGTCAGAGTACTTCCCGGCACTAGTGTGTGTGTGTTTCTGCCATAGCGACCTTTGAGAAAGAGATCCTGAATTGTTGGGTCAGTGATTAAGGTCCGTGGCACATAGGGGTTAGAGTAAGTCCCTAGGAAATGAATGTAGGTCTATGTAAAGTCCACAAAGGTGTTCGATGACAATGTTTGCACTTGTGCGTGATCGTGGTCGAGACCTGTTTGACGTTGTCGCTGAGGAAGACGAAGTAGACGCAGCAGAAGCCGAGCTGCGTGATGATGAGGAACACGTTCACCGTTCGTCTGAAAGAGACAAAGACACAAATCGATGCTGTGACACAGCTGCGCGCAGAATAACATGAATTAAAGTCACGATCTGGGAAGCGTCCGGTCTCACCTTCCCCAGTGGGAATGTCTCCTGAGCCACGACACGTTCTCCATCCCGTGCTGCATCGCCTCGCCGTAGGTGAGCGACGGCCGGTTCACCCTGGACGAGAAACAGATCCCATCCTGTTAGTGCGGCTGAGACTCTCGTAACACAGACCTCAAGGCCTTTACACATCACAGCGACACAAATAAATGGCATGAAATTGCGAATCATTCTGAAGCGAATTCCGGACACGGCGAGTTTCACCGAGTTAAAACCGAACCACAGCGGCTTCGGGGCAGATTACAGGACGTCCGTCAGAGAGCTTGATAAACGGCTGCAACAGCTGGAACCAGCCATGATAAAAAGTTTTACATTGGAGGAAGGTCCCATTCGATTGTAAACAGTCCCATCTGTGTGCATTGGAGTGTGACATTGTCCACAACACGCGTTCCGATTGGTTAGACGTGTAAATGTCTGAAGCAAAACCTTCGTCCAGGGTCAGAAGAACTCAAAGTTGCGATGTCTCTCTCCATCGTGGATGTGAAAGTTGCTGGACGCAGGTTCGAAACATACATGCATCACTGTTTGCACGTCAGATGTCAGTTGTGTACTTTATCTTGTTCCTCATCACACTTTGTCACTTCGGTTCGAAGCTGCTTGATACAACCAGAAAAACACTAACAAGTGCAAGTTGTAGGAAAACTTTATGCAGTGAAGATCAGAAAAGTATAAAATGCTTCATTGCAGCCGATTAGAATAACAGATGAAGGTTTGAGAATTGTATATTTGTAGCGTCGGTGCTTAAATGAATGAAACCTGCTGCTCCTGCATCAGCAGAAAGGGGAACAAGAGGAAGTGGTGACTCTGACTCTGCAGTAAAAGAAGAGCCGAACGTTTCTTCTTTACATTTCTCAGAGTTTGAAGTTATTTCTGGTTCGTTGTAGACGTTGTTCCTTCTCTGTCTGATTTAAGCCTCTTTACTGTGTCAGGGCGGAGCGACTGTACGTTTCTGCATTAACCTCAACCCACACGCTCTGACTGTTAATCTCCCGACTGTTGAAACTCGCTAAACAGCTGTAAAAAAAAAAAGATAACGATCACATTTTGCATTTATGGTGTCGTTGGTCACATAATCTAATGGTTTTAAAGCATTTACTGAAGCGCTGCACCTCTTGTGATAGGTGCAGCTGATTACACATCCCAGCTGCACTCTGCTGTGTTTGTGTGGATGACGACAGCCTCAGCTTCGTCCATATGCTGCTGATTACACGGTAGAAAAGGGTGGAGACACCAGAATAGAGTGTAATCTGTCAGCCGGCAGACAACAAACAACTAAATTCCTCTCAAAGTAAACACAAGCTGTGTAGAACAGACACACTCTGGGTACTTGGATCTGCTCTGAGGAAACGGAAAGAGCGATAATAAAAAGGTTGCCCGAGGTGGATCTGAGCTGCATCGACAGGGAAAGACACAATAATTCTATATTTGTTTAATAAATTAAGCTGCAGCGTTTGTGTGTCAATGTCAATGACAGTGACTGATTTCTATAATTTGCTGTATTAGTCACGTCTAGTTATTCATGCTCTCGTACACCGAGCATCGCGCCGGCTGCTGAGAACAAACAACCCTCCACTGCTGCCCTATAAAATGGATTACTTAATAATATACTGGTGTATATGTGTACTGCTATTATGAATAGAAATATGCAACCCCTCTCAGTGCCTTATGCTGCATGTGTAGTGGAGCCAGACCCATTTATTGGCTGGCCGATAAAAATCTGTCAAAATGAGACTGTATTCATATTTGTTGAGATGAAAACTGTTTGTATTCTACATTTAAAAAGGTTTCTTGTCTTAAATCAAGTTCTGTGTATTTGGTTGTATTTGTGTTTTTGTTACACATAATAATGATTATGGTTAAACTGTAAGATAAAGTTGTTTTGACTTACTTTGCACTCAGGTGGTGAGAACATGTGACCAGCAGCCTCATACAGTGAACCGCGATCACGCCCATGAACAGGAGGCTGATCGGTCCGAGCTGGACAGAGGACGACACAGAGAAAGATTATTTATTCATTATTGATTGGTTTACATATTTAAATATATAATAATAATGATATAAAATATTTTAGAATATTGAATTGATTATGTTGTCACGTTTATACAGTTTTACAAACCACACTATTAATTAACATCATTTCTAGATAAATCGATGACATTCAATATTTGACCTTTGTCTCATATTCTATAATTACAAGGGGATTCATTCAGATTATTGCAGAGATGACATGTGACCGGAGACACTGGGATGTTGGACTTTATTTTCAATTTGACTTTGCATGAAAATGAATCCTCCTTTAACAATAACCACAGCTCCCAGCACGATTCTGTGAAGACCAGTGAGCTCTCTGAACTGTGATGATCCTGCTGCACGAGAGATGACCGCGGAAAAATAAAATGAAGTGGGTTAAAAACTAACCCTCATAACTAAGAGTCTCATTTGACTTGACCTCTCTGTTGACTCATATTCACACGTGAGCTAATGTCTCTTCCTCAGGAGTCAGTTCCTCAAACACCAGAGCTGACAAACCGCTCGCTGCTCAGAGTCTACACGCCGGACCACGTCTGCGTTAGGTCATACGTATCTGACAGGAGTCCGGACCTGCCGTGTGACCTGCTGTGATAAGATGATAAACTCTCTGTGAACTTACCACCAGACCTGCATTCTTCACAGCCAGAGGCAGACCCAGCAGCCCCGTCCCGATGTTCCCCTTCAGCAGGTGAATGAGAGTCTGACAGAACCTGGAGGAGGAGAAACACACACTTACGCTCACATTACAACCGGATGGACCACGTTTCTATGACCTTTTCACCGTTTGATACACATCACACACAGCAAGGGTAGTTTGGTGAAAATCTGTCCGTGCATTTTTGGATCTATTTTGTACACAAACACACACAGACACAGACACACACAGACACACACCTTCCTAACCTACGCCCACGCAGGGTAAAAATACAAATACACTTACGAAGTTCCCGTCTGTCCTCCGATCCTCTCGTAGTGGCGTTGGGGTCGGGTCGGTCCAGGAGGCGAGGGACACAGAGCGTCCATTTCTGATGGATTCTGGTCGGAAAACAAAGGCGCTATGACAAAGAGAAGAAAAGACCAGATGCCACAAATTACACATCATACAGAGACATCGCAAAGACGACAGATCGTCGTGAAATATCTGCATTCAACGGGATTGTTGTGATTACTACAGACACGGAAAACAACATATGAATTCCTATTTATTTCCCGAGAGGAGAAAGACAGAAATAGCGCATGTGATGCTATTTAGAAATCCAGCAGTGAAACCTAATTACACAGCACGTGACTGCAACTGTCCCCTGGTCAGTGAGATGCTGCTGTGCTCCGTCATTCTTCAGCTCCACTGAACACACACACTTACCTCTCCACTCGTCCCCCTTCTCACAGAAGCATGAAGAAGAGCGCTGCGCTGGGTTCTGAGACCGATATCAGCCGTGCACCCGGCTCGCAGCACGTTCTCGTGACTTTTCAAATTTGCAGCCACTTCATTGGGTGGTGACATTCCAACAGGAGCGCTCGTGTGAAAGCAGCTGACTGTAATCACCACGTGACGAGAATGTTTGTTCAGATGGAAGAACAAAGTCTCCGACTGGATCCTGACTCTTATTTACTTTGCACAAGCACAAAGGAGCCATTGGGGAATATGTTTTAGAGTAAGAGGGCGATGAACAGTGAAGCAGAGAAAATGTCTCGTCACAGCGTGAAAACTAAAGCTGGAGGGAAACGGAGAACATCTTTAAAAACCCACTGCCCCGTAATCCAAACCCACTCCTCCCACACGGCCTCGATGCTCGTTGACACGTTTACTGGTTCCGGTTTTTTAAAGAGATAAAGTCAAAATGAAATCATGCTGCATGATTTCTGTCTGCTACAGAGACACAGCTGCTCTGTAAACCACCGTGTGTCACGTGTTTCTGCATAAACACAATTAAACAGTTGGACTTTGAGGTTTAAAAGAGCAATAAGGGTCAAATCGTCCATTCAGCGTTTTCCATAATACACACAACAGTATTTCTGTGTGCCATAAAAATAAACTCTACATAATAAGTGGTGGAAAAACACTGTTCACAGCGTAGTGAATATTTAATTCGCTGGTGTGAACTCCTGTCAAACAAGACACCAGACTTTGTCAATGAACTGAAAGCTGCTTTGGTGATTCAGCGTCTACCTGCCAGCAGGGATTACATATAATCCCAGCGTGTCCACAGACCTACGTTATATCAACACTATCTTCCCCGCTACGCTCTCGTTCAGTTATCAACCAATAAAGAAAATGCAATGTCACATCGGTAGACATAGCTGGTTTGAGTACCTTCCGCTCGGGTGTCCACGTCGCTGGAGGCCATCATGTCGGTGGGTTTCACGGACGACTGCGCGGTCGTCTCTCTCCCGGCCTCGCAGATCCTAATGCTGACGGATCAGGGAGTCCAGCATCGACGGCTCCTGACCACAGACGACACAAGTAAGTCGGTGTCAGATTCCCGCAGCAGCAGGAACACATGACGACGACGTACACAGTGAAAGGAAACTACAGCAACGGACTGTGAGCTTTAACTCACATGTTGTCCCTTTCATCCCGTCAGTTTGGATTAACACCAATAAACTGATCATTCATTGTGATGGGGGGGGGCTGTAAATGTCTTAATTTCCTTCAGGAACAATAAAGTAGTGATATATCTATCTGTAAAACCCCAACATCCCACAAAAATTAAATGTGTGCCGTTGTTAATTCACTCATATGGTGTGATAATTAATTTTTCAAGAAGGAGATTAGATTTAGCAACACTTGACCTGTTTTTAAAACCATATCTCATAGGGAAGCCTTTAATGCCGGATTTTTAACTGGTTTTAACAGACGTTTGTTCTTAATATGTTCTTTTATGTTGTTTTTCTTACCTTTGTTTTGGTTTAACATTATTGTAATTATCATTATCATCATTATATTGTTTCAAGCGGTATTGTTCTGGCATCCTGACACGTTGGACCATCGTGTTGTCCACTGTTCAATAAAGAGCAAAAACCAATGCTGGTCTTCCTGTATTTTAATAAACAACGAAGATGGTAAAAGAACAGAAAGAGCTTTGTTATTAAGATATAGATAAACTACTGGAATCTAAGAATTAGAGACGTTTTTTTTAATTTAGAGTTTAAAACCACCACATGCAGTTTATTCAACTTCAACAGTTTCAAAAGTTCCAAATCACACAGAAATATTTAGGATCTGAAATTGTTTCATATTTCCCAGAATCCATTACTCCACGTCCAGACAGCACACTTCCTGAATCTCCATGACGCCGCCTGTATTGACTTCAGAAAGAACTCAAGACTTCTGAACAAATAAAGGCTGCCTGCGAAACGAATCAATGGCCGTTGGCGCTGCCGCGGCATCTATCGAGTATTTATCCTCTCACACAGACACAGTCCACTATTGATTCTTTACACGAGGGGAAACTAGATCATAAGTAAAATTCAGCCTTGGACCAAATAAAGCTTCTGCAAAACAAACACTGGATCGGAAAGCTGCGTCAGAATCTCTCTTTTTGAGTCCGTCTCCTGTTTCTGTTTCATATCGGCACGGTGAACCATTGATTCTTTTTACTTTACACAGTCAGACTTGATATTTGAGAGAAAAGCTGCTGTCAAAGTGAAACTCGACTCCTCCTCGGATAAGACGTGGCCCAGGCTGATCTCTACAGGGCAACGCAGTTCAGGACAAAGTGTCTGGATTATGAGCCGTTCAGATCTTATCGCTTTGGGCTGTGGACGCGAGACAACGACACTAATCAACCCGAGCAGGGCGTGGAATCTATCCCACCAGCGATTTAACACTGAAACAATAACTACTGACAAGTTAATGTTTGAATAACACGATTATTATTTGTAATCAAACAAGAGATATATTTTACAGGTTCTTCACAATGTAGCTGTAGAGGGAATTATATTAAATACACTATTATAATAAGGCCAGTTTACGACGTGCAGCTGACATGAAATCGGTTTTATCTCTGATTCTTTCAATACCAGCTAATCTGAAAATATTGTGATGAAATGATTTCTTCTTTTTGTGTATTATTTCTAAAATAAGTGGGAAAGACTCCCAGTGGGATTTCCCAGAGCCCAGTGAGACGATGCTGGTTTTGTCCTGATGAAAAAAGTCCCGAAACCACCGAGGAGTTTTCTTGTTTGTCTCATTTTCTTTAGAATATTTAATTAAAACTGATACTGGAAGCCGTGCCCGTGGCAACAAACACACAACAAACACACAACACATCCTGGTTGACCAGGATGTGTTGCCGAACTCAACACTTTGCATTTGTTTTACGTCCACCAGAGCGGGTTGTGTTAGTTTTTACTCGTTTTTTGTTTGCAGGATTGTGGAAAAACAACTTTTTGTACAAGTATCTGACGTGAGAGCAACGCATGATGGGAACTATCGCTCGGTTACCGATGTTCAATAAACTACTGTGCACGATGCATGGCACCAAATTTAGTGGAAATGATGCGAGTAGTTTTTGCGTAACACTGATGACTAAGAAAGTTTTTGCGTAACACTGATGACTAAGAAAGAAACTCAGACCAAAGCATAACCGGCCTGGTGGAGGAACAAGGAGCAAACCCATTATGTATACTGTATATACCATATTTAATTAACCATAAATTAAGTTATGTTCATTCTCACATAATGGAAAAACAAGGTATCCTACAAAATAAACCTCACCATACAGAATTATCATTGTTGTTATTACTGCTTGGACACATTTTGTTTAAGTTGTGTTGTTAGGAACTTAAGTTATATTGGTTTTCTTATCTATGTTTAAAGACAAGTAAATAATGACCTCACCTCTAACATACTTGTACTACAGGAACCAGGCAGTAGTGCAGTACTCTCCGTGTACTACTGCAGTTCTCTAGATGTATTTCATGTATAAAGACACAAGCACGCGCACGGAGGACCCCCTCGCTCGAACCCGTCTCCCCTCCGGGGGGTGACGGGGCGGACTGATGGGATCAGGCCGGGGAACCTGCCCCATCACCCGGGCTCGTGATTAACCGCACCGTGCTAAGAGAGCGATACACGGGGCTTTCAACCGGGGCTGCGGTTCGATTCCCGGGAAGCAGGACGGGATCAGCCCTGAATCAGCTGCTCGCTCCCTGGAGCCTGTCTATTCACTGTTAGCTTAGCTTAGCATCGCCGAGGGGGCTACGAGCCCCGCTGCTAGCTGCCGTTAGCTGCTGTGCCCCCGCCCCGCGCTGCGGTCGAGTCCCCGGGTGAACACGCAGCGCGCCCGGGTGAACCACTCACCTGTCAGCGGCCGCGTCTTCTCTCCCGGGTCGGATTCACCGGAGGCTGTCACCGCAGACCAGTGATTTTCATAAACATGTCCGCTGATTGAGCTCAGCTTAGAGGAGGAGGAGAGGAGGAGGAGGAAGAGGAGGGGGAGGAAGAGGAGGCTGCTCGGCGTCACGTGAGCTCGTGCTGTTGCCATGGAGACGCCGTTATCCTCTTGTGTATTTAACACTTTACGTTATATTCAGGCCAAAGCTGGAACATTTAATAATAATTATACTAATAATAATAATAATCATGTAAGGTTGAAGGTAAGGTTCATTCGTTTATGTAAATATACTTTAAAATATTATATGTTTTATTCTATTACTATATACATATATATTAATACTATTCTATTCTATTTTGATTATTCATATTTTGCTTTTATGGTTTTCTTTCTAAATATTGTTGAGCATAGTTAGAGGGAGCCTGTAAACAATATTAATTGCCAGCGACTGCTTGTTGTAATTGTTGTGCACGTGAATAATAAAGTCTTAAATGTTAGTTATTACCTATTTGAATAAATATGTAAAGATAAACTATTTGCATGTGTTTTTAATTTGCAGATCGTTGAGCTCTCTCGGCCACCGTACTTTATTTTGAAAACCATGCAGCAGAATGGAGGCGCTTGCTTTGAGCACCGGTGCAGCCCAGTGATGTGGCTGCGGTGCTACACGGGCTCTCTGTGCAGGTTTGTTCTTCTATTAAAACTCACTTCCTGTTGCAGGATCAGTTTTAATAAACAAGTGAAATAAACATGCGTTATTTTTTTATTCGGCTGTAAAAATAAAGAAACATCCGGGAACTCACCGGTGCTTCACATCAAGTTAGCGAACATACCTTCAGAATATAAGCGGAAGTTGAGTTTTTTATCCTAAATCTTATTCATAAATTAGACAGTTTTACTCGTTAAATCCTTCCTATATAAATAAACTCTTATATGAAAAGTTTATACTTGACTCCATTGCAACATAAACACATGATCATCTCTACACTGTATAGTGATCGTTTTACTTCTGCACCGGAAGTGCCGCCGCTCCTGACAGTGCGCTGGATGCTAACCAGGAAGTGATCATTCCTTCAGGTTCCTCGGGTTTTTGCAGAAGCTCAGAATCCGTCCGAGGTGAAAGTTCACATCTGATCGACAGGAGGTCTCAACGCAAGACTTCAGACATGACGGTGAGTTATTAAAACAGCGTCATACGAACTGTGATGGAAAGTTAGCTCGAATTAAGACAGCGTGTCCCGTCCGGGATGCTAGGTAGCATGTATGCTAACCGTGCTCCTGGCCACAGCTGGACCTTTAATACGTTATCCGGGTTATTATCGATTCTACGTTTAAATCTCATTTCATAAGAAGTTAACTGTTTGGTTCTAACGTCACACTCGTGTTGTTACTGATGTGTAACGTGCTAATTGTTTCAGAGATAATTATTAGTCTATAAACATGTTATATTATTGTTATAATGATTCATAGTTATATGAATAATACCCTCAGCACCATATCAATGTTTATGTCAACTGAATATTACGTTTTTTTTACTTTTGGCCAAACAAATCTAGACATTTGAAGATGTCACCTTCACTCAAGCAATTATACGAACAGAATAATCTTTAATAGATCAATAGTTGTGTCACCTGGTTGATTGTTTCTGATCTAATCTGATCCTCACTTATTGATCGTCTGTATAACTGAGGTGTTGATGCCATGAATGTGATGACACGTGACACATGATGGTGATGTCAGCTGACGCTTCAACGTGTCTCCACAGAAGCACGAGTTCGAGGTGGCGATGACGTGTGAGGGATGTTCAGGAGCCGTCACCAGGATCCTCAACAAACTGGGAGGTGAGACCAAGATGTGTCTTCTTCTTCTTCTTCTTTCTCTTCCTCTTCTTCCTCTTCCTCTTCCTCTTCAAACTCACTGATTAAGTAATCCGGGGGGGGAACATGGAAGCTCCACACACAAAGGCCCTGACAGTGCAAACCACTTCTGTTCCCTTCGATCTGAACTCTTTCTTGTGAAAAGCACAGAGATCAATATAAAGTCGTCTACAGTTCAATCACTCAAAGTGCAGTTTCAGGTTTTCAGAAGCACCTCATGACTCTGAGCGATACTTATCGAGCGATTGGCCCAATCCTGAAAACATCAGGTGCCTGACACTTGTGTTTTTTCCAGCTCGCACCAGTCTGTGGTGTGACAGACTTGTTTTGATGAAACACACCTTAGTTAAACATCTTCCTTCACAGTTCATCAGTCCACAGAGTTAAATTAGCAAAGAGATTTTTAGAATGAATGCGTCTCACAGTGAATCTTCTCCTCTGTGCAGTTCAATGCTGTACACGTGGACACTGCAGGTTCCCACCGCGCCGCTGTCGCCTCGGGAACTAAACAAAGTGCCTCTTTGTCTCTCTGCTCACAGATGTGAAGTTCGAGATCGACCTGCCCAAGAAGCTGGTTTGGATCGAGTCCGACAAAGACGTGGACTTTCTCACGGACACGCTGAAGAAATGTGGGAAGGAAGTGAAGTACAACGGCACGAAGTGAAGGAGTCTGCTGCTGCTCACAGGTGGAAGTCCATCATTGGGACTTTTATTCAATTTATTCTCCTGCAGAAACGCTTCGTCTGAATTAGATGGAACCAAAACTGACAATCGATCTCTCTCTTCGATGATTAACTTAATTTAACTTCCACATATTATTCTATTCTGTTTATTGATTTACTCATATATAGACAGTGATTAGCTGTTGTTTTTAATCTGCTTGTGTGTGTGTGTGTTTTTCTTCAGGAAATCATTGCTGCTAATGCAAAGCAAACATTTATAAACTGGAAGGAAGAGTCTGGATCACACCCCCCCCCTCCTGCAACTCATACGCACAAGAACCCCCCCCCCCCCCTCCTGCAGATCATCTTTCAGATTAACAAGACGAGAACAACAACAAACACACAAACGATGATCTTAGTACTTGTTGTTTGCAGCAGTGTATTTTGTTGTTTGTGTTTGTGTTGTTTGTCCTCCAACACGTTCGCCTGGTCACTGAAATGAATTTACACATTTTCATGGAACTCATTTTTGTATATGTTGCTCTTTTATCTAAAAAATAACATATATGTTCTTAAATAATTGTAAATTTCAGTTGTCGAATGAAAAGATCAACCCACAAACAGATATGTGAAGCATTAAGTTTGCTAATTTTCATGTTTATTATGAACATGATGTTTGTAACTGTCCTGACGTTAAAACAGATTCTATCCAACTTCCTTTTAACCATATGCAGAACATTCCCTGGATTATAAAACATTCTGAAAACTGTTGACAGTATTTGTTTCTCTCAGTATTATTGAATTTGTTGTGGAATTAACACTAATATATTGGTGAATATCGGCGTTGATTTTAATGATATTGCTAACACACACTAATGTATGAATCACTCTTTTGTTACTTTAGGAAAACAACCACCATCTTCTGGTTTTTATTACAATCATCTGGAAAATGAATAAAATCAACTCTGTCTCAGTTTTCAGTTTCCTGTTTTATTTCTTTGTCTTCGACGACTTTAACTGGAGGAGATCTGATGATTAATAAACTGTAAAACAGCAGGAATCTGAGATTTAGAGAAATAATTCTGCTGCTTTTACAACCAAGATAATAAAAATCAATCTGATGCCAAAACCAATTCATTTCCCCGCAGCACAGCAGACGCACTTCTCTACAGATGAATAAAACAAACACTGTTACTCTTCTATCACTGATGAATCTGTTCTTACCACTGTTCTGTCGGTTTTTCAGGTTGCATAATAAATAACACAATAATACTTCAACCACCAGGTGGCGCTATGTGCTCAGGCTGTGCCCACTTTTCTGAGGTTTTCTCCAGAAGCACCTGATTCGTCTCAGCTGCAGTTTAATAACAGTAAAATAAAGAGGTTTATTTATTCAGTGGTGAATATTTATTTTTATTGTATCTTCTGCCTCTTTTCACCAAGTTATTATTTGATTTTCTAGATGTCAGAATATTCTGGATCAGTTGGAAACAGTTTAAAGGTTCAAACCTCCTCAGCTGTTTGATGAGATTCCCTCGATGTGTCGTCACATCAGAGAAGCTCTGAGTGAAGGTGTCTGAGTTGAAACGTGCAGCTCGTGGTTCAGATGTTAAACGAGACGACGGCTGCGTTTCACTGAGTTTATTTCAACACACGTTCAAAGTGCAGACAACAGAGGAACAGGACGAAGATAAGTTTAAAAAGTTAAATTACAGTTTCCTGATAATCCTGAGGAAATGTATATAATAAATACACACACAGAAATATACTTTAAAGTGTAATAATATGAACGTGATGGATCTGAACATCATCCGTCTGGATTCCTCAGGTCGCCATCACAGTCATGTCCACCGGGCCTCCTCTCGCCGCCGGCTCAACGCGGCCTCCGTCGCCGTGGACGAGGCCCAGCAGCACCGTCACCAGCGAGGCGTAGAAGATGGTGGCGCAGCAGACGTAGAAGGTCCAGCCCAGGTGCCGCAGCAGCTCCGGATCCTGCTGCTCGACCGACACCAGGAAGGAGACGAGAGCGGCGGCACAGAGCGCGACTACGAGAGGGAGGACGCAGATTTAACACAGAGTCCTACTGATGGTTCATGTTTTATAAAACTGATTTGACCTTTCACTACACATTTCAAACAACAGACATTAAATACATGGACGACATGACAGCTCCCAAAAGTGAAGCCAAAGCGTCTTGATGCCCCCTGCTGGCTGGCTGCAGTATAATCATAAACCCTGCCTCCTCCATGTCAGCAGATGGGACAATTATCCTTGATAGTTTATACAATATTTCTGTTGCAGAGTTTTCAATTTCAAGGTAGTTTGAGTTGTAGATGCTGGACTAAAAACATCTAATCACCTGAACAGACGCATGTTTGCAGATTAAACAGTTGAACGTGATATTTAATAATAAATTCAGTACAAGAGGCGTTGAAAAAACCCAGAAGCTGGAGCGAACGTCCTCTGACATCATTCACTGACCTGCTCCTGATCTACGACTCTGTATTAATCTGCGTGTGCAGGAACAAGCGAGGGATTGTGTTTGTGGGGCTTGTAGCTGAAGGTTGAATAACTGTTCTCTGAATTAAGGACGTGTTCAGTGACCTTTGTGTGTGTGTGTGTGTGTGTGTGTGTGTTTCATGCTTTCAGATTGTGCAGCTTTAGTCAGTGCTGTGTTTTACTGGAGGTGATGTTGAGGAGCAGAGCGGCGATGGCCTTCCTCCCTCTGCTCAGAGCGGGTCGGACGGCGAGCAGAGCGGTGAGAGACAGCAGGCTGGAGGCAGACAGGAACATCCAGGACAAACTGTAGCTTCCTGCAACAAGAAGGTTATAAATGTTGGATTAACCTGCTGAGTCGACACGTGCAGATCATGTCGGGGGTCAGCCGACGATACAAGAGTCTTTACAGCTCGTGTTCGATGTGGTCACGATGAGAACAAAACCATAAACTGTGAATAAACATGGACGCAGACTCTGGTTCCGGAAAGTGAAGCCGCTGCTGAGGGGCCTGACATCTGTCTTCTGGGGAATGACCAGCAGAGGGCGACTCCTGTGGTTGTTAAAGTGACGTTACTTCTCACTTTATAACGTCAGTAAACATTTTAGGAGTTTATGTCTCAGTCTCTAGTTTCAAGTCTTCTTCAATACAGCTGAGTCAAACAGACCATAAAGCACCGGATGCATTGGGGGCGTGGTTACCATGTGATTGTACCGACCAATGGGTGCATGTGGCAGGTGTAAGTGGGCGGGTTGTGTCCGTGAGCTCTCAGTTAGGCTCCACCCCCTGCTCCTCAGAATATGGTTACTTCTTGATTCAAAAAACAAAGATGGCGCTGAACAAAAAGTTTCAAATCATTTCAATATGTCCAGAGGAACCGACTTGTACATTTAGTTCTCACATACAGAAGAATCCTGGAAATCTCAGGAAGATGTCAGGACTTCAGTGCAGGTCTGAAAACAGCCAACGACAAACTGATCTCAGATCTGCATGGACTCAAGTCTCTGGTAGATCGAGGAACCAGTAAAACTCCAGAAGTGCTTGTTTGAAAGCAGCTTAATCGTAAAATAAGAAGAATCATCTGAAACAACTTCATTTGGTAAACAAGCGATGGCGTCGCACGGATCTTACCCAGCCAGGCTGGAAACGTGGTGCAGCTGGAGAAGCCCTGGTAGGTGCCGCAGAGGGCAAACAGTCCCTCGCTGGCCCCCGCCGCCGTCTCAATCAGCCACTGAGGCGAACAGAGGCTCATTGTGTACAGCACAAACTCCACAGATAACAGGGTCGTCAGCACAGTCACTGGGTTCTTCATGTTCCCCCCCCCGCACACACACACAACACAGTCCGTCCACGCTCCGTGGATCCCCTCGGCCCAGAAGAAGCTGCACTCGTCTGGAGCTGGAGCAGTTCTGCGCTCGCTCATCTTTTCCTTGACTACGAACGAGCAGCGTGTGACCGGGTCGGGACGGATTCGTGTGTGAATACGTTTCCGTTGACAAACACACAGCGCCGTGGATTCGATCAGTTTAATAAAGTGAAGCAAATACGACCTGTTTGCTTTTATGCCGACGCTCCGTTGAGCAGCAGGTTGCTACGTTGGTATTATCACACATTGTAAAGCTCGTGTCCTCACAGCAGGCCGCCTCCAGACTCTGGGAGCTTGTTTGGTCTTATGTTGTTTGTCCTGTTACTGGACTCACTGTGTTTGTGCACAAGCCCAAAACTAATGGACCCAAAATAAAAAACAATTCTGTTCTTCATCCCGTTTCATCCCAGTCACGACCTCTGAGACTCTTTACAGCCAACAGGTCCCAATGAGGATGAACGATGCCAAGATACAGACGAACAGATCAGGTTTTCTGCCTCCTCTCTCTTCTTCGAAGCTGTGTAGTATCAAAGTGTAGTGTGTAGTGTGTAGTAGTGTGTAGTAGTGTGTAGTAGTGTGTAGTAGTGTGTTGTAGTGTGTAGTAGTGTGTAGTAGTGTGTAGTAGTGTGTAGTAGTGTGTTGTAGTGTGTAGTAGTGTTGTGTAGTAGGATCTTTAGTGAGCTTCATCCACAAGTCTGATCCAAGTACAGGTTGTGAGTAGTTCCAGGAGGAAACTCTTATTTTTAGAAACTGCTCTGCTCCAACTTTGTGGATATTTTACAGTCATAATACTTTATGTGCACATGAAATCATCTGGAACCTTTAATCCGATTTCTTTTCCTCCACAACAGGAAGCTGCAGGTTCACGAGTTCACCCCCCACGTTCCCCTTGATGTGACTCATGGGCTCAGTTCAACAGGAGTTTGGACCCAGAACAGGACGATGAAGCTGCAGCAGCCAGAGAGGAAACCCACGGCGGAGACTCCCAGGGAGACGTGAAGCCGCAGGGTCGGCCGACTGTTTGCTCTCGTCAGTCAAACTGCACATTTCACCGTTTGGCTGTGGCCTCCCGGTGACAGGTGTGTTTGTTTTGGCCGACTGGACAGAATGTGACAGCCATGACTCCACCCCACTCCCCCCTACGCCATGGCAGACACACACACACACACACACACACACACACACACACACACACACACACACACACACACACACACACACACACACACACACACACTCAGGCTACTTGGAACTGGTCGGCTGAGGACATATATCAGTAGATGAGAGGAACTGGAGAGAGTCCCGATGATGTCACACAGCCACAGTGATGTCACCTCGGCAGACACGCCCCTTTGCGAGGTTCAGATATTTCCCCCCCGTGTTTTCACAGACTTTAAATAAAGATGGACGACACATCTCCGCCTCCTCCTACTTTCCAGAAATGAAGCCAAAATATCCGGGATTCGAACGCGGCCCTTTTGCACATTTGGAGTCGGTGCAGTCGAGACCTGTCAATCATGACGTTTCACTCATTAAAATCAAACTGATCAGAAACATGAACCCTCGAAACAAACACCAGCGTGAAATGATTTTATTTGATGTGTGCTTTGATATCTGCTAACATGGAGAATTATTACCTGTACTGCATCCAGCCACCAGGGGGCGATCGAGACACTTTGGCTTCATTTTGGGGAATTACCCTGTCGTCCACCTTTATTTACCGTCTATGGACGTGACACATAATTTAAAATACATGCCAGTATGTATGTGGATCATTGCAACAACAAAAAATGAACATTTGTCCTGAAGCAAAGCACAATAAGTAAGATCATAGGGTTTTATTGCAGTGAATAATTTAGTTTATTGTCTCTATTAACGCAGAATAAGTTCAAGCACATAACACAGCTGTGCAGAGACTTGACTCCACTGCTCCTCCTCCTCCTCCTCCTCCTCCTCCTCCTCCTCCTCCTCCTCCTCCTCCTGCTGCTCTGCAGTAACAGACGTCGTCGAGACACGTCCAAGAAAACCAACAACACAAAGCCACGAGCGCTTGTTGCTGCCAGCTGGACGGTTTTGTTTTGGCGTGAGACGATTCCAGGTTTGATTCCCGTTTCCAAAACTGAAAGAGTGAACAAATGCGGAGGAGATAGTTCAGGCCGAGAGCGTGAGAACACGTTCAGAAAACATTCAGATCGGAATGTGACGGGGTTTATCTGGACCTCGGGTCGTCAACAGGATGTTTGTTCATCACCTGCAAAGAGATTCATGCAACGTACAGATAAATATTAATACACAGGGACACAGGGACACAGGGACAAAGGGACAAATGGACACAGGGACACAGGGAGGAGACAGATCCAGAGGACGAGGGACAACGGAAACAGAAGAATCCCATGGATGTGAATATGTATAAATCTACTGTTTGTGGTTTTTAGATAGATAGATAGATAGATAGAGTAGATAGAGAGAGAGATAGATGAGATAGATAGAGATAGAAGAAGATAGAAGGATAGTGATAGATGATGATAGTAATAGATCATGATGCTGATGCGCTGAGCTAGTGTCTAGCTCGCTCGACTCGCTGCGCGCGCTCGTCGCTCGCTCCTCGCCGCTCGCTCGCTGCTCGCTCGCTCGCTCGCTCTCCGCGCGTCGCTCGCGCTCGCTCGCGCGCGCGCGCGGCGCGCGCGCGCCGCGCCGCCGCGCGCGCGCGCGCGCTCGCCGCTCGCTCGCTCGCTCGCGCTCGCGCGTCGCGCGCGCGCTCGCGCGCCTCGCGCGCGCTCGCTCGCGCGCTCGCCTCGCTGCTCGCTCGCTCGCTGCGCTCGCTCGCTCGCTCCTCGCTGCTCGCTCGCTCGCTCGCTCGCTCGCTCGCGCGCGCGCGCGCGCGCGCGCCGCGCGCGCGCGCGCGCTGCGCGCGCTCGCATCGCGCTCGCGCGCCGCGCGCGCGCGCGCGCGCGCTGCGCTCGCTCGCTCGCTCGCTCGCTGCCGCGCGCGCGCCGCCGACGCCGCGCGCCGCAGCCGCGACGACGCGCAGCCGCCGCGCGCCGCAGCGCGCGCGCGAGCGCGTGCGCGGCGGCGCGCGCGCCGCGCGCGCGCGCGCGCGCTCGCGGCGCGCCTCGTCGCTCGCGGCTCGCTCGCGCTCGCGCTCGCGCGCGCTCGCGCGCGCGCTCGCTCGGCTGCTCGCGCTCGCTCGCTCGCTCGCTCGCCTCGTCGCTCGTCGTGCGCTCGCTGCGGCGCGCGCGCGCGCCTCGCGCGCTCGCGCGCGTCGCCGCCGCGCTCGCTCGCCGCCGCTCGCTCGCTCGCTGCTCGCGCTCGCGCGCCGCGCGCCCGCGCGCTCGCTCGCTGCTCGCTCCTCGCTCGCTCGCTCGCTCGCTCGCTCGCTCGCTCGCTCGCTCCCGCTCGCTCGCCGCTCGCTCGCTGCTGCTCGCTCGCTCGCTGCTGCTCGCTCGCTCGCTCGCCCTCTGCCGGGATCCGGAGTGTCGAGCAGCCTGTGATCTTCTGCTTGTACATGTTGGAACCTGTGAGGGACACAGGTTTAGAGTGGCTGTTTCCAAAAGAGATGAAAACTCCTCACGAGCAGATATTTGAATTTGGTGCAGATGTTTTTCTGAAAGTCCTTTAATCAAATGTTCAAACCTTAAAGTCTGAACCAGGCTTCATGTGTTTGTTCCATATGGTTTCTGATCCGGTTAGTTCTGGTTTAATGCAATGAGCAGGTTGGAAAGATGATTTTTTTTTCCCAACTCCTGCAGAAAGATTGTGATATGAAGGTTGAAGAAGTTCTGAATATATCATAAGAATATCAGAGGACGACAGTTTCACCACCGAGCTCATCCACATGGACAGAAAACACACCAATAAAAACACATTAATAAAACATAATAATCTCTATGAAAATACCGAAATATTATTTTTCCTTTCCTCTGGTGCAACGGCCGCCACATGTGGGATAGTTCACATTAAAAATCAGCTCTGCGTGTTCCCTTAAAGATAAATGTTTGCTCAACCGCCCCCCCGCAGCTAATGATGCCGACAAGAGGCTCATTCAGGAAATATCTGTGTTCATCTGGGTCCTTCTCTCCAGCAGGTGCTCCACTTCAAATCACAATCATATTTCTCTAATTCAGCCACTGTCGGTGAACATCTCTGTGTCAGGTGAAGATTAATATCTGTTTCTCTGTGTGAATGATTTATGTCTGTCTTCTACTAACTCACATTCTAACTCTCAGGAAGCATCAGGAATTACATTTGTTCAGTGCGATGAGACGAAGCAGAAAATAAATCCAAGCAGAGTTTTGTGTTTCATCTGCTGAAATCACTTTTTTTACGGCACCGCCTTGAGTCCCAGCCTCTGTGTGTGTGTGTGTGTGTGTGTGTGTGTGTGTGTGTGTGTGTGTGCGTGTGCGTGTGTGTGTCTGACTCCAGAACACTGTGTCCGAGCTGCAGTCTCTGGTTTACACGTCACCAAACAGCTTGCAGCTGCTGGGTCCAGTTTCATCATGATAAAAACCCTCTATACTTTCTCTTTTTTAAACCTAAGAGCTTTATTCTATCAAACTGAATTGTTCCAGATGTTTTGTGCGTCATTTTAAAAAAGGCCTCACAAGCTGTGATTATTGTTAACGCTTTATAAATAACATTAATAGTGATTGTAATAGTTCCAGAATAGATCCAACACTTCACACTCCAACACAATCAAACGTGAGTTCAGAGTAAACAAACATGCAGACAGACTGATTTTAGGTTCTGAGACAAAGAACAAATTGTGTCCCATGGGATTCCTGGTACTTACCAACACAAGATACAAGACTAAAACCATTTCTTAAATCTTCTATCTACACACTTTGATTTGCCTGAGAGATGATTTTTAAATATAACGTCCATTAACTAATCATCACCTGCACAGATTTTCAGCGTCTTCACATTCCTCTCCTGTGACGCTCGGACACGTTCTGTGGGCGACAGCGAGTTCTGTTCGAATCCCTTGAGTCCCGGCCCGGGACGGCAGCGGTCAGGCCCTGAGCTCGTGTCGGTGTAATTACAGACTCTAACCCTCCATCAGGGTTTTGTCTCCCGTGTCTCAGTCGGACGTTTTCTGAGGAACGAGTAAATCCCAGACTTTCCTCAAATACACGAGCAGCTCGCTCTGCCACGATCTGGGCGTTTAACGGAGCCGAGAGGGAAACGGCTCAGTTGGATTTAAGAGCTGCTTCACTTCACTGCAAACTGTATAAATACATTTTACTGTGTCCACAGTCAAGGAATAATCCTGTTTATTCTCTTAAATGTAAATATACTGCAAAGAAATCAATAACTTTTAAATAAACATGTACAGACACTAACTTCTGTTCAGAAACTCTTGCATCTCATAATAACTTCAATTTAAATAACTTTTTATAGATCGTAAGACGTTCGGCTTCATTTAGCTTCGGTTTCAAGTTTTCTGTGTTCAATTGGTTTAATTGTTGTTTTGTGTGGACGACCCACGGGAGGCGCTGTGCAGCAGACATGTCATTTACACCTTCGAGTATGTTCACATGAAAAAGAGCCGTAATTGATGCCTGGTGCGGATTCGTACCCTCGGCTTCTGCTGGAGGATGAAGAGGAGGAGGAGGAAGAGGAGGATGAAGAGGAGGTGAAGAGCTCAAGGCAAATTATCCATCACAGAGAAAAGTCTCCCTGTACAGCAGTGATACTTTTTAAGAGCTCGGCGACTTTGAAGAGGAAAAAGTTGTTAAAGAAAAGTCTTTGATGTTTGTCCTCGCTGCCTTCGTCTTCCTCCTCGTCTTCCTCCTCGTCTTCCTCCTCCCGCCGCTCGCTCATTTACAGGGTGAGACAAACACTGAGAGGCCGAAGTTCACTGGAGTCGCCTGAAGGTGGAACGGAAATTAACACTGTTCAATATTTAAAATCTTAAATAAGTATTAAATCTCAGGTGTGTGTGTGTGTGTGTGTGTGTGTGTGTGTGTGTGTGGTGTGTGTGTGTGTGTGTGTGTGTGTGTGTGTGTGTGTGTGTGTGTGTGTGAGGTTTGTTCAGCTCAGTTTTATTATACATTTCCACTGAATCAGATAAAAACTTAAAACTCTATATCACTGGTTTTGTGTTCCAGATAAAACAGCAGCAATTTGAAAAATCCTAATTGCGGCTCTTCACCTCATCGTCTGTGTTGGACGTGTTAAAACAAACACTGCCACGTTTACAGAGAGAGAGAGAGGGGTGGGGGGGGGGGGGTGGGGGGGGGAGAGAGAGAGAGAGAGAGGGTGGGTGAGGAAGAAGGGAGAAATGAACGAGAGACAGAAGAAGAGAGGGAGGCTGGGTGAAGGTGAAGATAAATGGTGGGAGGGGAAAGGAGAGAGAGAGTCTCACGGTTTAATGACACCTCCTCCTCCCTTCTATACCCTCCCCCCTTTTCTCCTCCTCCTCCTCCTCCTCCTCTCTTTCTGTCCTTCATCGGCTGGACTGTGGCTTCCAGGCAGAATGGAAAAACGCCACGTTGCATTGCCCCCCCCCCGCCCCTCCCTCCTTCCTCTCATCCAGCTGTTGTTCACATCAGCACTGTGGGAACAGACAGGACTAATCTCCCCTCTCCTCCCTCACCGGCTCCAGACTGAGGAGACGCTGGGTCATGGATCCAGAGCTCGGCTGCTTCTGTCTGTCGGCAGGTGTTCTGTTCGAGTCGAGGATCCGATGAAGCAAATGTTCCACAGGCTCCAGAGAACCTGAACGTGTCAGACCCACAGGAGCCGAAGCTTCAGAGCTGCAACGTCCCCAGAGGAGAAACACTCACCGTCAAGTTATCCAAACTACAGAACAGCTGGTGTGACACACTCAGTCAGAAGTTTGAAACATGACACTGGATCCCTGTGACCTCTGACCTCTGACCTCTGACTTGGGGTCAAAGCGCTGAACATCAGACACACGTTCTTCCTTAAAATAGAAACAAATGAAACCTCTCAGCCACGAGTTACGTTCACACGGAGCTAATTCACAACTTCACGTTGACGCTTTTCAGGATCCTTCCTTTAACTTTTATTCACTTCAGTCGTCATAAGACAAAAAAACGATGAGACATGACGTCAAGGTTTCTGGAGTTTGTGTTTCACATCTGAAGAATGTAGACCAACCAGACACTGGATCTGAATCTGACCCGAGCCTGATGTTTTCACATTAACAACAGATGAATTAGAAAGTCCTGCCAACGTGACAGAACCCAAATATCATTTCAAACTTTTGGTCCGACCGCGGCCCGATGGGCTCGGTGTCCTCACTCTTCTTCCAGCACTAACACCCGGTGTAGTGTGAACACCGTGTGTATCAGTTGTTTTCATTCTTGGCGTTCGTCAAGGCCTTGGAAAGCAGATGCTGAGACTTTCTGATCTCCAGCTCCACAATCAAACTGGGAATCCTGCAGCTTCCAGACGGTGAGTCAGTGGGAGCAGAGAGTTAACATGAGGCCCTGCCTACAGGAAGAGAGAGGGAGAGGGGGGGGGAGTGTAATGGGAGGTTTGGTGGACAGGAGGGGGGAGGGAGGGAGGGAGGGAGGCGTCCCACTGGAAACGTCTTCTGTGTGAAGTGGTGAGGGAATCAGATCGTCCAGCACTCAGCCGACTTCTCTCCTGGTGCTACTGCTCCGCTAAGACAAGGTAAGAGGTCTCACTCTGATCCGAATCTCCTGACTCTGGTTTATCCTTCCTCCTCGGGACTCTGGGTCAGTTTAGACCTGGAGAAATAAAAGATCTGCAAGAAGAGATTTAATCTTTTCCTCAGTTTGACTGTGAGATTCAGTTTTGCAGAAGGATGTGAGGGGGAACAATGAGGAGTTGGCAACAGCAGAATCTGGTTTTGTGATAATCCTGCTTCATGTTCGAGGGGAAACGTTTAGATGCAGAATTCTTTCCGTTAACTTAAATTCTTTGTCAGCTGCACTAAATCAAACCAAATCTTTTCTCTCCTCAAAGTTGAACCGACATTGATTCACAAGTTTCGGCCTCAAACTTCATTCTCTTGATCACCTGCAGCAGATTATCCACAGGCAGCTGAGTCGGGGGGCAATTTCTCCATTTCCCCACCGTGTGTTTACCTCCGTCTCTAAACTTTCCATTCAAACCGACCCCCTCCACGTCGCCCCCTGGGTCTGAAACGCAGCTCCCGAGGCCTCGGATCTGAGCGATCTCTGTTATTACTGCACAAACAGCTGCGAGGAAAAACCACCGCCTGCAGGTAAACAGGCTCCGGCTGTGAGGACTCATTCTCTGTGGAGGTATTGTGTGCCACATCGGCAACAGGGGGAGACGGAGGAGGGGAGGAGGGCGAGGGGTGGAGGTGGTGGTTGAGGGGGGGGGGGGGGGGGCTGGTTATTAAGGGTTGGCAGAGGAGGAGGGAGGCGTCGACACACGAACAGTGATTATACATTTAAACAGCTTTTCTTTATGCTGGATTATGTGTTTTATGGAATAAGGAGACAGTTCAGTTCGATGCCTCTTTGTTCGGTGGAAATTCAGCGAGAAATAAAGTAACAGAAGAAAGAAAGACGAGAGGAAAGAGGTGGATTCCAACAAGCCTCTCTCTCTCTCTCCCTCCCTCCCTTCATCCTCTCCCCAGACTCCCACTCTCTGATTACTCCCATGTAACGGAATGCGGGTTGCCATGGCGATCAGTTACCAGCTGTTCAAAGCCCCTCTGTGAAGAGTCTGCGGAGAGAAACAGGCTGAAAGTCTTGCAGAGTTTCTGTGTTGTTATGGTTCCGTCTCGACGTCTCGAACGGGTCGGGTCTCGTCGTCCGGCATCACGTGATCAGCGGGCCCTCGCTAACGCTCTAATAGTTCAACATCTGCTGGAGAGACTCAAACCAGGAGATTGGAGGTTGTTAAAACAGAAGATTAAAGCCCACGGTTGTGGAAAGGACACGTGTAGTTATCTCCTACGAGAGGGTGGTGGGAGTTAAATGTGTTTAGGTCGTTTCTAAACAAAAAAAGAAAATCAGCAATTAGACGTAAAGTGCTAAATTTGTAGTATGTGCACGAGAAGGCTGCTTTCACGTGTATCTGCTGCAAAGGAACCGATCCTCCACCCAGATGTGAGGAGACATCACACACCCACTAAGTTTCACTCTGTTCTGACTCTTCTGATCTTTAGCAATTTTCACAGATTCTGATATATTTTAAATGAGCGAGAAGGAGAAGATGCATAAATAAGAAATTCTAACTCGCTCATTGATCTTTGTTTGTTAAAGTTAAAATCTAATATATCATAAAAAACATGTCTGGAGGCATCTTTAACTTTACAAACACTGATTTATTGTTGAATAGTTTTAGATATTATGGTTTTTTTGAAAACTTGTTGAATCTTTATTTGTCCTTTTCCTGAGATTTTCTTTCACCTGTTGGAAACAGTTTGTGTTGGCAGCAGAGTGAGCGAGTTAAAGAGCCACAGTTTGATTGTTGAGGTGGCAGCTCTGAACCAAAAGGGAGGAGACGGGATAATAAGGGAGGTGGAGGAGGGGAGGGGGGGGGGGGGGGGGGGTTGTGGTCTCGGAGCTGAGGATGCTGGGAAATATCAGGCCAGCTTGGCAAAGTCTAGAAAAAGTTTTAATCCACCGACAGGAAGGAAGGATCACGTTGTTCTTTGGGTTCGACGTGGAACAGACACACCTGCAGATTAGAGTCTGCAGAGAGAGAGAGAGGGGGGGGGGGGGGGGGGGGGAGGAGAGAGGAGGAGAAAGAGAGAGAGAGAGGAGAGGAGAAGAGGGGAGAGGAGAGAGAGAGAGAGAGAGAGAGAGAGAGAGAGAGAGAGAGAGAGAGGAGAGAGAGAGGAGAGAGGAGGAAGAGAAGAGAGAGAGAGAGGAGAGAGAGAGGAGAGAGAGAGAGAGAAGAAGGAGAGGAGAGAGAGAGAGAGAGAGAGAGGGAGAGAGAGAGGAGAGAGAGAGAGAGAGGAGAGAGAGGGAGAGAGAGAGAGAGAGGAGAGAGAGAGAGAGAGAGAGGAGAGAGAGAGAGAGAGAGAGAGAGGAGAGAGAGGAGGAGAGAGAGAGGAGGAGGGAGGGAGAGAGAGGGAGAGAGAGGGAGGGAGAGAGAGAGGGAGAGAGAGAGACAGGAAGGAAGGAAGAAGAAAGGAAGGAAGGGTCGACAAGAGATTCGAGAGGTTTTGGTGTTAACGGTCGACGGCGGTGTAATAAAACAAAGATAAATCTTCATTTTCTGCAGCAGCCGACCTGCCTCAGACTTTTATTTTGAAGAGAGACTAATACTATAACACAAACCTCAAAGTTTAGAACTTGGAGAGTTTCATGTGACTCAGGTTCCGTTGATCGTGAATATTCTCTTCTTGTTTGTGCTCTTTGTTTCTCGGGGGTCTGTGAGTGACAGGGGTGACTGGTGGTCTCTGAAAACCACTCTTTGTCCCGGGGGTCCCCTCTCTGGAGGAAAACAGGATTTGTCAGGTGTCTTATTGCCGGTGGAGGATAAGGAGGAAGCGGCTGTGACTGAAAAGGGGGGGGGGGGGGGTGTTAAAGAATAAAACTGGTGTTATTTGACGTATTTAATGGAAAACCAAATATTATTTTACCACAGGGATGTATTCGTGTTGGAAAACTCTTGAAAACAAGCTGAAAATAGTACGTTTACACTTTTGAATACAAAATTTTACAGGTTCTCTCTCGGGTCATGACCCATCGCTCCACTATCAAACAAACAAAACAATAAACAAACAAACAAACAAACACTAATGAAAACATAATAAAGAAAACAAAAAGCGTATGGCGTCTGATGTCAGATGGTAGTGATGATGATACTCCAGGTTTGTGTTATCTTCAAATGTCTTGTTTTGTTCGACCAACAGTTTGAAACCAAAGGACGATAAAGAAACGCTTCAATCTGCAACCAGCTAATCTTTTGGCGTTGTGATGATCAAAAAATCGATAAATCCCTCGTCCGATCGTTGCAGCTTTCATTTCGTAAACTTCCGTCTCCTTCCGGAGCTCAGAGCTCACAGAGGAAATCACTGTTCAGGAGCTCTCGGAGTATTTGCCTCCTGTGCAGGGTTGTTTGTCCGTCCTGTTTGCTGGCAGACAGATGGCTGCAGGTTGTTTTTCCAGGCTTCCAAACTCCGCCTGTTATGTCACCGAGCAGAAGCAGAAAGAATTCCTCTAAATCTGTTCCCCCGGCTGGAAAAGGACACAGACGCAGAGCGAGACAGAAAAAGACGGACGTTTGAGAGAAAGTGAGGGCGGCGTCTGTCTGCGCAGAACGTTCCAGGCCAGGTTGTTTTCCGCCGTAGCGAGTTTACACTTGCTTACCTTACTAACCTCCCAAATTAAATACACCTGAGGGGAAAAAGGCCCCTTTATGAGCCTGAAGTTTCCCTTTTAGCCGCTGCTGTTTGATTACGAGAGCAGCTTTCCAAATAAAACACCTTCTCCAGCTGTTACGTCAGCCCGAGCCTCTATGACCGAGCAGGAATATGTAACAGCGGACAAGCGATGAGAACCTCCAAATCAAATACTGACCCCGGCGCTTCCTGGAGAGGACACCGGGGTTCAGTCTCTCACCCTCTCACCCTCAGACGTGTCAGAGGTTCTTTTTACCAAGTTTCCCCGTCAACCTCCCCCTGCTCAGCTTTTTCAGAAGGTACAGAGACGTTTCCTTGTGCGCTGGATTATTTGGAGACGTCTGTATTTTTCCACGTCCAAGTCCTCTGATGACTCCTCGGACCTTCGTAAACAGTGGTCGCCATTGTAGAGGTGCCGCCTTCATTCTGCGTCGTGCACTGAAGGAGCTTTCGTTCCCTTCGACAGGAAGATCAGAACAATGCAAAGACATTCTTCAGGCTGTTGAGTTCTCCTCCAGATTTAATGCAGTAAAGGAAGCATCTCCGCTTCTTCTATCTAGTTTTTATTATGGTAACAACACCTGCATCTCCAGGAGCAGCCGTGCAGATCTGAGATATGATGCATCGTTAGCTGCTCTGACGTGCGGACGTATTCCTGAAATCTCCTCGTTGGAGCTGTATGTGAGAACAAATATCCAAGTCTGTTGTTCTGGACATTTTCTGGAACTTTTCCTGCTTCTTCATATGTGAAAGACAAACTCCGTAACATGTCCAGACCCGTTTTCTGGACTTTTCTGGAGTTCATGTCTGAAAACAACGATTGAGACAGTTGAGAAAACGATTTAATTTGGGGTTTAACTTCTGCTTTGTGCCGTGAACACAAAGTCAACTCTTTCATTTAGTCTGTAAATCTTTATCTCTAAAATGTAAAAATATCAGTTGGTCACTTTACACTGTTTAAAGCAAAGATAATGCAATACTACAAATATTCAAAGTTGAGGAACATCTTGTACTAACGTGCTCCGAGGAGAGAACACGAGGAAACTTCGCCAAAGTTCAAACAGCGTTAATCCGCTCAGAGACAATCTTCTTAGAGTCGACCAGTAAACACATTTTGCACAGATTGACAGAAATGCTGCTTTTGTTGCTCGAGGGTTTGTCAAACATCTCGTGCAGACTTCGCCCTTTTCACTGCATGTGTCCAAACACGTCGTCCTTTTCAGACGCTTCGTGTCGAGACGCCGGGGCAACCACCCGAGTGAAATGTCAAGCTCAGTTTCCCTCGAGGTGACGTTTTCGAGAGACAAGGAATTCTTCTCCGGTTCCTCTGCGTCTGATTGGATAACTGCAGCACTTGTTGACAGGAACGCTCAATGTTCAACGTCGCTTGACAAGATCGGTTTGTTTCATTTTGCTCGTTTATTGTGGGTTCGAACCTGCTGGCCTCTAATCCGAGGGGCAGGAATTCAAAGTATGCACAAGCTCTGTTTTTGAAATCAGACTATCCCCCCCCCGCTGATATCCTGCAGCGTTCAGGACATCGTGCAATCTGGGTCGGGCCTGCGAGGAGAGTTCCTCAACAAAAACACGAGATACAGACGCTTGTATCAAGTTGAATTCCTGCTCTTTTTCATATCCAGTCACAACAGATGCAAACAAGGAAACAGGTGGAGCCTCCACAGACTCTTCAACTCGCCTGTAGGACTGTGCACTGTGTGATCTCTGAAACCGCTGACGTCACGGAGGTGGAGAGGGAGATAACATGTTCAAAAGAGAGGGAGGAAGACCGAGCAACGTCCTTCACCACACAGAGCAGCCCTTATTTAGTCCTTCACATGAGACGAGACGAAGGAAGAGAGTTTCAGATCGAGTGCTCAGACGTTCAGACGGAGACAGAACGATGAGGAACTGGTCTCAGAGCTGCAACAGTTCGCAGGAGTTTCCCAAAGATGGTTAATCAGCTCAAAATAGGCACAAAACACTGCTGAGGCTGAAATGTCGTGAACTGTGCAGCTCGTCAAACATAAACCATTGAGGAAGTTAAGGGATCAGCAAAGTTTCTGTAATTCATCCTGAGAGAAACAGGAATGTCTCCACAACATGTCAACCTCAAAAATGTCAAAACAAGTGTTTTGGCTCCGTATCAGTTTGAATATCTGAATAGTCACAGATTGTAAAGGCCGTGTTGAGCTGAAAAAAAAAAAACACTTTGTGTTTGTGTCCACAGACTTTGAAGATGAGGATGTGGATCGTCTTCTTCCTGTGCCTGGCTGGCCACGCCATGGCTGCTCCTGTGAGTCATACTGTGTGTGTGTGTGTGTGTGTGTGTGTGGTGTGTGTGTGTGTGTGTGTGTGTGTGTGTGTGTGTGTCTTGATGAGCTTGTTCCTCTCTTTGTGTGATTTCCTGAGTCGCTCTCGTCCTTTCTCCGCTGCCGTGTGATCATCAGTTCACGTGTGGCGGTGTGAGTTACCATGTGTGCTTTTGTGTGTGTGTGTGCGTGCATGACAATTGTGTTTTCCTATCCATGTGAAGTTCCTGTGTGCGTGTGTGTGTGTGTTCAGATTGTGAGTCTGTGAGGATGAAATGTTTAATTTCCTAAGACCAATTGCTCCCTTGAGTGCACACTGTGGTTGTGTGTGTGTAGATTTGGAGCTTCTGTGTGTGTTTGTGTGTGTCTCTGAACAGTGTGTTATGCGTTCATGTCTTTAATGTGAGTTTAACGTGTGTGTGTTTGTGTGTGTGTGTTAGACTGAGGAGTTGCCAGTGACCGAGGAGCCAGTTTATGAGGTGAGTCTTTAAAAAGCTCCTAAAACCAAAGAACAACAAATTAAATTCACCACGTTTGTTTTTCTGAATCCACGTCTTCCCCTGAGTGTAAACTGTGACTGTGTGCGTGCGTGTGTGTGTGTGTGTGTGTGTGTGTGTGTGTGTGTGTGTGTGGTGTGTGTGTGTGTGTGTGTGTGTGTGTGTGTGTTTCTCCAGCTGTTGAGTGGGTGCATGTGTGAGATCACCTGCTTCTGACCTCCTTCATTCAAGTGTTTTTATTTCAACACCATCAAGTGTGTGTTCATGTGCAAGACTGTTTAACATGTGTGTGTCTGTGTGTGTCTGTGTGTGTGTCTGTGTGTGTCTGTGTAGGATATTGATGATGCTGTGCCAGTGATTGATGAGCCAGTTGTTGAGGTCAGTCTAACATGTTCATCCTCTCATCATTAAAAACCCAGAAAAATACAACACAACAACAAACAAACAAAATATGATACGGACAAATTTAAAGATAATTTCATTTCACCGACTTACTTCCAACCAGTCGAGAAACAAAAGCATCAGATGGATATTTATCAACTATAGAAGAATTTCTTTGGGAACATTTACTCGCGGTAGTTTTCAGATTTGCTGTGATTGTCTCAGGAAACTCGACCCACATAGTTCTGGTCTCCTCTGAGTTGGGTTTGGCCGCCGCGCCGTGTTTCCTGAGCCTCGCAGCTGCTCGCGGAGATGATCCGATCCGTGATGGAGCTCTGGGGTTTGGGAGGCCGGTGGTTTGTGTCCACGTGACGGTGGTGGTGGCGAGTTCTCGTGTGAACGCCCACAGCTGAGCGCCTCTGAAACCAAACCAGAAAACGTCTACTTGGGCAAAGTTATTTCAGAATCAGATTGTGCAAACAGACGCTTCTGGAAAGCTCGAGGACGTTAGCTGTTGTTCCCGACTCGTTCCCTCTCTGGTGCGATCTCCTGGGAGAAGTGTGGAACTGACTGAATCAGCTCCAGCAAGTTGAAGAGTGAAGCTGAGCTGTAGATCAGATAAAAAGTTATTAAAAACCAGAGTTTATCTCCAATATTCAGCAGGAAACTTTGAAAGAATTCTAATAAGAGTTTGGTTTGGTCACTAAGTTCCTCCCAGATACCTCGGAGGCCTTCGTCTAAATCTTTCCCCCAAATCTTTTCCTTATATGAAGAAACATAACAAAGCATAAATATTGTTTTCCTCTGGGCACAGAGTTCCTCGTCGTACACAAACTATTGGAATCAGTCTCCATGTGAATGTTTTTATCGTTTCCTGCTCCAGAGGTCCAGCGGGACCAGAGATCCCACAGCTGTTAATTTTAGCCGCTCGCTCAAACCGCCAGGAAGCCATTACGTCTTTCATGGCTTCACCACATGTGGATCCAGCTGTTATTCAGGGAGGAACCTTCTTTAGCGGTGACGCTCACATTCGGGTTTTCTCTTCAGGAAAAAGCCTGAGGGAACGTTTAGGCGGTTTTGGTCTGAGTGGCCATCGAGCAGAAATAGACTCAGATCTGCAGAAAGTGTAAAAAAAAATGCAGATGTGAGTTTTCTCTCCTCGAGTGTGATGTGCTCACAGTCTGACCTCTGACCCCTGGGTGTCTGCAGGAGCCCGAGGTGGGAGTCAACCCAGTGCAGATCGATGTGGGAGAGTTCGACGAGGCCATCGAGATCATTGAGGAAGAGGTTCTGGACAGTAAGTTCACTAACGCACACAAGTTTTCATCACTTCAGGATGAGGAGGAACTGACTCAATTAAATTTGATTCATTATTGTCAGATTTAGAGTTTGGAGCCTTTGTTGCTCGGGGATGAAAGAACAGTAAAACAGATTCAAAACTTAAATATAAACACACACATCATATATCGACTCAAACGCAGAGCTGAACACTAAAGTTCCAGTGACTCCGGAGAGGAAATGTGTCGACGTGTGTTGCTTCACACGTCGACTTCCCTCCGTACACTTTGTGACAACGTTAGATTTCACTGACTCCGTGAAGCTCTGTCGACTTTCACCGAGCCTCAGACTCACAAAGTCAAAGAGCCGTAATAACAGAGTGGTTTATTATGAGAGGAGACGTCTGTAATTACATGTTCTGCTTCGAGGGGATCGACCAACAGGAAACAGTCCAACTGTACAAACTGTACAAACTGTACAAACTGTACAAACTGTTCCAGCTGCAGAAAGAAAAGCAGCCAGATGAGACATCAGCTTCTTTACTCTGCTGAATAATCCTCGTATTACAATAAAAACATTCTTTATTAGAAGCCAACGTAATTCAAGTACAAGTTTTAAAAAAAGATAAAATTTTTCTTACTGTAATTACCAATAATTTAGACATTAATAATGTATCCTGCACGTCAGCACATCTGGAAATAACATCTGCAAAGTTGAGCGAATGAAATGATGAAATGCCCAAAATGCAAAATGCAAAATGCAATTCTTCAAATTTGGCAAAAAAACCTCACTTGATCTGATTGGATTTGGGAGGTCAAAGGTCAGAGGTCAAGGGGCTCTTCATGCAGAAGCAGCCTGTAACTCCGCCTGTGTCTCTGCAGACCCCTGCCTGACCCACCACTGCAAGAAGGGCAAAGTGTGCGAGGTGGACGAGGACAACACCCCCCTGTGTGTGTGCCAGGACGCCACCGCCTGCACCGCTGCCGAGGGAGAGTTCGAGCACGTGAGTAGAAACCAACAACGAGCTTTTAAGAATTAAACCTTTTCTTAAATCTCCTCTTATGAAAACCTGACGTCTGTGGGGATATTAAGTTGCTGCAGCTTCACATTAAAAGCATTTAACTGGCAAAACGTAATTTGGCTTTTATTATGAAGTAGCCGCTGGAAACTTAAACAGTGAATTTGATCCCTCCTCCTCCTTCTTCTTCTTCTTCTTCTTCAGGTTTGCGGTACCGACAACAAGACCTACGACACCTCCTGCCACTTCTTCGCCACCAAGTGCGCCCTGGAGGGAACCAAGAAGGGCCACAAGCTGCACCTGGACTACATCGGACCCTGCAAACGTGAGCTCGCACAGAAGAACCTTTGAGTCGGAGCCCAAAGAGACTCAGACTCAAAGGACGAGCACAGTTCAGTGTTCTCTGAATGTTCTCTGAATGTTCTCTGAATGTTCTCTGAATGTTCTCTGAACGTTCTCTGAATGTTCTCTGAACGTTCTCTGAATGTTCTCTGAATGTTCTCTGAATGTTCCCTGAATGTTCCCTGAATGTTCTCTGAATGTTCTCTGAATGTTCTCTGAATGTTCTCTGAACGTTCTCTGAATGTTCTCTGAACGTTCTCTGAATGTTCTCTCTCGGCGTGTCGACTGTTTGCGTTGCTGTGATTGATGGGCGGCTCCGAGGATCCGTCCCGACACGCAGGCTGCATTTCTTCCACTGTTCAAACTGACTCAGTGTGAGGAGAGGAGTCGGGGCCTGAGGGTTCAGATGGAGATCAAGGTTCTGTAAGATCTCACAGGATGCGGGTTGTGACTGTGGATCTTCAGATATCAGATCATTCAATGGAGATGACAAGTTTAAAACTTCTAGGTTAAGTTAATTAAATCAAGGTAAATAATCTCACAAACAAAACAGTAAACTTAGAATTTTTCCAATAGTTTTTATTTAAGAATATTTCCTAAAGGACGATTTTCCCAACATAACTTTATTTATTCCAGTTCACGTAACTCTGGTGCGACAATAATGAGCCTCATTGAATTCCCTCTGCAGGTTTGGACTCGATGCTTCATTCAGTCACTTTTCATTCTGTATTTGCACAAAATTATCAACGTTAATTGTACGTGTTGGTTTTAAACAGCTGCTGCTGCTGCTCACGACTCCTGTTTGACTTTAATAACCAGCGTGTGTGAATATGATCATCAAGTATTAAAGTGTGTTTCCTCCCTGCAGACATCGACACCTGCCTGGACAACGAGCTGAGCGAGTTCCCCCTGCGCATGAGGGACTGGCTGAAGAACGTCCTGGTGACTCTGTATGAGCGCGACGAGGACAACAACCTGCTGACCGAGAAGCAGAAGCTCAGGGTGAGACACGGCACTCGTTGATCATTTCATCGTCGAGAGTTAACGTGAAACGACGGAACCTTCACTGCACTTACTTCTATGCGTCCTTGACGTTAGCGTGGTTGTTAAGCAATACTCCACTAGAGGGCAGCACACAGCTGAGTGATTCTGACAATAACAAAATAACAACTTCTTACGAAAGAGGCAAAAGCGTCCACCGGAGATTCTGAAACCAAAACTTAAATCAAAAGTCCTGAAACGAAACAGGATTATGACAAATTCCCCTCCGACATTTCTCCATTCATCACAAAGCACAAACTCTGAAGTGAACTGGTTTTCTTTTAACTTGAAGATGCTCATGAAGAATAAAGACGAATCCAAACGGTTTGAGGAGTAAGCTCATTCACTCGGAGGAAATGTTTATACACTTAACTTCTGTTTATACGACGACTCCACAGCCGCCAGAGCCGATTTAGCTTCTGTGGATCATTAAGAAGAACATCTGGAAAACATCAGGTTCTAACATAAGACATTAAAAAAGACCTCTTGCTTCTTGCTCATCGTATAAAGCTCAGTGGCAGGAAAATGTTCATACCTTAAAAACTAAAAAATACACACAGTTCATCGATGTTTATTCATGAAAAACATGTCAACTTTTTTGATTCAATTAATTGAAACAAGAAAGTCTGACGAGCTCATTGAACGTATCTGCGCGTTTCTGACGATGCTCTGTTGAAAATGTTTCAGGTGAAGAAGATCTTCGAGAACGAGAAGCGGCTGCAGGCCGGCGAACACTCCCTGGACCTGCTCGCCCACGACTTCGAGAAGAACTACAACATGTACATCTTCCCCGTGCACTGGCAGTTCGGCCAGCTGGACCAGCACCCCGTCGACGGGTACGAGCCGTCGTTTCAAACCTTCGCAGCCTTTGTCGTTTTCAGTTTCCTGACAGCGTCGTGACGTGTGTGTGTGTCTTTGTGTGTCCTTGTGCGTCGCCCCTGCAGATACCTGACCCACACAGAGCTGTCCCCCCTGCGTGCCCCCCTCATTCCCATGGAGCACTGCACCACCCGCTTCTTCGAGGAGTGCGACGCCGACAGCGACAAATACATCGCCCTGGAGGAGTGGGCCGCCTGCTTCGGACTCAAGGAGCGTAAGTGTCCACCGTGCAATCTCAAATTCATATGAGTTGATACTGATAATTAATAATTCTAAGTCTCTCACACCCTGACCCTTTGACTGACGGATGTTGTGAATCTTTGTGTTTGCAGAGGACGTGGACAAAGACCTGGTCATCTAAGCTCCTCCGAGCAGCAGCAGCAGTCTGACAACTCCTAGTCGCTACTAACGGGACAAGGTGCTGATCCCTAAGTTAAAAAAAATCACAGTAACGGTGCTAATTGCAAATTATTTTTTATTATTGTTTGAATAATGACTTTTCCTACCTATACCACTAAAAAGATTACAAAAGAGAAACGTGCACAGTCTGTACTAACTTTGAATTCTCCTGTTGGTTGAACAGAACTCCCAGTAAAGTAAACTAAAGACCTCTGGTGTAAATGTATGTTGTGGACAATATTATTTTAGACGCTATGATTTGTTCAGGGCTTTAAACGGAGAGAACAATTTGAAACGTTTTTTTTTATTGAGGAGACAAAAACTGTAAAGTCCAAAATAAAGTTTCTAAATAAATGCTCCCTCTGCTTGCTTTCTACAAAACCACGGTTTAGTTGTTTGCACTCTGTTGGTGGTGGACTCCTTATTTTGTGTATTTGGGTTTTTGAACCTTTGACTACTGCTTGTTCGTTGTTATTCACGAGGACACGCGTGTGCTGATATTTTGAAGCAATAAAGACGATATGTTGTTTTGTCACTGAGGGGAAAATCTCGCAGGTTGAGTGTTTTTCTCACTAATAATAACATGTTTCTACTGAGAGCACGACCAGGACTCTTCCATGAATAAAAGACTATGAAAAGAAAGATCTGGAAAAATCTCTGCATGCATCAATATCTGCGTTTGTTTCTCCTCTGCCTGAGATGAGCTGACCAGGGATCAGATCACGACTCACACGAAGGCCGTTTGTTTACGAGGAGGATTTGAACATATGACAATGAAGTGACAGATTCTGTGACTAGTCTCATCCTCAAGAGTCACTTATAGTTAAGAGTATTTAAAACTTTCCCTTGTGAGTCTAATTCAAAACCTCAGAATAAAAACATTTGTCTGCGTTTCAGCTAAATTCCACACTTAGAATTTGTCTTATAAATATACAGTTGATTCTTTAAAAGCTTTCTTCTACAGGCAGCACATCTTCCTTTTGAGATGCTGTCAAATAAATGATACGTCTCAGTTAGGTGACTGCTTTATTTCTAATAAAAAGATGGACGACATGACAGCTCCTTAAAAGTGAAGCCAAAACATCTGGATCGCCCCCTGGTGGCTGGCTGAGGTACAGGTCTTAAATCTCAGACAAACTCCAAGCAAAATGTCAAATAAATGTTTCTCAAAGATGGTTCCTGTCATTTTATGTCATTTGATGATATAAAAACAGGGGTGAGACATCATGATTGACAGCTGAGACTGCTGTGATGTCACCAGCACAAGATGGTGTCGCCCGTGCCTGGGAGACTTTGGCTTCATTCAAGTGGAGACGCGTCGTCCATCGCTGTGGACGTATTGTATAGTTCATGCAACAGACTTGAGAACGCGGTGTACCGAGGAGCTGAGTGAGAACAGCTGTGTGTCCTGGTGGGTTCTTAGGGAACATAATGTACATGTACACTTATAAAATACAGCTGTGTGTGTACTACCACTACAAACCTACAGCTTCATAAAAAGAGTCTTAATATGGGTGTGAAGTAGTTAAAATAAACCACGATCATGTTGTTCAATGTGGAAACAGACTTTTTTACATGTTTTTAATGCACAGTGCAAAGTGAAGGCTGCTCAGAATATATAAACTTCAGCCAAGTGCACAAAAGTGTTTGAATTGAGTCATAGAGACGGAAAATTCTGTCAAACAAACACAGAACATGTCCAATGGAGATGTTCCAAAAGGAAAAAGTTTGAGAAAATCCTAAACTCAACAGTTAAAACAATAAAACTGACATGTATAATTGAACTGTGTGTGTTGAACGGTATCTGCAGCCTCTGGGTTTAAGTTCCTGCCTCGTTCTGTGAGTTCAGGGTGTGACTCTGCACCGAGCTGCTCGCGGTTCCCTGGGGAGGCAGGAGAGTCGGAGCACCCTGTTACCATCCACACCCGCTCATCCAGACTCCAGCGTGGGGAATGTGGAACAACAGCCGGAGCCTCGTGCACAAAGCCCAGGGTCCCTCCTCTCCGCCACCGCAGGAGGAAAAACTCCTGTTTCCTGTTTCCTTCAGTCTGAGTCTGAGAGACAGACGAGGGAGGGAGACTGTGTTGAAATAAAGTTCCTTCATAGAAGTTCTCGTTCTGGGCACCGGCTCCTTTTCACTAAACCACAAAGAAACGGGTCAAATATGAACTTTAGTTTTTCTGTTCTCAGACTCCGACAGTTCAACTTGGGCCTCGGGGCATATTTCACAGATTTGGGTCATTTAAGAAGTTTTTAAAAATCTATTTACTATGAAAGACAAAAATGTCAGATGTACTGATAACGAAAACCGTTGATATTTTTGACAGACTTGTGTTATTTACTTGACTTGCAGAAATAAATGAAGTAAACTAATTAAACACACCTTTATAACAACTCATCTAAATATAGACTATTTATTAAAAAAATGTATTCAGGTCATACATCAAGAATCTCTCCTCTCTCTCCATCTCACACGACCAATCTGGGTATGTACGTGGTAATGGGGGGGGGGGGGGGGGGTCTCGGGCCTTTGACACTTTCCTCACTTACGTAACTTTTGCTCAGTTTCCAGTTGAGTTTTCAACTGTTTCTCAACAACTGAGCGAACTTCGTCCACTTTCATACATGAGATGCTTTTGAAAAACTCAAGTTGATGAGTGAACGTGAGTGTGGACCAGCAAAGGGTCAAAGGTCAAAGATCAAAGGTCACACCAGTGACACGTTAAGATGAAAGTCGTTGATTAACGGATAATTGATTTGTCTTGGTTTGGTGAAAGGAAAGGAAATCTAAAAAAGAGGCGTCCATCTTTATTTATATGAAAGGTTCGTTTAAGTTTCTCTTCTTCCTGTTGTTGTATCGTTAATGGAATGTGTCGGAGTTTATTGTCTTTTAAATTGTTTTAAACTAAACAAATCAAATCAAGCCAAACTAAACTAAACTGAATTAAACTAGAACTGAAATAGCAATAATGAAAACTAAAAATAAACTAAACTAACAAACTAGAAACTAAAACTTAAACTAAACTAAACTAAAACAACTAAACAACTAACAACCAAACTAAACTAAAACCAACTAACTAAAATAAACTAAAAACTAACAACAAAGCAACAACTAAACTAACTAAACAAACAACTAAAACTAAACAAACTAAACAAACTAAACTACCAAACTAAACAAAAACAAACTAAACTAAACACTAAACTAAACTCAAGCAAAGCATAAACTAAACAAACAACTAAACTACAACTAAAAACTAAAAAAAACTAAAACTAAAAAAAAACAAAACAAAAAAGCAAAACAAACTAATAACAACTAAAACTACAACATAAACTAAACTAAACTAAAACTAAACTACAACAACTAAACTAAAACAACAAACAACAAACCAAACCAACCAACTAAACTAAACTAACTAACTCTCTACTCTTACGTTAAAACTAAACTAACCTAAACACGGACTTCAGACTCTAAACGCGCTTTTGTCGCCCCCACGCGGGGAAGAGGATCCGGCGCACCGCCCGCTGCTCGTCAGAAATCCACCGGCAGAGCCAGGCATTGAAACAAGCACACTCCCACCATTACTGTGATGTGATTGGTTCTCCTCACAACTCCAGGTCGAGACACGGGTCATCGGGATTGGTTGTATAATCGAGGCCCCCGCGCCATTGGCGGACGGTCCGCGGCGCTCGGGTCCGATTGGCTGCGAGCCCGGCGAGGGGCGGGCGGCCGCGGTGCGTCGCGGGGCTGAAACCGGTAACCGAGCAGCACGTTGTGGAGAAGCTTCGGAGCAGATCGGTGAAATCACGCGTTTCTGAATCCAACACTTTTTATTTTTTGATCATCGACTCATCGGTAAGTTCACGTCCCGCTTTCACCGCCGCCGCCGCGTTGCAATGGAAAAGTTTCGTTACGTTTCTCCCCGTCGCTTCCGTTTGATTTAAGTGGGTCGCTCTCCCGGGGCCCGTCTATACCCCGGCGCGGCGATGCTAGCCACCTTTTAGCGGCGTCGCAGTTTTTGCACTGTTTCTGATATGATTTTTAATAAACACGTTCAGTGTGAATATGGTTTCGTGACCAGTCGGTGGAGTCGCGTTGGTCCCCGAGAATTAATGTCGATGCAAACGCCGCCATTACCGCCTTATTTCACGTGGGGCTTCCAGGAAATAGCCACCGCTCGTGTGCAGCCGACTTGTGGCTCATTGAGTCGTGACTCCCTCTCTTCTCCTTCTCCGCCCTGTTCGCCTCCATTCCTCCCTATCCCCCCCCCACCCCCATCACCACATGGCCGTGTCTACTTTCTGGTTTTTAATCTGAATTCAAACTTAGCTCCGGGGCTAATTAGCTCTCCGGGGCCGGGTAGGAGTGTGGCCGGCCGGGACACGTGCTGGGGCTGCTCCTCCAACCGGGGCTGCCCGGCTGCGAGGGCCCGTGCTCGGCCAGCTGTTGTGGTTTTCCGCTCCTCAGCGAACCGGACACGGAGCCCAGAACCCGGGTTGGAGCTAGAATCCCCCCCCCCAGAAACCACACCGACCTCCGGGGTCGCTGTGACCGGGTGCCGGGCGTGTGTAGGCCGGGGGACAGCGTGGATGGCCCCGTCACTGCGGGCACACCGTGTCCTTTGTCCGGGTGCCATGTGTGCACCTCCACGCCGGCTGCTGCCGGGCAGCATGGCCTTATAAGCCGCTATTCTCCAAATAAACCTGGACCCGCTCAAAGACCGAGCCCCCCGGGCACTGGGAACACTGGAGGGGTCCCAGCACACGTTGGGCTGGTGTGTTAACTCAGATCCCTCCATGTTAGCTGGTCGTGGGTCTGTGAGAACATGGACCTGCAGGTGTGGCAGCCAGTCCCCTGAACCGGTTGCTGCTGGTCGACCACACCAGTGATTTGCATGTTTCAGCTGCTTTTTTTAAAAACTAAAACCCTGAACTTGACACCACTGCTGACTCTTCTAATCTGTGTGTTGTGGTCTCGTCCCAGAAGAACACAAACAGGTCTTTATTATCTCCTGTGAGATTCGACCCTGTGCTGCAGAAACCGTGCAGAAGACCAACATGGCCACTGAGCTTCATTTTGAGACTGGACCACTTTCCCAGCTCTGCTGCAGGAAACACTCACGAGAGGCCGAATGCATTCACGTGCATGAAATCCACTGTTAAATCCTGTTTCAAATTTAGCTTCGGGTACTAATAAAGAAACTTTGATTAACTAGCATCAAATTGTATTGTATAGCTCATATTCACAAATCAATTTGCCTCATAGCGCCGAACAACCTGCACAACTTCATCTGCTCTAACCCTCAACCTGGGTGAAGGAAGTACATGTAACTTAATAATAAGTAAACCAAGTTCTATAAGAAAACTGGGAGAAGACTTCCAATATGGCCGCCGGGCTTCATTTTGAGACTGTACCACTTCCCCGGCTCTGCTGTGGGACGGGCTCACGAGAGGACAGATGTAGTCCCCGTCAAATCCACTGTTTACTCCTGTAAAGTTTATTAGTGTCGCTCATTCACAAATCAGTTTGCCTCAAATAGCACATGGTACAACTCCCTCTGCACTTAACCCAGAGCCCGGGTGAGAGAAATCCACATGGAACTAAGAGATAAGTAAACCAAGTTCTACGAAGAGAACTGTATAACTCTGGATCGTAACAAAGATATTAAATATCACAGACATTACCCTTTTAACACGGACACGTTGTTTTTCCCACCTTCCAGACACACATCCGTTTGAATTCACGTCGGCACAGACTGCACGTGAACTCGCACAGACGTGAAACCTGTTGAAACGCAGGATTCATTAAGTCTGACAGGCTGAAGCTAGTGGGCTGCGTTTTAATAACTCGCACACGATGGCAACGCAACCACAGGATCTCACCTGACGTAAACTGTGGGTGAGGTGGTGAAGAATGTGGATCTGTTGGAGCAGCGTTAACCTTCATGGTTTGTTATCTCGACTCCCATTTGGAAACATGAAACATTCTCCAGCAGCTGAATTAGACGTCGTGCATAATTCAGTAGGTGCGTGAAAACTTGATTTTACAAACTATACAAAAACCCACCGGTCAGTACTTTTCGTTTATATATATATCCTCCTAATAAGAAATATGGTTAAATATAAGAATATATCTAACTGCTTGGCTGGAAAAGGAGAAGGGCGGTAAAGGAATGAGCATTATTTACTCTCAAATCCCGATGGGACAGTAAACGCTCGTCTAGGATTTGCAGCTCAGATTTCAACATGGTCCATGGTCAGACGTGTTTTGACTTCTCTCCTGTGAGATGACTAATGATGATTCATTGTCACGGGATTTTAAATTCTCAGAAATGAACCTTTCCATTAAAATTATACATTTGTGATGCCCGGACAAAGTATTGCACGTAACGACAAAGACACGTACTGTTGTCCAGCTGCATGGTGAACACAGCTGTTGTCCCAGCAGCCCATAATCCAAGAGTATTTCCCCTAATGCAAGTTCCAAGTATTGTTCCTGTTGTATGAATTAGTTGGTGTTGGACACTTTTTGAGGATAAGGGCTGGAAATGATGACTATGTTCAGTTTGAAGTGGTTTTGTAATAGTGAATCTTTTCGTTTTTCAAAATGTCCGATAATGCTGACTCTTTAAGAAACTAACGTACTCTCTACAGTTAGTCTGGTTGAACCAGTAATACAACCTCATATATTACTAATGCCGCTTTAACAGTAAAGTGACACATCCTCCTGTTTGAGAAGCTGAACGCTGCACATTTTAATGTTAAACGATATAAAAGGTTTGTTTGATTAGTTTTCTAATCCTTGTCCATCATCTTGTTGTTTTCAGACATTTCCAGTTGACCAAAGAAATGGTGATGGAGAAGCCAAGTGCCCAGCTGGTCGGGCGAGAGTTTGTCCGACAGTACTACACACTCCTGAACCAGGCCCCTGACTACCTGCACAGGTAACAACCCCCCGGCTGTTAGACTGAGACTCTGCTGCTGGGATTTTAAATGTCGCATTCCAGAAATGTGCAAATCTGTTCCCATGTGTCCGTTAAACAAATGAACCTTTTGTCTCCGTTCAGGTTTTATGGAAAGAACTCCTCCTACGTGCACGGCGGCCTGGACGGCAACGGCAAACCAGCCGAGGCTGTTTATGGACAATCTGTAAGTGGGCTTCATCCAGCAGATAACAGCTTTTTTAAAAATGTTGTTTCCATAGAGAAGCGCCGCACTTCCCTCCCACGTACGAACACAGAGCAGAGGGGACAAAACCACTGGACTGAAATCAGTAGTTCCCTGAAGCTGTTTGGTCCATAAAGGACGTTTCAGATCGTCTCACTTTTATTCTCTTTGCCCTAAGAAACTTACAGATGCTCGTAATTAAGTTATTGGACAATTGAGAACATTCGTCTTTATGTGACATTATTAAATTATCTGATTCAGCCGCAGAAGGAAACGCCTCCATGCAAACAGATGTGGGCAGCAGGCGTGTGACATATCGTATGTTAGTGATGTTTAATGAATGATAAGTTTGTGATAATACCTCAAACCATGTCAGTAACAAAGAAAAGCAACGAGTCACAGATCTGTCTCCGTTTGCTTCCTGTAAAATGGCGACACACAGGGAGACGCACAATACAAGATTAACTTAATGGGCAAAATGCCCTTTTATAATATAATTACATCAATGTAAGACATTCTCAATCTGGCCTAGTATTCAGTTTTAAATAATGTGAGGGGGGGGGTCCCAGCTCGCTCCATAGTTGGCAGTAAACGATTCCAGGAAGTTGTGTTGGGCATGAAAACTTGATTTTAATGTTACTCAACCTCCTCCCCTCTTCTGTTTCAGGAGATCCATAAGAGGGTCATGGCTCTGAGCTTCCGGGATTGTCACACAAAGATCCGGCACGTGGACGCGCACGCCACCCTGAACGAAGGCGTGGTGGTGCAGGTGATGGGCGAGCTGTCCAACAACATGCAGCCCATGAGGAAGTTCATGCAGACCTTTGTGCTGGCGCCTGAGGTTCGTTGGGTTCTTCCTCGAAAAAACAAACACTCTCTGGATCAGATTTGATGCTCGTGTGTTTTTTCTGGCACTTTAAAATCTAAAATACTTTTTTCCCCCTCCAGGGCACCGTTCCAAACAAATTCTACGTCCACAACGACGTGTTCCGTTACCAGGACGAGGTGTTCGGGGACTCTGATTCTGAGCCTCCAGAAGGTGAGAGGACATTCCTCCCTGATGGGAATGAAACCGTTCATCCATCACTCGGTTTAATTCATTTCTTCCGGCTTCCTTTTCATCTCCCCTGTAGATACGATCCGTCTGATCTCTGTATTATTTGTCCAAAGATAAACGATGTTACAGACGAGTTCCTCGTTCAGTCTCTGTTGAGCTCGTATCAGCGCTTTGATCATTTCCCTTTGATCCGCTGTGTGGAAGCTGCTGAGGGATTCAGACCGTGATCATGTCTGATTTGTGAATATTCGATTGTAGTCGCACAGAGAAATAGATTAAACACAAGAAATCCCAAGATTAAACCACATGAGACAAATATTCCACTATTCCTCCATATTTAGAAAAATAGAAATGACTGGAATTCTATTCAGATTATATCTTATAAGCTGTTTTCAGACGTGAAGCCTGGAGATTTTTCCTGAAACGTTCTGGAGGGGCTGTGTGTGAGAATGTACCTGAGCCAGCCCCTTAGTAAAATATCTGGAACATGTCAGTGAGTTAATTGAGATGTTTCATGGGTCTTAAATACTTGTGTTTCAGAGTCTGAGGATGAGGTGGAGGAGATCGAGGAGAGGGTCCCATCCCCCGACGTCGCTGCCGAGGAGTCGACTCCCTTCTACGACCAGACGGCCTGGTACGAACCACAGCCTCTCTCCCAAAGCGTTCTGGGGTTTTGATTTTCTTCACAGTGTCCACTTTGCTAAAAACAAGAAACTAACGCCCACATTTTCTATTCGCGGTCACACGTCTCCTCCCCGGTGATCTTAAGTGAAGCATCTTTGTTTTCCCCTCTAGTGAAACAAACTTAGTATGAGAAAAAGTGTGAGAAATCCTGCAGCTAGAAGACTTTCTGGGTTTGTTCCAAGGTCGTTTGTTGTATTAAGAGATTTTTAAAAACCTGATATTTGTTCATCTGAAGCAACATTGTGCAAATCACTTGTAGTTCATCAGATGAGGCGTAAGTGTTCGCTGAGGGAACGTGTTTACTTTAACGTGAAAGGAAATGTGCTACTTTTGAACTTGTTTTATTGCTCAGCACTTAAAGCTGCACAAAATATGAATGAATTCAGACACAATGTTTTTATCTGACCATAATTTATGCAACCGATCACGTTTTATTACTCTGGCTTATTTTAGTAAGTGTTGTAACTGTACATCGGCCTCCTTCGCTGTTTAACTCTTGTGCTTGTCCCTTGTAGTTCGGAGCCGGCGGTTCCCGGCGACGACGAGGAAGTGGCGGCAGCGAGTCCCGAGCCCGAGCCGGAGGTGGAGAAGGAGGCCGAGGCCGCGGTCGTGGAGCTGAAGTCGGAGACGTCGCTGGAGACACAGACAGACGCACTCAAGATTGAAGACCAGACAGACAGTAGCCCCGCCGCCGCCCCACCGACTACAGAACCCGTCACCATGCCCGCCGAGCCCGCCCCTGCTGCCCCAGAAGAAAACAGGGTAGGTCTCAATCCCAGTGACTCCTCAGATGAACCGGTTTAAAAAGGGGGGGAAACCTTTAAATTCATCCTAAAGCTTCTATCAGCCCTAATGTTCTCGTGTGTCCTTACTTCTGTCTTTTCTGCAGCCGTTCTCTTGGGCGTCCGTCACCAGTAAGAACCTCCCTCCCAGTGGGGCCGTCCCAGTCATCTCCCCACATGTTATCAAAGCCACCCCCGCAGCACCGGTACGTTCAACGTCCTCTTTCAAAACCTGCTTTCATGATGTAGTGGAGACATTGATGCTCGACATGAGTCAGTTCCAGTTTGTCATCGTGCATATTACTGGTGTTATTAATAATTTAAGTTAGTAAACTAAGGCACGGGTATAGAAGTGTTATATATTAAGCACCATATTGGTGTAAATGGTTATTTCTCAATCTTTCTCAATCATATTGGAAACACTTTTCCTGTGGGGAAAGTTTTCTCTGACGTATTGATCCAAGCAGAGGAAAGTCCTCATTAGGTTTCCTGTGGTTGTCCATGTTCGGACACATGCTGCTTCCTGATCCCACCGTCTTTTATTTTATTTATAGCCATAAACCTCCCTTGGATTATGTTATTGGGTCAGACTCAGTGCTCCGCTCTAAAAATACTAGTTCGTGCTCCGACAGATAAACAATCAGAATCACATGAAGAAAATGTGACCGTTCAAAGCAGCCGTCCGTGGACGTCATTCGTCTCCTCTGAGGAAAGGTGAAAGCAGATCACGTGACTTGTCTTTGGAAACTTTATTTACTGAAGATGAGACCTGATGTTCTTTTCTCATTGGTCCGAAGTCGCCTGATAAATCTCAGCGGGGGAGAAACGCTTTTCCTTCTTTCTGTCCTTACGAGAGTGATTTGACTGTTTCAGCCCCGAGCAGAAGTGAAGTCAGAGACTCAGACAGCAACACAGAGACCACAGAGAGACCAGAGGCCGAGGGAACAGAGGCCTGGAGGTCCTCCGCCGGTGCACAGAGGACCCAGACCAGGTACACACACACAGACACACACAGCTACAGGCCAGAATGGTTCAATCCCACCTTCTCATTTCCGAGACCCTTTTAACAGAATAAGTGTTTTTCTGTACTTTTATAAAGTGTCCACCAGCAGAACATGCATCAACCATGAAGTTATCCTGTGTTCTCGTATTGACTCCTTCATTTCTTTGTTTCAGTGCGAGAAGGTGAGCAGGGCGAGACGGAGGGTCGCCGGGTCGTCAGGTACCCGGACGCCCACCAGCTGTTTGTGGGAAACGTCCCTCACGACGTGGACAAGAGCGAACTCAAGGAGTTCTTTGAACGTGAGTCGGATTTGAAAACACTTGTTGTAACCTTTTTATTATGGTTCATGTATTAATTATTTTAGTTAAATAACCGCAAATGAAAAACTAAAATGCGTGTGTCCGTCTCTTCCACAGAATACGGTACAGTCCTGGAGCTGAGGATCAACAGCGGAGGGAAGTTGCCGAACTTTGGCTTCGTGGTGTTCGACGACTCTGAACCTGTTCAGAAGATCCTCAGCAACAGGGTAAGAACATTTCTGGATGATGATGAGTTTGAGTTGATATTTGCTCAGAGACCATTTTGTGTTTGAGTCCCCACTTCTCAGTTTAGTGTTCACTACGCCCCTCTGGTGGTACTTCATGGCACTTACATGTTGGGTCTGCAGTTTACACTTTGAGGGGCTGATTTAGTTTCCCCACTTTTAACACATGGATCCATTTTAGATTTACTAGAATAATAAGACAAGTTTAATAAATTGTAATCTCGTCTCCCCAGCCCATCAAGTTCAGAGGCGACGTCCGCCTGAACGTGGAGGAGAAGAAGACCCGTTCAGCCAGGGAGGGCGACAGGAGGGACGTGAGGCCCCGCGGTCCTGGAGGTCCCGGTGGCCCCCGAGAGAGGATAGGAGGTGGAGGAGGCCCCCGAGGCCCCCCCACCCGAGGAGGCATGGCACAGAAACCCAGCTTCGGCTCCGGACGCGGCGCCGGGCCCAGCGATGGCCGCTACCCCGCCCAGCGTCAGTGAGACGCCCGGGCTCCAAACCTGAGTTAGATTTCTGTTTGGATTCATTAACTTGAGTGGTCACTGATTACTATTATTTTATTTTTTACTGCAGCAGGAATGAATTGGACAAAACCCAAATTAATCAAAAACCCTTCGTTGCTTTGGAGCTAGGAGCAGAAGTTGTAGGATTTGTTCATTTTAAGTCAGTTTGGGTCGATTCCCATTCGTCGCCCTCGTCCGACTCGTCTCCGCTCGTTCTTCCTCCGAAACGCGACAGTAAACGACGGTTTCGAGGGGATTTCTGTTGGTCGAGAGCTTTCACTGTCGTGTCAAGCCGCCTCCTGCTGACTTCAGCCGCCGGCCACAACAGGGCTGCCTCTTCCTCCTCCTCCTCCTCCTCACCTGACTCTTCTTTCTCACCTGCTGCTTTTCGTTGCCCTCCGAGGAATCCAGAACGTCACTCATCCGCTCGCCCAGTCTCTCCCTCCTCTCCATCACCACATGTATTATCTGGACTTGTCATGTTTTTTGTTTTTTCATGCTGAACTTGAATTTATTACGAAACAAATCAAAAACATGCAAAACACATGAAAAAAAGGGTAAATACTACTTGAATTGGGGATTAAAAAACCCAGATGTTTGGTTTTTTTCGCGTTCTCTCTCCCTGTTTCTTAAAGGAACGTGTACTTTACTGCTTGGGCAATCCTGTGTATTGCTGCCACCGTTGTATCTAGCGATGGATCTGTCTTATCTTTTTATTCTATCAGGTCAAGAGCTGAACTGTCGTGGTTTTATTTGAGTAATGTTGGCTTGTAATACGTGGATTCATGGATGCGTCTGAATGGAGCATGTATCAAATCATGCATCAAATCCTGTTAAGCTTCTTCTACCGATGCACTTCATTTGTCATCATGTTTAAAAATGAGCTCACCTGCCGATGAGAGAACTAAATTAAAAGTGATTTACTGTTTTAAAACCTTTGCTCTGTTTTGATTCTGAAGCCTTTTCTGCGTTTGACCCTGTTTCTACTCTTCAGTGTGTTTTATTGTGACGAGGCCGACAGCTGGATTAGACCACAGACCAATAATTTGACTACACCAAAGATATACGTTAAATAAACTTAAAGATGGTTTCTTTAAATTGACTTTAGTCTCCATGTGGTGCGTTAACAGTCTTATCGGCAACTCGAAGGGTTTTACACATTCATACATCTAGACACTGAAAACATAACATACAGTCCGTGGTACTGAAACTTAACTGGGTAGTTCAACAGATTAGATATTTTCAAGGTAGATCTGGACATGCACTACAATATGACCCTGGTTTCACCCCATTCAGTGGATCTCATATTATATTTCTGCACCAACCTCTCTAGCTGACCTCTGACCTCCCAGTGGAGGAGAGACTGATCCAGCTTTAATGTGACGTCCTTTCTGCAGAAGCTGACAGACTTGACAGAACAAACGTTTTCATGTTTCTCTCAAAGCTGCTAAATCAAACTTCAAGAGCAGAAGCTAGGGAATCTCAGCAGTCAGTTTTCAAGGAGCCGTCATAGAAGGAGAATAACTTAATTTTACACTTTGGAGGGAGATTTGCCTTAAGGCAGCAAAATGAAAAGCAGGAAGCAGATACTATACAGACATTTAGAAATGTAGGCAGAAGACAAATTTATATTTTATGTTGCATACGTGAATGAAATAAAGCAGAAGTATTATATTTGCTGTTATTTGTACGTTTTTATTCTGTCTGTGTGACAAACTGTTAAATGACGAATGAGGATTTTGAGCTCTTGTCTTATTAAATCTTTTATAATCGACATTATTTGATGATTCTGGTCTGAGATCTGTCCTCGTGTCCCCGTCTCTGCTCTGAGCTGCGTGATGAATGTAAAATGGCCGACAGAGCCACTGATAAACAGTAAATTAATAATTTCTAACAGATGAATCAGAATTTGAGCTCAGGTCCCGGCTGGAGCCGCTGGAATCCACGTTCCTCCAACCTGCCTGAAGGTCGAGTCTCAGAGCGTCTGTAATGGACGACTGTGTGTTTGTGTAGGTGAAACAAGGCGAGTGACTCAGGTGAAGCCAAGTGTGTGTTTTGTTTGTGTGTTTTGTTTGTGTGTGTGTGTGTGTGTGTGTGTGACAAAATTCATCTTCTTGCTCAACTTGTTTTCTCCCAGGACTTCGGTTTCCTCCCCACCACTGATTTCACTTGGACTCCGGATGAACTGTGTGAGGCTGAAGCCTGTGTGGTGTGTGTGTGTGTGTGTGTGTGGGGGGGGGGGGTGCAGGTGTTTATGGGTTAAACACAGTTCACGGTAGAATGTGTGTGTGTGTGTGTGTGTGTTTCCTCCCTGAATCTGATAATACAATTATTCTAACACATTTTTTAAATCTCTAAGACGCAGGAGATTCTCTGGCTGCTGTGAAATAACAAATAAAACCAAACGGTTCATTTAAAAAATATATATCATGAGACTTAATTCAGGGTTTAAAAAAAAAAAGCTCTTAGCAGCCGTGAGCAGGCGGGAAGGTCGGGGCAGCGGTTTGCTCAAGGACGTGTGGTACTTATTGGTGTCTCGGTTGCAGGATTTGAACTTGTGACCTTCCGCTGTCCGCCTGTGTTAACACATGTTCGTCTTATTGCTACATGCGGTGTGTGTGAGTGTGTGTGTGTGTGTGTGTTACCAGTATTCAGTGAGTGCAGCCCCCCTGCTGTGAGTGGACACATTAATATTCAGGAGCAACATGGCTTACAGCATGTTCTGGTCCAGCTGGCAGCGAGACCCCGAGCAGAGGCCAACACACACAGACACACACACAGACACACACACACATATGTAAGTGTGTCTTCCTGCATTTGTGAGGACGCTCATGTACTATTCATGTAAAAACTCACTTTAACCATGAACACATGTTTAATCCCGACCTCCGACACCGTGTGTGCAAACATGAAATCCTCCAACAAGACGACTCACATCGTTTCCCTTCAGTCGTGAGAATATCGTGTTGACTGATATTAATTTCTTAAGAGCGTCTGTCCGTCCGTCTCATTCATGTGAATATCATTATCAATATCACGTGATATCTCAAGATGCCTTTACAGAATTTCATCACATTTTGTACAAACATACAGGTGACAGTTTGGTGGTCAAAGGTCAAAAGGTCAAGGTAACATGGCTTTGCGTTGCGTTGAACTCAATATATCAGGAAGGACCAAAGAGAATTCCTTCGTCGGCCCTCAGCACCAAAAGCTCTGGAACCTCCTCGTGTTTCCAAGTTGACGTCTTCGTCTTCTACGTGTACGGCTCCTCTTCTTCATCCTGAGATGTTTGAGTTCTTCCAGTTTCACGTCACGTGTTAGAAACCTCGTCCACACGTCCACTCGCTCTCTGGGAAGCTTCCACACATCGTCCTGCTGTTTCCTCACATGGACTCACTCTGACATGTTACACACATGTTACATGAAGGCTGCAGGAGAAGATCCAGAACATGTCCAGAGACTCTGACTCAGACATCTGCATTTTCACATCAGTCCCTTAATTTTCAATATTTAGTCTGGACTTCAGTCTGAAAGCAGCTAAACCTTCACATGTGGTGAACACACGTCACAAACACTCTCCTGCAGCCTCACGGGGACGTTTCATCAGCTCTCAACACATCCTCCAGGGAACGGCTGGTTCGTGTCCGAGTGGAACCAACAGCAAAAACAATAAATCCTGGCACCACAACAAAAACAGTGCAGCAGCATGAAGAGATTTAGAGTTTTCACAAGAAAGTTTAACTATTAAAGGAGATTTCAATGATACGTAAACACTTCTTATATTCAACATTAGCTGGAAAAAAGACTGTTTTCATTACAAACAGTCAAATAATAATAAATAATAAATTAGAAATAGAGAACTAAAAAACCTGATAACTAGTGTGAATATTGATAAAGGAATTAGAGCAATGATGAAACTCTACTGGACAAGAAGCCGTTTGTTTACTCAGCCACATTAAATCAACACTATTCATGTAAGTGTGTGTTTGTTGTTTGAGTGACTGTGAATATGCAGAATGCCCCCCCCCCCCCCCCTTTTATCCTGATGAACAACAAACAGCGTGAGGAAATGAATACACCCTACAGCGAGGATTTATTTGCAATTTTTAATACTTTCTCTTTAATGATTACACAGATCCTTGAGTAGAGGAACAGAAACCGAAAGATCCAACTCCAACAACCTCGACAATGTTCAAAAACAGGTAAAGAGATTTTTGTTCAGAAAACCTTTAATCGTTAATAGAATTAGTAGTATGACATATTTCAATAAATATTTAGATATATACAGATACAGCAGAAACGGTACATTCTTTTTTTCTCTTCAAATTGCTTCACTTTTTTTGTACAAGCCAAAATATCTGCCATTGTATTTATATTCATGCAAAATATTGTTTTTCAGATTAATGAAAAAATTAAAAAAGAATTTGCTGAACTTTTAAACGTTTTTTTTTTTTTTTTCCATCCTGCTTCGAATGTGCACTCTCGGATTATAAGCATCATAATGAGCATCGTAATCTCTGCAAATCAAACGGGTGCACTTTGTGCCAATACACAATAGAAGCAAGTAAAGCAAAAATTAAGGCCATTCCAACTTGTGCAAAGGAAAATAAATAAATAGAATAATCCCTAATAATAGTAATAATAATGTTTCTTTTAGTTCACAGCAGTTCACGAGTCGCTGTACCTTCTCCCTCGGGGCATCGGATTGTACGATACATACAATAAGATACAAGAGAACCAAACACAAACTCCATAAACCAATAGAATCATTAATCATCGACAAATCAAACCATGCTACTTTAAAATCCAGTTCAGAACCTAAGGATTTATAAACGTCCAAAAAACCCGCCGCTCGTTGTTCAGTCCGTTAGCATCGCGTCGCAGCGCAACGCGATCAACGCAGCGTGGACCCCCCCCCTCCCTCCCCCGACCCCGTACAGCATAACACTGATTAATACGATGATGTGAGGCCAATGACGGAGCGCTAACATGACTATGACACGCACAACACGCACACCTGAGGAAAGCGTATGAATATGTGAAAAATACTTCATGTAAAACGGTGGCGGGCGGGGGGGCGAATGCATGATATGCTCGTAGGTCCTCGTCTGTTAGTTGCATATTCAACCCACATATGGCACAAAGAGAAACGCGTGAACCGGCGGCTGATGGCGAAGAGGCTGATGGACAGAATCGTGTTTATGGCACAGAGGGAAATAAAGAGTATTAAAGTCGAATTAGAACGAGTCGGCTGACGTTTCCACGGTTTCAGGCCGTGATCAGAGAGGAGGCACACGCTACCAAGGGGTTTTATGGTCAATGTAATTCTGTGAAGGAACTCTAGAGGGCGCTAGTTTAAATTCGCAGTTTGAAAGTCAACGATAGCTGACGTTTGTATCTTCTGTTCTTTTCTATGTTGCTTTATTTAAAGATTCCACCCAAAGATATATTTTTCATCTCCTGCCTAAAAGATCTTTTACTTGTGCACACAAGATACGAATAAAAAGGAAGGAACGACCAAATTCTCATGTTTACTTTCAATTACATGCTATATAAATAAAACTGGCATAAAATATGAGCTAGATAATATGTTAGCGTGCGTTTGAACCAAGTAACGTTACTGAGCAACATTACGCACACATTTCCCGCCAAGCTAAATAGCATGTGTCGTTGACCGGTTTACGTTTGCTACATTGCTTCTTCACGTTTTTAATTCCGCGTTCCATTACACGTCGGAGTTCGGCTCTCGAAATGACGTCACACCTGAAATACCCAAGTTGTTAACGTTCCAGTTGCACAGGGACTATGTTTACGTTAGCCAGCTAGCCATTGTTAGCAAAAAGAGGTCATAATAACGCATTTAGCAGTATCTTACGCATACTGACATTGTAGGAACACGTCCAGAGATCTTAACTGGATTTGTACGACACATTTAATGACAGAAATGCTAATAAAGAGTAAGAACTACAGTTTTCACTACTGTTGCTATACGGAGCGGCCATCTTAGATGTCGAAGTTGGGGGTGGTGATGTTCATCCGACTTTGCGAGTCGAAATTCCAGCGTGAGGCGTAGTTCCAGTTGATGGAGAACGGGTGCGCTAGCTTTTTGACTAAATACCATTTCTGATATTTCACCAAATTACTTTGACGCAGACTAAAGTCAACTTTACGAAAAAGCTCAAATTAGCATTATTTCCGAGCTCTTTGGAACAACTGTTTTTTGTTGGAGCTTTCTAGTTGCTGCTGAAGCTAACGCTAACTGTCCAAGATGGCGGCTGTACGAGAGTCCGTGGTGCGTCCTTGGTGATCATGGCCTTGAAAAGGTTTATCGCCGTTATCGTCGTGAATGAAATGCATAGTTTCTGGGGCGAATAGCGTTTTTATGGCACTTCCACTTTAAAGTTGAAACACGTCGGGATGTGAACAGAAGAATACGCGTGACGTAGCCCTTCGGATCGGCCGGACACACTCAGATGAACAAATACATGAAAATAAAATGGATTGAAACAAAACGTCTCCACAAGATTAATAAATAAATAAATAAATAAATAAGTCTCTGTTGAAAATAAATAAACAAACAAATGTGTTTTACAAGTATAAATTGTGTAGGTATAGTGGGAAATGCTCCATATGAAAATATTTTGTCTACATTATAATAATAACTGTATATCTGATGATAATCTAACCCAGTCAGTTATTGAACTCAAAGACTAAGTGAATATAATATTACGTTCTTTAAAAATCCCCCGACAGCAGCAAACACTGACGACTTCGTCAAACACGAAAAAACAAACAAAACAAATCTTTGGTTTTGCTTCAAAACCAAGTTGGACTGGGGCTTAAACATTTTCACAAGTAGAAATTATCAATGAAACAATATTTTTTCATCGCAACCAACAGCTGATTTAGACTCAAGGATCAAATAAAATACCAACTGTACCATTATTGCAAAGTTAAATACGTCCGGGAGAGACTCCCCACAATGAAACATTATACAGCCGAAGTTTTACAGCTGTTTGAAAGTGTGAAACATTTTGGAAAATACCATTATTCACTTTCTGTCGGAGTTCGATGATATTACTTTAGTGTGTTTAGTATGGAGCTGTAAATTACTAGCCTAGCTTAGCATAGACACTAGAAACAGGGGGGAACAGCTAGCACGGCCCCCCCCAAATTTTCAAACATTTGTTGACCAATACCTCAACAAGAAACCTGCTAATTCCTCAGTATATCTGGATTGTGTAATTAGCACACAAACCAAAATGTAAAACCAGTCATGCTAAGCTAGGCTAATCACAGTTCGCATTAATGCACTCGATGTTATCGTTCTTCTCCCGACTCCGATACAGAAAGCAAAACGTCGTATTTCCCAAGAACGTTGTGTCTGCAGTAAAAGGTGGAAAATACGATACGTCTGAAACACTCACACGGAACATAATCAATAAACCAATTAACGGCAGGAATTCAAAAGACAAAAAAAAAACAACAATGAGAACACACAATGTTGCTTTGCTACAAATTTTGCAAATCTCACTTTTTGCAACGCTCACGTTTAAAACCTTCCTGTAAAAGTATAAAAGCACTTTGTATATTATTTTTTTTGGGGGGGGGAAGTAAATTCAACAAAAGACGTGAAATCCTGAAACAACCGTTCATATACACAAAAATATGTTTTCCTTCCTAGTTCTGCCGGGTTCAGAGGTTTGGCTCAATCTGCGTCCTGCTAATATCGAACATGTTTTTCAAACGGGCAAAAACAAAACCAAAATAAAAACCTGTTTATAGTCATTTATCTTCTGTTTGTTCCATACTTGTCAATAAGCATCAGAGACGTAGTCTAGCAGTACGGTGAGCCACAGGTAGGTGGTGCTGTTGAGATGGTTGCGCTAAACTGACGGGGGAAAAAAACAACCTACATTGCATAGAGAAGCCTGCTGCAAAGTAAGATCATAATATTCGCACAAATCATCGAAACCAACCGACCTGCTGCATGATCGAATCCCGTCCAACGTGGCTGTGACAGAACTAAACTCGACGCTAACGCAGCTTTTCACAAGTCACGACGTCTGCAGCTACAGTTGGTGCACGTGAATGAGGTGGAAACACAGTTAATTAAGGTATAACAGGTGTAATAATCTGTACAGTTTAACTACATATATCCTCTCGGCTGGGGCGTGGGAGGGGGCGGGGTTTCAAGTTAAGGCGGGGCCAAAGCAAGGAAGCACTAATAGGATGTAAACGTGTCTAATGTTTTCAGTCCCAAAGAACACGACAAGGAAAGAAAACGAGGATCTGCGTTGTTCTCCGTCCAGGATCGATGTGTTCCGTCTCTCCAGGTGGTGAAAAACTCAAAACTATTACGTCTCTCGGAATTAAAAAAACAAGACGAAGCATGTGAGGTGACGTCGAGCGCTGCAGCGACCGACGTCACGGCGGCGCCGCTTCCTCCTGCGGGAGACGCTCGGAGCTGCACGGCCACACGTGACATGTTTAGTTGGCACAAGAATTAAGAAACAAGCCAAAAGAACAACAATGCATCAAGAAATAAATCACGGACGAGGAAGAGGAAGAGGAAGAGGAACGCCACAGATAAACACGATATTCTGTCTCAGAATATTCACCACTGCTCGTCCAGTGTTTTTCTTTTTCTTTTTTTTTTTAAATATCTCGTGTTATTTTCTGTCCAGTCGTGTGATTGACAGCAGCCGACCCCGAGTGTCTCTGCAGGTCCAGGTTCTGTGGCGCTGGCCGTGGCCGGGGGGGAAAAAGCATTGACGAGTGCTTGCAATACACATTTGAAGCAAATCTAGATATAGAATGTGTCATCCTTGCATCGCTTTAATTAATGGAAGCACCGATCCGCCTTCGCTCCTTTTTTTTGGGGGGGGGGGGGTGAAAAATCCCTCATTTCCAGATGCCCACGTTCCTAAGGTTCATTCTTTTATTCCATTTATGATAAATATATGAGTATATTACACTGCTGTCTGCCTCTCACACATCCCCCACCCCGTCCCCACATCCCGTTTTCATATAGAATTATAATATCTGTCTTCACACGTAAACTTAAATCAAATATACGACCCTTTACAAGACACTGTCATCGTCTCCTTTTGTTCCAGTCCGTCCACTCGCCCACAGTTCGCTGGGTGTGCCCGCAAAAGTCTGTTTTTCATTTTTCATCTTTTCATTAATATATTGCCACATTCATATATCATGCATTTTACTGCATTGCTATTGCACTGGTCCGGATTATTCAGGAGGTGTAAGGAGACGGGAGCAGGGGTGGGACTCGGGGCAGGAGAAGGAGGAGAAAGGGGAAAAGAAAAGCTTCTCAAATGATGTGTCGTCGGGGGCCGGAGGGGCTGAAGGGGCCGATCGTATCCTCGGGGGGGCGATCGCATCCCTGCTTGTGGAGGATTTCCTCAAGCAGCAGTCGAGAGGTGACTACTGCTTGTGGACGTCCTCGCTGCGGATGATCTTGTAAATGATCCAGTAGAAAATGTTAAAAATGAGGAAGACGAGCGGGAAGGCCACACGGGACACCGTGTCGATGCGCTTGGCCCGGCCGATGAACAGCTTCTTCATCTCCTCGATGGTCTTCTCGGGCGGGCCCGAGGGCGGGGCGTTGTTGTTGTTGCCCTTGATGGCCATGCCGTCCTTGTTCTGCAGGCAGGCGGGGCCCATGCCGTAACCGGGGAAGCTGAAGCGCCCCTCGCCCGTCTCATCCTCCTGCAACACAGGCCAAGACTCAGGCTGTTAGGAACCACAGAGAGACGTTACTGTTGGAGGAGTGTGTGTGTGTGTGTGTGTGTGTGTGTGGGGTGTGTGTGTGTGTGTGTGTGTGTGTGTGTGTGTGTGTGTGTGTGTGTGTGTGTGTGTGTGTGTGTGTGTGTGTGTGTGTGTGAAAAAGACAAACATCACAGACAGACAGTGACTTGAAATCAAATGAAAAAATCATTGTGGGATGTGACTCTGAATCAAAAATACAAACTTCTAGGTTGAATCTGTTTTTCTGTCTCTACGTCCAAACATGGACTGTAAATAAAGATGGACGACATGAGAGCTGCCACAAGTGAAGCCAACGCTTCTGAGCGCCCCCTGGAGGCTGGAACATGGACCAAATTAAAAATATCAAAGTAGTTGAAAATCAAAGTCAAATAAACTCATCTCAAACGTAGATTCAGTCATTTTTAGGTTGTTCTTATCACATTGATGTATGTTCAAGTGTTTCTAATACGTTAGTTAATTAGTTAATTAATCCTTTCTCATCAGTGATTAGTTTGAATAATTGTAAATGAACAGCACGAGCTGATGGTGCCATATTAAAGCATGACAGTTTCCCAGTGGTCAGCTGTGGTTGATTGACTGATTGAACGAGCAGCTGAATGACTTTATGTCACTGGATCTACAGAACTCAGAAGGGGGGGTATCTGGTTCCTGGACGGACGGACATTCACCAGTTTAGAGTCACTGGTTGATCGAAGTTGTTATTTGCACCGTGCAGACACGAGAACATGCAAACTCCACACAGGAGCATAATAAACATTATTGTGAGTTTATCATCGATCACACCACACAGAGACCGAGTCGTATCTTCCCTCTTCAAAACTCATCAATATGAGCCGAGCACAACGCCGAGCGGATTTATCTGACACGTCAAGGGGAGGGAGGGGCTGGTCGAATGGATTGGATTGATTGACAAGCGCTGCGCCTCAAGGTTATGGCGTGTGCGCGGCGCTTTCACCAGAGCACGGTGAGATATTGGAAATCCTATCTGCACTGTCACCCTGGCTTTTCATTACAGGAGACACAATGACTTCCTTATCTGATTCAGAGACTCCGACGCAAACACTGAGGGGAGTGTGCGCGCGTGTGTGTGTGCGTGCGTGCGTGCGTGCGTGTGTGTGTGTGTGTGTGCGTGTGCGTGCGTGTGTGTGTGTGTGTGTGTGTGTGAGTAAATTCAATATCAGGTGCTTCCGTTCCCTTCAGATTTAAAACAACAGCTATGGAATTCAAATTTATCAGAAAACAATCCCTCCGATGAGCCATGTTTGTTTGGATTCACATTCTCGTTCGGAGACGAGGATGCGACTTGTGTCCCCTGTGGGAGAACATGTGGCCGCCTATCAGCAGCACATCTCTTCCAGTGCATTCTGGGTAAGAGAAAAGGAGCCTTTCTGTGTGAACGCAGGCTGAGGCAGGAGGAACAGTTGGCATCAGGAGAAGTTAACGACCAACGCAAAACCTCTGCGGCAAACACAAATCAAGTAGCCAATAAAACAAGGAGGCTCAGCTCTCTGCAGCCCGACCAGCGTCTGATTCCAGCTGCAGCCGAGAGGCAAAGGAAACCAATCAATCACCGATAGCCATCAATAGAATGACTGAGTGGATAAAATATCACAGATGGGACAAGAACTGCTACAGGAGATGTGTGCGAATGCATGTATGTTAGCGTATAGGACCATAGATAAGAGAATGTGTGTGTCTCTGTGTGTCTCTGTGTGTGTGTGTGTGTGTGTGTGTGTGTGTGTGACCATCCTTTATGGAAGGGAAGGGGAAAATGCCGTCCCACAATTCTTTGCAGCAGCAACATTTAAAGCGACACGACCTTGAAGCTGCACCTGGACACACCCACGTCAATAAAAGATAGAATGAACTGAGCTGTGCCAACTCGTGTCCGTGAGAGAGAGACTCCTACATTTGTGCTTACTGAAGATATATTTATATCTTCCTGACATTAAAATCAACACAATGTCTGATCTATTTCCCACTAGATGAGTATTTTCATCAGTGTCACGGAGGGTCCGTGTACTGAGTCTTCCACCATCTTTAAAAAGTCTGTGTTTTCATTTATGACTGTTTTGGGGACTTTCATAACCTACAGCTTAACGAGACTGTAAACTTGCAGCTTAGCACCTTTATTACAGTCAATCCAAACCATAATCATTTTATTATATTGAACACTTTATTTTAAATCTATGATGGTGTATTGTTGCCATGGATACGGCTGGTTTGATTAGATCAAAGGCACAAACGAATTCTAGGATGCAGATGTTACCTTTTGTCCTTTGATCCTTTGATCCTTTGATCCTTTGATCCTTTGATGTAGGTAGGTAGAAATGAAGTGGATCAATGTTCCATCCTCACTTGGTTTACTTGGTTCACTAAGTTCACTTGGTTATTAATAAGCTCTCTGCTACCGATTCTTTGGATTACTTTGCCTTCTGGACACAATTTGCTTTTTTAATTCTTCTCACCATGACGAAAGAATTTAAGAGTAAGATGGAGTTTGGATTCGATCTCCTGCAGGAGGAGAAAAGGGGAGAGATCTTCCAGGGTTATGATGGAAAGGCCCCGGGTGTCTTCAAGATCAAGCTCCAAAAGATCCCCGAGGAGGAGACGCAGCCAATCAGCATCCAGACCGACCCTACTCTCGCTCCACATGTGAAGACCTCCGTCTCAAAGGAGGAGGTGGAACTGCTGCCCAAGATCTTCATTGACAATCATCAAACCCATGGCAGCTTGGAAGACACCATGAGCTCTTTGGAAGCTCAGATGAACTACCGTCCGCAGCACGTGTTTGTGAGGTTAGCTGTGGAGATGACCCTGAGAGGCAGCAGCGACTCCAGGAGGCATCTGGGCCGGTCGCTGTGTGACATGTTCAACACAGGGACGCTGCCGGCGGAGCAGATAGTTAAAGGGCTGGGAGACATCATAGAAGCAGCTGTGTACGTTGGCGAAGCGGTGCCCGACTTCTGGCTCCGCCTCAGTCAGGTGATCCGCCCCGAGCCCCGGGAGGAGTCTCCGTTGATGAAGGCTTTGCTGAGGTCCAAGGTGTCGTGGCTCCTCCAACGGCTGCAGCCGTGACTCCAACCGCCACCTCCGGCTCGACTGTGAATTTTATATTCAAGTATCTTATATCTTAAATAAAAGTTTTACATTCTTGATCACTTCTCTGTCACATCATTAATCCAGGTAAGAGGATAATAGAAGGAAACCTACCAAGCCTCCACCAGCCACTGCAGTGTCAGTCTACACACACACAAGATAACGAGTCACATAGACCAAATGTTCAAATGTTCATCTGATGATTTACGTATTTTGCGGTCGATGTGCTGTTGCCATGTGAACGACGGTCGGCTGTGACCACGACTGAATAACGACCTCCAGATGTTTGGGGAGATTTCCCTGACATCTTTACAATGGTGGTTCAAAGACTCGCTGCAGTGCATTGTGGGAAACAGCAGCTCATATCAGGGAGGCTCGTGGGCTGCTCCATCATCGTGACACTTCTGGCATTGTTCCTACTGCAGTGTGTGACTTTATGTGGGCGAGGATGTGTGTGCACACATGTGAGAGAATCACTGAGAAAGCAAACTATAAGTGTGTGTGTGTGCATGTGTGTGCATGTGTGTGTGCATGTGTGTGTGAGCGTGCCTGTGTGTTAGACTACCAGGTAGCGATCCGTTTTTAGTGCCCCATGTCCCCGTTCTGTCCTTGCGCCCACACCAACCCATTTATTACTGTTAATACATGTACACACACACGCACACACGTACACACACACGCACACACACACACACGCACACACACTCACATGCACACACAGATAGCGGGTGTGTACACGTTAGCCGCGGTGCTAGCTGATGACCTCTGCCTGTCCTTGAGCGACGCTGCTTAACTATTACAGATGCTCTGCTTTATTCTCTCTGCCATGTGATTAATGTGGAGGGTGGAGGGACGTGAGGAGGAGCCGCAATGAGGAGGACGAGGGAGGACGAGGGAGGAGGAGGAGAGGAGGAGGGAGGAGGAAGAGGAGGAGGGAGGAGAGAGGAGGAGGAGGGAGGAGGAGGAGGAGAAGGCCTGCAGCCTGTAGACGCTGCTCAGGGAGGAAGACGCCCTGACGGAAACCAACACCCTGACACATTTGTCACATTCATGCCTAATTAGAAAATTCATCCATTAGCACAGCAAGGAGCGAGGTTGTGAAACCTATGGATCCAGGGATGGAGGGATGGAGGGATAGAGGGATGAATGAATAGAGGGATGGAGGGATGGATGGATAGAGGGATGGATGGAGGGATGGATGGATGGAGGGATGGAGGGATGGATGGATAGAGGGATGGATGGAGGGATGGAGGGATGGATGTAGGAAGGAGATAAACGATGGGAAGAATGAAACTTTGCCCTTCGGGTTGGACAAGAGAGGCACTTTATGATCTTGGTTTTTTTATGAGCTCACCGGCCATCATTCCTTTCTCCCCTTCATTTCTCACCTCCTCCTCCTCCTCCTCCTCCTCTTCCTCCTCTTCCTCTTTCTCCTTCTGCTCGAGCAAAACCTCCGGGTTCTTTCACACTCATCTCCATTTCTACAGCGATTAACTCGTATGTCGTTTAATCACACCGCGGATGTGAATCGAACAGAAGCTTCGACCAATGAGACGTCAGTGACATCACTTTTCTGCTCAGTCTCACAGCAGCAAAGTGAATTTGTCCTCATTGGACCCAGCAGCTCTGAAAACTACTGAAAATTCAATGCTTTATATTGATGTACATATATTTAACAGTTTGCATTAATTACCTCCGACAGGGAGGGTTGATTAACTGTTGAGTCAGGGAATTTTAAATTGTTGAGTCAACACATTGTATTCTTTCAAACTTGGAACAAACACACTCACTGAACTTTCCTTTTAGAAGTTGAATAAACAATGAAAAATGCTGTGAAACTTTTTACTGACGAATTTTAAGTTGTGCCACTTTACTCATCTTTACTCTGAAGTCCATTTGTTTGACTGGATATAAGATTTCATAATAACTACAGATTCCCACGAGACTTGGAAGGATGTGGTCAGAGAGGAACTCATAAACTGTTGTGGTGGATCTGGACAAAGGGTCGTTTCATAACTTCTTTAATATTGTGAGATCTGACGTTTTCACAACGTTCCAGAGAATAATTCATGGATCTTGATGAAAACAAATCAGGCAAGAACTGATATCTATGAATGTGATTTCACAGATTTAAATGTAGTTTCATTGGAAGGTAGTTTTCAGAAGTTTATATGTCTTCAATAGTTTTATAACCGTGTCTAAACAAACTGAACTCTACTGAGAGTCATTCTAGTTTGTTGAGAATCTTTTAAAAACTTCTCCATTTATGTCTGTGAAGAAGAAGAAGGAATAATTCAAAAGTTAATTATTCAGAGTCATTAAAACGAGCCCCGATCAGCAATGAATGAGCTGTACTTGTTTTATAAAGAGGATAAAAGTCAATATAGCGGCTCTAGGCTGTGTGAGGTTTATTCTCGTGTCTGTGCTGGTTTCTCCTCCTGTACCAGTGATAAACAACACATCTTCGAACTGGTTCCTGTTCATCCTGTTCTCTATGGTAAGAGCACTGCATCATGGGTGATTTAGATATACGTTTCTATACCTGACGCCCTCTCTGTAGAGGACCTCCAGCTAAAGCACCTCGAGTGATGGAGGAGAAAGAAAAGGGAAGAACAGATGAGATGGAGAACGGATGAAAGAGAGGCGAGAGTCCGAGGATGGAACGAAACGTAAAGACAAGAAGCCGGGATAAGAGAGAGAGGGTTGACAGGAAGTGAGGAGAAGAAATCATCTGCAGAAAGGAGCCCGAGCGACGGAGGGAGGGAAGGAGACGGAGAGAAGGAGAAGAGAGGGAGGAGAGGAGAGGAGCACGAGGACCTCTCAGCTCGCTCATCCATCACGCGTCCCTCTCTCGACCGAGAGCATTTATATCTTTGCCTCTGTTGATGTGATTAATCGAGCAGATTAGCAGGAAGCAGAAAGCAAACTGCGTCCCGGCGCTATCCTCCGCCATCTCCTCTGCAAATATTGCCCTTGCACACTCGCGTTTAGGGACCCGCATTTGCATAAGCCGCGATCGGGAGACGCGTCAGCCCCAACTAACGGCGGCATCCGTCTACCCTGCAACGGGCCGGAGGAGGAATTCCTCGGCTCGCGTCCCGCTTTATGATTTCCCCCCAGAAGCAATTCCGGCCCAGCGCAGGGGAAGGAAATATATTATACATTTTGCCTTTGCTGATCCATTTTCTGGATTCATCTCAGACGTCCCTCCCCCCCCCCTCATTTCCTGCTCCTCTGCGACTCGGCCATTTGAGTCTTTTTAGGATGTTCAGTATCAATCGCCGTGGTGAGTGGATTCTGCGGAGCTGAGGGGAATGTCTCAGAGGATGTGGGTTTCTGTTTATTAAGACGTTTAAAGACACTAATGCTTCTAATGGCGCTGCTCATATCACAGTGTGCTGATGTTAAACCTCTGGATTAGACGGATCTCTACAGCTGAGGATGCATCCAGAATCTAATCTGGATTTACCAGCTCCATCAAATTAGTAATTAAAACCAAACACTTGAACAAACATCAGTGTCATAAAAAACGACCTGAAATATCAGAAACCATCGTTAAGAAACATTTATTCAACGTCTACTTAAACTTTTTGGTTTGGCCCATTTTACATCTGCTTATAACCTATACTGCAGCCAGCCACCAGAGGGCGATCAATATATTTTGGCTTCACCTTTGGGAGTCGTCGTGTCGTCCATCTTTATGTCATTGGTGGTCAAATGTGGACCTGACTGTCAATTTGATCAACGCTTTATCTCATTCTCTTCACAATAAACTGACGAGTGCTCGTATCCACTGTGTTCACATGATTGTATATAGTTTATATAGTTGTTAAAGCCCCTGAAAGTCAAATTCTTTAAACTTGTCTTCCTCCAGTGATCCGTCCCTGTTCTCTCTCTCTCTCTCTCTCCACTGGAGTCCCTGCCTGCATTAAAGCATGGTGCCTTAATGTCTCTCGCTCATCACGCCGCTGACCTGGAATGATTATCCACACGATCTGCGGCATGGTTCTTCTCCCTCTCTGCTCTTTCACTCCTGGTTTTCAGTTTGATCTGAGTAACATTTCCGAGCAGCCATGGCGCCGTCAGCTTCGAGCACTTAATCTGAGGTCGGCTCCCGCTGCCTTCACATGAGTGTGCGGTTAAATTCTGCCTTTTGAGCTCAGAGACATCACGGAACGAACTAAGAGCAAATATTTATTCCTGCGAGCGTGTAAAAAACAGCTTTACTTACATGTGTGTTTATATATTTATACATTTCTGTTGGTAAAATCAGCTTGAGAAGGATTTTACAGTATCATCTATGGCCTTTGTCAGAGAGATGAACGTTTAAGTCTTATAAAAATACGACAAACAGGACATGACGTATAAACTCTGCTGTGGAAAGATCCGTGTTGTTGTTTACAGCTCAGCCAAACCGGCGTCGGCCCTCAGCACCAGAAGATCTAGAATCTCCTCGTGTTTCCAAGTTGACGTCTTCGTCTTCTACGTCATGTGTTAGAAACGTCATCCACACGCTCACTAGTTAATTCCCTGGACATCTTACTGAGGGGCTGCAGCTAAAGTTCTGGAAAGGAGTAACTGACTTGGACATTTGGGTTCTCACATACAGCCCATAATGAAAATTTCAGTAAAATGTCAGCGCACGTCTGGAAGCGTCTGGAAGTACCGACTGGATGAAAGCGTTGGCCTCTGCTTTTCCTTTCACTGTAGCTTTGAATTAGAAGCTTCTGGAAACAGTGGCTGAGGTTCGGCTCACGGAGACGAGCGCTCTCCCCGAGCGTCTCAATCCCCTCGCTCTCTCTTCTCCGTGTGTTCTCAGCCTGTGAGATCAAGGCGTTTAGAGCGAGAACAGCATGTCGAGGCCCGCACCCCCCCCCCCACCCCCTGCTGAAAACGCCTAATCACGACTAACAAGCTGATTATAGCTGATCAATCACTGAATGATCTGTCATCGTTGAACAGCAGGACGGCGTCTGGCAGCGAGGGGAGGACGGGGTCACGCTCGTGAAGCGACTTCTCTAAATGTACAGGCAGGCAGCTGCAGGGGGGGGGGGGACTTCTCCAGGCCGCTCGCCTTTCTCTCCTCGTGTTGTCGAGGTGAACGACGAGTGGAAGAGAACGGTCGTAAGCAGCTTTCTGCCCCGAGGCCGAATGAAACACGGACTTTTACTATGATACTCGACGGTATCTGGCATTTATAATGTAGCTGTATTTGGATGTGACGCAGCGGCTGCACTCCAGATGGGATAATTCCTCCCAATTAATTTATTTAAATGAAAGCGTGCCTTGATGTCGAGTGGCTGATTTGCGTTCGCTGCTGTGAACGGCGCCCGAGTCGTCCCTGATTGAAATGGAGGTGCGAGGCAGAGCTGCTTGACGTCCCTTTGATTCCTAAAGGGCCTTTTTCTCCCTCAGCCTCGTCTGTCTGCTCGCTTGCTCGTCTGCGTCGAGCAAGCGAGCTGCTGCCAGGCGGTCCGACCCTTCAAGGATGAGTGGCGCTATTGATCTCATCCCCGTGCAGTCGCCCCGGCCGCCCAGCAGGGGGGGGTGTCACACCGCCTCTCTCTCCGGGCTGCGGTATGCGTCTTCTCTCTCTCTCCTCTCCCCTCTCCCTATTCCACTTCTCTCCTCTCTCTCTCCTCTCTCTCCTCTCTCTCTCTCTCTCTCGACTATCAGTGTCACTAACGAATCAATAAGGCATCAGGGCAGAAACCAGAGAAATCAGCACAACTGGGACTCCAGCTGCCTGCCGGATGCCACTCGCCGTCTCCATTGCCTCTGAGCGTGCCTCTGCTGCCCGCGCTTCTGTCTGTATGCTGAAAGACGAGCTGAGAAGCACAGTGTTCATGTCAGAGGCGGGGGGGGGGGGGGGGGGGGGGGGGGGGGGGGGGGGGGGCGGTGTCCACCCTCACAATCTGATTGATCAGACAATTTCCCAAGAAACCACAGAACCACTCGACCCTCTCCCTCCATCCGAGCAGTGTTTACTTCCACTTGCTCTTTTAAAGAGAACGACACAAACGCTTCTGAACTGAAAACGCTGCAGGACATTCCTCAGTCAGATTGTAGAGACGTCCCACTGAACTCAGCTGCCCCCCCCCCCTCACCACTGGAAGCATGTCGCCGTAATCACAGAAAACAAATCCCTCCGGGGGAAATATGGTTCTAATCCAACACATCCCAACTAAATTACGTGCAACTAACCACGCTGGTAATTCCCTCAAAACACCGAGCGCCCTTGCTCGTGCCGCGACGCATTGTTTGGTTTGTCCCGTTTCGTGTTTCCCACTTTTCCTCGTGGTGATCGCTCCACAATAAGAATTAACATAATCTCCTTGAAGGGTGTCAGTGTTTGTGTTTGCAGCGACGAGAGAGAGGGAGTTCAGGGCGTTAGAGCGGGAATCAAACACAAGTCGCTGACACAGTTTTCACACATTCTAACACAGCAACAAAGAACCAGCGGGTCTGGTATTAACCTCCAAGCAACTTCCCAGACGTGGATCCCGACTGAATGAGAAAATCAATTTGGGACAGAACCGTGACAGTTATTATGTTACACGTGGCGTTTGAGCCTCGCTATTGTGACTGTGCCCTATTATCAGAGTGTACACAGTCAGTGTGTGTGTGTGTCTGTGTGTGTGTGTGTGTGTAGATTGTCAGTTTCAGTGTTAGCTCATTGTTGATGAACAGCGAGTTGCTGCAGCGGAACATTTGTGTCACTCAGTGTGAATGCTCCGCCCGACGCTGACAGCAGGATGTTGCTCTCAAAGTTCGCCCGGCGAGTGAAGAAGACGAGTCGAGCTGAAGATTCGACGGAGGGTGAAATGTGTGTTTGTTCTCGAGCTGCAGCTGCTCGACCGACGATCACCTGGATCGGTCGCTCGGCGCCCGGAGGTCGCAGCCTTTGAGCCGAGGTTAAAAAACGCCGTCTTATTAACGGGATGTATGTAAACGTGCATGAGGGAATATAAACCTTGCGTTATGCCTTCCCCTGATTGACTCCGGCTCTACATGCACAAGATGGCCGTGTTCGCATCCAGGATATTTTTAGCTTCATTTCTGTTTAGTCCATCATCTTTATTTATCGTCTACAGTTCAGAACAGTTCCCTGCGAACGCTGTTTCCATGTAGTTGATGAAGGTGGACTGACAACCCAGCTGCATGTGGTGAAGGTCCATCACAGAACTACCATGGCCTTAATGCAGGTGGTATCATGCGGCGAGGTCCCAGCAGCCGAGCAGAGGACGCCGGCCCCCTGGTTTATCGGGGGCCAGCAGGGACGGGGTCTCGGCAGCGGACGCCTGACTGATCGTCCTCTCGGAGCCGTAATGGACGACTGTGGATCACATTAGAGTCACATTACAGCGACTGGCCAGAGAGGTTAATTAAGGACGAGTGACGCCCAAGGACTGTCTCTCTCTCTCCCTCACTGTGTGGTTTCACCATCGCTGGATTTATTCCACAGTCTGGATTAATGCTGATGATCTTAATGGGGGGGGGGGGGGGGGGGCACACTTACTCTTCATAATGGTTTTCATTCTGCAGTTCTTTTATTTTGCTTTAGTACAAAAGGACCCGAGGAGCCGAACTTCAGACTTGAAGTGTTTCACACTCTGAGTGATTCCTTCATTTGGACCACATCACACGAGCCTCTCGGCAAAAATCCTATTTCAAATGCAAATACCTCAAACTCCACTCAGAGTTTCCTCCGTGTCCTCGGAAGCCCTTTTATTTTCTCGGAGGTTCGGACTTGAAAAACAGAAAAGCTGCTTAACGTGAGCAGCTGTCGGCGGCCGGTAGTAAGACGAGGTCGTTTGTGCATCAGAGGAGAAAATACATATCTATATTTAAGTGCAGTACTTAAGTACACATTCAGATAGTTGTACTGCGTTTATGCTACTTTAGTCTAATGCACAGCTTTTCAGACGGATGTTTGTTTGACAGCTGTAGGCAGATTAAGATTTTTATACAAACACTGGTAATACTATGAGAAAATATTATGCATAATCATATAATAAACTACCCAGTGGTACGTAACGTTATTACATTAGTTCCACCTCGACGAGCCAGTTCTGGGCTATTATGGCGATTTATGAATCCTTTTAATTTTTGCTTTTATTTGCCAAATCAATGACGGAGTTTATTATCTTTTTTTTCCAACACATGATCTAATAATCACTTTTTCACTTTGACATATTAAACATCGTGTTTAGACCCAAAAACGTTTCCATTTAATTGAATATAACAAATTGCAGACTAATATAGATACTTATATAATATATATGATAATTTGTGACATAGTGAATTATCTTCAGTTCTTTCTGTTTGATAACTGTCACGACTGTTTTCATCCATCTCATCTCCTTCATTGCTGCGAACCTCGTGATCTGTTTCCATGAAATGTTCATCCAACCCAATAAGCCGCTGCTTCCACCTCCAGTAACATCTCCGTCATGTGGCGGATGCTTTATTAAATCTGCTCGACACTCCCATAAGCACATGTATTTTTCATGTGGGCGTGTGAAAGGGCAGAACTAACGGGTTAAGTGTGCGTTCACATGCATTCACTTCACACTTCATGTTATGGAAGGAAAATCCCTGAAGTATATGTGGTGCAGTGATAGAAAGTGGACTCTGCATTAACCTGAACTCACCTCGGACATCAGACACGAACAGGAAGTGAGGAGCGAAATAAAACCCGGCTCAGCTTCGGTCCTGCAGTTTAACAATGAGCACTTTCAAAAGGGCTCTGATCCTCTGATCGTGGGTCATGGAGCTGGAGCCGATACCAGCTGACACTCACACTCACGCCTACGGTCAACTACAACATACGAGTCTCCAATTAACACGTCTAGCACACGCAGAAGGACACGTTAACTCGTCCTGCCTGTTTTCTCCCCTGACGTTTCATAAAACTCTCATAAAAAGAGTTTCAATCCTGCTATGAGATGACTCGTGACCGTAAAACACTTGAACAAGACTGTGTACGTAATAATTTGAAAAGTGAAAGAACTACAAATCCAATAAACTACTGCAAACACACAAGACCACTGACACGACACTCCAGTACAGACCTGTTGTGATTTCCACTCTTTTGCTGTCGTTAGCATGTTAGAAACCTGAAATGGTTAAAACATCACGGATGATTATCAACATCCAAATCGTAAAAGAACCTGAATCCTCCGGTTGTGTTTGCTTCAAAGCGAGCGCGGTGACCTCACCTGAACGGACGAGCTTCCCGTCAACAACACAACACAACGGTTACACAACACAGCGAACGGCCCAAATTCACCTCCTGCTTTCATCATACGAGCAGAAATAAACTGTGCACACGCAAATGGTTCAGTGTGCCAGATGTGGGTCAGCCCTGAGCCCGCGGTCCTCGCTCCCCCGCTCGCTCGCTCCCTGCCCTCGGGGCGAGGGAGGGTCGAGAGACACAGATTGGAAATGCAGAACGGGAGCGAGCGAGCGAGGGGGCGGGCGAGCGAGCGAGGTGGTCTTGGTTTGAGTCTGATTCACCTGAAAGTGCAGCGGCAGCCGGACCACTAATCTACCTCCTCACCCAGCATCACAGCTCAGGGGATTGGGGATTACAACAACGGGATTTAGGGTTTATAGGTTTTTTATTTATTTATTTTCTCCCTCAACTCTGTCGCTTCGCTCCCTCACTTTGCTTTTATTGACTGAGACTGAAGTGGACGGAGGTTTCTCCGGTTTGATTGGTTTGTTTGAAGCTGGATATGAAGAAATGAAATATTTAATAGTCAAGTCTCAATTGTTCTAAATGAAAAATGGCTCAGATAATAATAACTACAAAAATCAGTTTCATAGCTTTTCTGCAGCTTCGATCACCCAGTTGTCAGGATGTTGTGAACATCTGAGTTCCTCTACTTTTCTTCAAGGATTTCATGGTTCATGAAATAAAGTTAATAACATCTGAATTGTTGAGGAAAACAATCTCACCCTCAAAGTCCAAGTTGTTCAATATATCAACTCCGGGGGTTTATGGGAAATCGTGATGACTATGTTTCTTGCTATTCTCGAAGATTTTAATTTCTAAACCACCAGTCAATCACTGACAATAAAGTCCACATGCATATCTACATGAAAACAGCAGACTCAAATAATAATAATTATAATACTGACAGTAAATCAACACGACCTTTAGCTCTAATTCCAGCCTGAACTTTAAAAAATCTAATATTAAACGGAGACCACGTCCTCACTTCGCTGCACCTTGGGCGTCTCACCAGCCTTGTGAGGACACGGGGGGGGGGGGGGGGGGGGGGGGGGTCCTCATAAATACTGCAACACACGGACATGCTCACACACACTGAAACGTGTCAAACTCAATCAAGCAGCTCTAGTCACGGCACAGGCACGAACACATGCCCCACAACACGGAGACGCACGCCAGCACTCGTGGGCGCAGTCATGCATGTTCATCGAGTGCATGGATACAGCCTCCCTCTCTCTCTAACACACACACACAACACACACACACACACACACACGCACACACACACACACACACACACACACACACACTACTGCTTGGTGTTTGCATTCTTTTTTGTGTGTTTTTTTTGTTTGCCCTCCACCCACATAAACACAAACCAGCAGTTTCCCAATCAACCAGCAGTTGTTCCCCCCCGGCCCGACGCAGACTCCTCGCTCGGCGCCGGCAGCTCCGGACTGACGGATCCGCTCCGACAGATTGAAGTGATTGATTAAATGCTCCAAAGAAAGAGACGACTAAAGAAAGTAGAAGAAGAAATAACTCACACGTCTCAAACGGGGGGGAGAAATCGACACCGACAGATTTGACTAAATATATCCAGAGCCGTTTTAAGCAATGACGTAAAGTGACACGTCTTTCAAGTCCCCACTTAATCTTCATTTTATCTTAAGTGATCTTCTTAGACACGGAGACGGTTAATGGAAACACTGGAAGTGGTTTTGAATCAGATATATATTTATTTTGATTTCACAGTGATGTGCAGAAGATGAAGGGGCGTCGGTGGGATTATAATCAGATTGCTTCTGTTTTACATCAAGACGGATTCTCTGAAATCTGAAGCAGGATCCAGGCGGCAAAACCCTCGTCTGTTTATGGGATGAGATCATATTCTGGTTTTTAAATCACTGTGAACCTTTTCTGTACTTAAACCACAGAATAATCCTTCTGTAACCAAAACCAAATGCTGTGCCTGAAAACAACCAAAGCCATAATTCCCCCACACTTCTGTTGCCTTAATCTAACCCCAGCCTCTCCTCCTCCTCCTCCTCTCCTCCTCTCTCCTCCTCTCCTCCTCTTCCTCCTCTTCCTCTTCCTCCGCCTCTTTATTCATTCAAAACTAAAAAGCAGGATCCCGTCAGGACGCACAATCACAACTACACATCCCTCCCCCCAAAACTAAATAAACCCTGCGCTGCCCTGTTTCTCTTAAATGATGCATTTTCACAAACAAAAGTTTCAGGTCACAGGGAAAAGTTTCCCCGTGGTTATTTGTTTTTTCCTCTCTCCTCTGCATCGTGAATCAGTCATGAGCCCGGCCTCTGTTTGCTCCGCGGCTCAGCCTTTAATCATGCTCCAACACTCCGCCCATGAAACATTGATGCCCCCCCCCCCCCCCCCCCTGTTCCTGCCGGGTGACGAGCTTCGCACAAAAGCTAAGATCAAACACGGAGTGAATTCTGCAGGATGCACACGGAGCGGAGCGGAGCGGGATTCTGTGGGTTTTAAACCGCCGCGTTCATCCTTTACAAAAACAACACATCTGTGGTTTGAACCTGTTTGTAGAGACAACAACAAAGGTTCGGACAAATCTGAGGAAACAAGTCGTGAGCTGTTTGTGTTCGACCACCGGAAAACAGAACTTCTCTTGTTACGTCTTTGTCTCACTGCCTAAATATTCCTTTTAAAACAGCAACACACATCCCTCTTCTGTCCTTATATTTGTAAAGGACAGAAGGTGAAGGGCAGATATGGAGGATTATGGCCTAATTTCTAAATTCCTTCCATATTCCCATTTGTCCTCCTGAGTTGTCTGTTATTCTTAAACAAGTACAAGAAGTATGTGTGTAATAACTTATCTCTGTGCACACAACAACAAAATAGATGGAAAAGCAAATGAAACGTGAATGTAAACGTGCGGCGGCGTCCCACGCGTGTGAGACGAGTATTCACCTTCATCTGTCGTCGCCTCCGTCTGAAGCGAAGCAGCTCTTTGTGTTGGCGAGCGATGAAGTTGACGGCGGCGTACTCCAGCAGGGCGGAGAACACGAAGAGCAGACACACGGCCATCCAGATATCGATGGCTTTTACGTACGACACCTGCGGGGGCGGGGGAAACAGGGAGGGACAGAGAGGTTGAGTTTAAAGGCTTCGTGGTTACATCACGAAAAATGAAACCAGATTAACCAAATTTGGAGGAGCAGGGGGTGGAGCCTGACTGAAAACTGCACGCCCACCTACACCTGCAACCTGCACCCATTGGATGGTGCTAGCTGTCAATCACAACCCCTCATGCATACGGCGCTTTATGGTCTAAATGGATCATAATTTACAAAATGAACATCATCTGTATTGAAGAAGACTTGAAACTAGAGACTGAGAGTAACACTCGCTCTGGAATCAGTCAATTTTGCAGATTAACATCCAATCAAGCCGAGGGACAAAAGGACACATGATGCAATCAGCCGCACACAAGCAGTCGGACGTCATCAGCTGTCGTTTGCTGTGAAGTGGACAAGGTGAGGCCTGTGCAGATAATCAGGGCTAAATGAAGATCATTGTCTGATTGCTATCAGAGCACCGAGCGCCATTATTCAAGTGAATTCATTCTGTCAGTACGAGTTTCCTCCTCGTCTCCTCCTCGAGCAATTACACGGAGCAGCCGATCAGAGAGGAGAGGACGATCCCCCGATGTGTTTCACGGAGGATAAACCCAACAATCAGCCGTTTAGAATCCAATTAAACCAGGACTTTAGATCACGTTACACACACTCACACACTCGGTTTGAATGGCCATCCAGGCAGAGAGAGAGCGAGAGAATTAACAGCAGAAGAAAAACTCAAAACGAGCATTCATACATTTATAAAAAAGAATATATATATATATGTATTTATGGGCGGACACCAGCGACCGACTCATTTTCAAATCTACGCTGAAACTAAGCCTCTGAACCACCACATCATGTCTCATTCAGAGACGTCCTCCCTCCTGTCCTGTCCCTCCATGTCCTCACAGATGTCTCTCACACACTTTCCCACAGGAAGGTCGTATGAAGAGGATTCTAACCACCGGAGTTTCCTCTCTCAGCAAACTCCATTACTACTTCATAAGACATTCAGCAGAAGTGCGTGTGTGCTGCTGCTTTTCCTCCCAGCTCTGCATCTTTAACATTTCCAGGGAGAGAAACTTCAGCCAAATACATTCTCTCATTACGTTCATAGAAAATCACTGACTTCTACAGGTTCACTGTCATAATGTAAACAGCTCTCCTCCTTCCTCCTCCTCCTTCATCTCTCCTATATCCTGTTTCCTTCTCCCTCTTCCTCACGTCTCCTCCTTCCTCCTCCTCCTTCATCTCTCCTATATCCTGTTCTTCTCCCTCCTCACGTCTCCTCCTCTCTCTCTCATCTTCCTATATCCTGTTCCTTCTCCCTCTTCCTCACGTCTCCTCCTCCTCCTCCTCCTTCATCTCTCCTATATCCTGTTTCCTTCTCCCTCTTCCTCACGTCTCCTCCTCCTCCCTCCTCCTTCATCTCTCCTATATCCTGTTTCCTTCTCCCTCTTCCTCACGTCTCCTCCTCCTCCTCCTCCTTCATCTCTCCTATATCCTGTTTCCTTTCCCTCTTCCTCACGTCTCCTCCTCCCTCCTCCTTCATCTCTCCTATATCCTGTTCCTTCCCTCTTCCTCACGTCTCCTCCTCCTCCTGCTCTCTGTGTCTCCTACCTGTCCGTTGTCTTTTGTGCGCTGCTGCTGTGTGATCACGGTTCAGCTTGTTTATTGTGAGCTGATGAGCACCTGAATGTCAACAAACACGAGTGAGTGATGAGTGTGTGTGTGTGGTGTGTGTGTGTGTGTGTGTGTGTGTGTGTGTGTGTGTGTGTGTGTGTGTGCGTGTGTGTGTGTGTTGTTGTTGGGGGATTACAGCCTCCCTGGATATAATTATACAATCCTTCCACCTCACGCAACACGCATCGTGTTTTTCTCCTGAATCTGAAAATCTCTCACAGCCAAGGATTTCTTTCAATTGTCATTTTCAACATGTGTTCTCTCCTCTTGTGGTTTTCAGAAGATATTCCTAAACCTCACGGCGAGCTCACCTTGGGCAGGGAGGCTCTGGAGCCGGAGCTCTGCGTGGTCATGGTCAGCACGGTGGTGATACCCAGACCCACCCGGGCGGGCGCGGCATCCATGTTGATCCAGAAGGAAACCCAGGACAGGATGACGATGAGCAGCGAGGGGATGTACATCTGGATCAGGTAGTAGCCCATCTGACGCTCCAGGTGGAAACGAGCCTCGATGCAGGTGAATTTACCTGCAGGAGGAAGAGGAGGAGGGAGGAAGAGGAGGGTTATTACTGAGAGCTTGACGACAGGGAGAGAGTTTGGGAAGGAGGAGTTCAGTCCAGGACGAAAAGAGTAAAACAATGACATTATATTATTCTAATGTCATTCTGGCAATTTAACCTCTAAAGAAACATCAGTCACATTTATCTGTGAGGAAATGAACCAGATGAACTGACTGAGGCTTTTCTAAATGAGTTCTTTGTCCTTTAAGACGCTGAAACTAATTCCACATTTCTTCTGTCCATATTGTGAGATGTGTGAGTATCTGCGCTGAACATTTACTGTAGGATTCTGCTCATAGTTGAGAATATTTTTTGCTGTGTCACTTCTGCACGGGTCTGAATCTAAACCCAGCTGATCCTGGGGCGAGAGGAGTCGATGTCACAAAGAGACAAACAACCATCAGTTGCCAATTAACTGTAAGATGTAATGAGATCTTTGAATAATGTGCAATTTAGGTGCCGATCCAAAAATAATCTGAAAGTTGAGATCATGTGAATTCAGCAGAGACTCAACAGTTCATACGAATCTTATAGTTTTAGAACAAAGTCCAAACTCACATTTAAGCGATTTTCCAGTTTAGATCTATTCTGATGTGCAGTGAATCATTTTTATCGACTTTAGAGATGCGTCCTTCAAAAAACTATTATTATTGTAATGAGAGGACTGGTGTCAGATTCATATTCACGGAGACACTTCTCCGTCTCGGCGGGTGTCCTCTCAACACGGATCCCTCGTTTGCAAATCACAAGAATTTGCAGAACACGTCGAAACACAAAAGAAAAATAATAACGCTGGTGTCGATGTTTAAACTTCACTCAAAGGCAAAAATGCTCTTTCATCAGTTTCCCCCGGAGGTGGTGCGGCTCCATTAGTGTCCGTGAGTTCCCTGATATCGTCCTGTGAAAGGCCAGATTATCTAAACACTGACAGGCCCCGGGATAAACAGGTGGAGGAGGCGAGAGAGAGAGAGAGAGAGGAGGAAGAGAGAGAGAGAGAGAGGAGGAGGAGGCGAGAGCGAGAGAGAGAGGAAGAGGAAGAGAGCGAGAGAGAGGAGGAGGAAGAGAGAGAGAGCGAGGGATCGGAGAGGAAGAGCTGATGGAGAGGGGGTGAAAAGGGAGGATGAGCCAGAGACTCAGAGGCTAAACGTCGTCTTCCTTCAGCGTGAAACTGAGCCCGAGTGCGACACAGACGCAGGAGACGTAAATGCCGAGGTCGGCTGAAAAGTTAGAGAACCTGGAGATGTGGAATATTTGAAAACAGACACAGGACATTTGGACTTTTATGCTGATTCCTCATTTAAATAGATCTTTTTTCTCATCTTTAACCGTTCACCCTCACACACACACACACACACACACACACAGACACACACACACACACACACACACACACACACCACACACAGTGCATGTATGTGCAGCACGTTCTCTACCACACATCAATCATAAACTGCACAGCACGGCCGTCAGGGTCTATTTGAGGTTCAGTATCTTTCCAGAGGACACTCGGAGTGGGGGAGACGGGGATTGATCCACGACCTTCTGGTTAGTGGACACCCGCTCTACCCCCTGAGCCACAGCTGCCCCATTTCTCTATTAGTCTCTTAACCTGTTTTAATGGATATACGTGATGGTGGAGTTGATGGTTATACAATAAGATTACTTAGATATACAACATATACAAGTATTACTGCCAACACCTCTTTTATGATCACTGCTCCTTCATCTCTGTCGGACATTTTCTTTTGTATAAATACTTTAAACATTGATACACATCTGCATTTATGTTAGACAAAAATTTTACTCATCAATATTGTAAATGTGTATTTGTGATGTACATATGTTTTTATTCCTCTCTCCTGCTGAGGGTTAAGAACAGATGATGTCCCACTTTGTTAACACCTATGAGATAAATTATGATTTGTGTATTTTGGGCTGTACGCAAATAAAATGCATCATGTGCAGAGACGAGCACCGTCACTGAAACAGCACAAAGAAAATGCCATAAAAACCAATAAAAGACGTTTATCGCATCATGGAAAACATTTCCAGTGCGTAGGCTGCCGCCCCCGTGTTGTTATTGGAGGAGTAACGACGACACCACAACCAGTGTCTCTGTTCTACTGGTTGTTCCTCACAAGCAGGACGTCAGGGAGGGAGGAGTCGTTCCTCAGAGCCTCCAAACACCTGTGATATCAGTATCTTTCCAGATATCAAAGAGACAAATACGTGAATAATTGAATCCCTCCCGGTGTCATCTTTGTTTTTCACGGCACCCTAACGCGACCTTTGTTGCGTTCCGCTCTTAAACTGCACGCGGCGCTGTGTTCGGTGTGTGGGGGGGGGGGGGCTGCAGTCTGCCAGCAGCGGCGTTCGTCCTTGTGAAGCTGTGGAGGGAAACTCACAGTGGGTGTTTACGCTCGCAGCGGGTTGTCGGGGGGGAGCAGAGAGATAAGGAGGGATTGAGCTTCACCTCCTTCTGCTAATCTCTCTGCTCCTGTTTTACTGCGAGACGCTAATACGCAAGAGAAGAAGAAAAACAGCACGAGTGGTGCTCAACACGCCGTGACGGCGTTTTTTAAAACATGTGCCAATCAAACCTTTAGATTAGAGTTTCTGTGGCTGCAGGTGTTTGATGCATATAACGGCCTAAAGCAACAAATACTAATTCATGGTGGAGATAAGATGCTATGTAGAGAAATGAAAGGAAAGTCCGCACCAGAGATAATTAAATTAAGTCAAGCTGCAGTGGGCTTATTTACATCTCAGTACAGTAACAAATGTCCCTCCTCCTCCTGCTGTAATGTAATGAGCGCGCTGGGTCTCATAATAAACCAGAGAGCGAGATGGCCGACGATCCATTTAATCAAAGAGGATCAATAGAGAGGCAGCCTCATCAATTAGAGTTAACCCTAAAAGACTGAGAGAGAGGAGAGAGGGATGAAGGAGGGGAGGAAGATGTGAGAGGACGGGGGGGGGGGGGGAGAAGGAGAGAATGACAGCGGCAGCAGGAGGATGAAGAGAGGAAGAAAGGAAGAGAAGGAAGAAGGAGAGTCGATGAGGTTGCACTTGATTTATAGCTGTGATACACTTCAGAGCTTTTAAGTGCTGTCCATATTTCCCATCTGATAAGAAGATTGAAATTATTCAGCCGGGCCCCTATCTCACTGTGTGTGTGTGTGTGTGTGTCTGTCTGTGTGTGCTCCACACCCCTGTGTGTGTTTCTGATGCATGGACACACACATTACTCCAATATGCATGTTCTAGCACTACAGCACCAGCACCCCAGCTCCATCCTCCATGGAAGGTGTTGCCTTTACTCTACGAGTTAAACTAAACCCAATGAAAGTGCTGCATAAATACACACGTCTAAATAAACTGAGCCCATTTACAGGAGAGCAGAAACAATGCAGCTGGTTTCCGTGCAGACCGATAAATGTATTTCAGCCTTTCAGTCACTCAGCAGCCCCGAGCCCGGTTAGAGCTTCTGGACCGATGTTCCTGCAGCGAGGAGCTCGTCAGCGTCGGTGCAATCGTTAGTATCGTATAATTTAAGTTAAAGAATGTGATTACTGTCAGTGTTGGCGTGTGTGTGTGTGTGTTGTGTGTGTGTGTGTGTGTGTGTGTTCTGTGTGTGTGTAAACACGTCCTACGCTCCAAACACACAACAAACATATCAGCCAGAAAACAAACGTGTCCCGCAATGCAGAAGAAACCGGGATTAGTATTTCAAACATGACTTTTTCTTTGTGTGTGTGTGTGTGTGTGTGTGTGTGTGTGTGTGTGTGTGTGTGTGTGGTGCCGCCCGTGGATGGAGGGATGGAAATAAATAAAAAGAGAGAAACAGTGAGAGAGAAAGAGAGATAAAGAGAATTACCTCTCTCTCTCTCCAGAGTCACAATAGACTGCAGCTAATAAATCTGAGGGAAAACGACACCTTAATTCCCTTTTAAAGTTTGATTGGGAGGCAGCGAGGCGTGTGCACGCTCACAGACACACACACACACACACACACACACACACACACACACACACACACACACACACACACACACACACACACACACACAGAGAGTACGTGCACAGCACAGAGGAGCAGCATGGCTGGAGAGTAATGGGCCGGAGATGAGATGAGAAAGGGGGAGAAACAGAAATATGGAAGGAGAGAGAGGAGGGAAAATTGTCCTTGAAGAATTCACATTAAAGAGGTTTGAACTTGTTAAAGTCAGATTCGACAGGAAAGACCAGAAGCTCCACTGGTTTACAGAAGCTTCTGGTTTAATGGGACGTTAATGGTTTGGTTGATTGTCAGCGCTGTGACGCAGCAGCAGCAAAATATGGAACCGATGGAATAATCATTTATATAATAATATGAAACAAATCAACCTCAGAATTAGGAAATAATGCAGAATTCAGTGTAATAAAATCCACTGAGCTCCACGTCTTTCAGTTTGTTGAGGATTAAACTGTTGATCCTGTTTCATTTTGTCTTGTGACACAGGAAACAGACCATAACAGGAACATGGTGCAAGATCGACTCTGTGTGGAAACATTTTAAATGCATTTATAACAAAGCTGAGGATTATCTCTTCATTGTGCGTGCGATTGTGTGTTTGCATGATGGTATGGATTATGTGTGCATTTAAACTGTGCCTGTGGTGTGTCTGTGTGTCTGTGTGTGTGTGTGTGTGTGTGCTGTGTGTGTGTGCCTGTGTGCGTGTCTGTGGTGCAGAGTCGTGTCAAAGCTTCTCGTCTGGAGGTGGATCGTTCATCTCCTCAGTGGCGACAGGAGACGTCGACCTCAGTGTGAGTGATGGCTCTGAATCTGAACTAATCAGCCAACTGCACACACACACACACGCACACTCACACACACACACGCACACACACACACACACACACACACACACACACACTCCACACACACACATACACACACACACAGACCAGTGGCTTGATAATGTCCTATAAAGTTTGTGTTGCTACAACAACCGTCTGAGCCAAAATAAAGACGAGAAATACCCACAATGCATCTGATCCTGACGTCGTGTTGTGTATGAAAGTCAAAGTGAGACACTGTGATGAAAACGACCTTCTGTCCTGTCTGTCGTTTTTTTGTTTTGTTTAGATTGGATCTAATTTAAGAACCAAAAACCCAGAGTCACAGACGAACTCCACAGACGGGTTCTGAATGACGTTACGTGCGGCGGCTGAGACGCACGTTTGCTTTTGCACATTTTAGTTGAAGCGATGTAAAGAAATATAATTTAACAGAAACATTTCACTCATTTAACTTACACCGAAAATTCTGCTTCTCAGTTTTCCCGCAGAAGAACAAACTTAAACGTTTCCAGCTCTGCCTCAGAAAACCTCCTACACCCCGACTGTGTATATACTGTATATATATATATATTATTTAGTGTTTTCTCTGGAGTGTGATTGTGGACTGGCGAGGTGAACCCGCACAGATGGTTCCAGCCACACTTGGACGACCTGGAGGGAGAAACAGAGCGTGGCGCCCCCCCCCCCCCCCCCCCCCCCCCGTCCTCGGACACATTCTCCTGCTGCAGCTCAGCGTCATTCACACGACGCAGCTCGTACTCTACCTCTGTTTTTACCTTCTAGTGCTTTCTCCTAATCCCCCCCCCATCTTTGCTTTTCTCCTCCTTCTCCTCCTCTGCAGGTTTCTCTATTTTTTCGCCTATGCTGTTATTTTCTGCCTTTTCATTTCTCACGTTTCCTTCTCATCTCTAATCCACTTTATCTTTGAGCAATTTTTCTTTCTCTTTCCCTGTTTCCTCACCTTCATTTCTTTAGCTGATTCTTCTCCCCTGAAAATAAACTTTAAATCAGTGAGTAAATAAAAGCAGTTATTTCGGGAACTTCTCCGAACGTCGTGTTTTTCCCTGAGTCACACTGAAAGTTTCATGACACAGGAAGGGAAAGGAAAACAACATTCGGGGGAATATGTATTCCCACCTCAGCGTCGCTTCCCTGTTATTTCCACATCGTACACACGTTCAAATGAAAAATATAAAATCCCGTCTCTGACTCACACAGGAGTTCAGCAGCGTCTCCAGGAAAACACACGTCTCTTCTTCTCAAAGAGGACGTGATCACCTAGTCTGGATTTAGATACAGAGTCACAACCGTCGTTCCATTTCCCTCTGATTAAAATAGGTAAAATAAAAACCAGGCCTGATGGATTGATGAAAAAGGAAACAGGTGAAGTGAGGAACAGGGAGAGAAGGACGGAGGAAACATGGAGATACATTTAATTCATAAGCAGTTATTGTATTTCCCTGCAGGACTGGACCTGGATGGATGAATTTCCTCCATTCAACCAAAACGACACTACTACCCCTTTAGTCCCTAAATTACAACGTGAACCCAAAACTGAACAGATCTAATGAAACGTGGAACAAACACGTGAAGCTTCAGACTCTGAGGAGAGAAAGTCCGAGGGTCGTATCCATGGGAACTGGGTAAAACTATTAAACTGGGTTAAACCATTGTGCTGCTGGGATAACAAATCACCGCACAAGAATTATACAAATCAAATGACACTTGACTTGAGCCAGGAAGAGGCTCATTGACGGATCGGACCTTCGGACCTGATCGGTGCTGGCAGGAGGCTCTCACCTGTGTTGTAGTGCTTGGTGCAGTAGCGCAGGTCCTTCTCCTCTTTGAGTAGGAACTGAGGTAGCGTCAGGCCGTCGGCCACCTGCACGGCTCCCTTCGCATCCCACTCGAATATGAGGTCGTTCATGGTGTAGCCGACTGGAGGAGAGAACAGGAAACAGGAAGTCAGACTGTTATCACCTGAGCTCATTACTTCCTCCTCTGAGCAGGAGGATGATCGAGCTGCGTTTAAGTGCCGGTGGCGAACCGGGACGTTCCCTCACGAAGCATCACCTCTGGAGGTGGTTTGGATGATTGGATCACAATCGGTACTTAAGACGTCTTGGTTTGTTTACACCGGATCCGTCTGATCAAATTTAAATCCATGAAATATAATCCAATACATACAATAATAGGTATTTTCCTCTGCTGTACACAGACTCTAGTGTTCGAACCTCCGTGCTGCTCCGAGCGACTCAGACACGAACACGTGACGACGGAATTTTAATTTTCTGCCTGAACTGTTCACATGAGGAACAAATTCTGATGAGCTCCAGGTTGAGACCATCTCCGAGTGACGTCGCCGTCGTTCCACTTTCTGGACGCTTCCGTTTGAAGCTTTCAAATCGAGTATCGGCGCGACACCAGCGAGCCACGTACGCTTCTTTGTTTGGTGCTCGGTGACCCGGCAGCGAGAGAACGGGACTGTTTGGAAATCAGCTGCTCTGATTCCTCTCACGTCTGAGCAGAGAATGAAAAGGCCACGAGAAATCTATATCATATCTCTCACCCTGCCAGCTGCTCAGTGACTGATGCCTGCACACAGCCTCACTTGTGTGTGGTGTGGTGTGTGTGTGTGTGTGTGTGTGTGTGTGTGTGTGTGTACTCACAGCTCTCCAGCTGCATGATGCACGTCTGGACGTCCATAGGGAAGTTCTTCAGATCCATGGGACAGGCCAAGATCAGTGTTATTCTGCACAAACACACAAACACACACACTTCAGAATATTACACTGAACATTTCAAACCTGAAACTCAAAGATGTTTCCTGCAGTTAAAACATCTTGTGAGGACAATAGTGGATACTAATAATATAATTAATATTGACGGCTGGACCTTGGTCTTTATTAAACTATATCCCCGGATGTGAACGCTGCCATTTTGCACCAATGACCTCGTTTGTAGACAGAAGCTGTATCGAGGTCCCGCCCATGCACACACTCGACCAATCACGGGTGAGTCTCAGCTGTCAATCATGACGTCTCAGCCCGGTTTAATATCTTTAAATAACCAATGAAAGCCTAAAAGAAACATGAACAAACATAATTTTGATAAGAACTACCTGAAAAGACAGAAACCATCTTAGAGAACGTCCCATCTGCTAACACGGAGGAGGCTGCGTTTATGACCTATGCTGCAGTCAGCCACCAGGGGGCGATCCATACACTCAGGTCGTCTTTATTTTCAGTTTGTGGTCTCGTCATGAAATTCATCGACATCCTTTAATTCTGTTTATTAAAAAGTGAATCTCGAGTCTCAGGCTTTTTTACAACTGATATGATGCATTACTGAAATTAAAGACTTTCATTTTGAAATGAGATATTCACCATTTAAAACATAACAGAAATTATTACCGCTCCACGCTGCACATTGGATATATTTCAGATTTACAAAAACTAGTTTATTTAAAATCAGGGACTCTGATGGAAATATAATTCAACCAATGATTTATTACAATATTAATCAAGTTTTTAATTAGTGAACAATGTGTCCAGTCTGCAACTCGTCAGAAATTATAAAGAGATTTGTTGTTTTTTATGCCGTCACCATCTCACAGATGTGAGCTTTACTTTCTCATAATTAAACAGTCGTCAATCATATTTTAAATTCTGCTTTAAAACATAATAATTAAATAGAAAAATACTGAACTCTAATCTCTATTAAAGTCCATTTATTGGCTCTTCTTGAGCTTTTCTATCGAATCACAAACTCTTGAATGATAATTGGTTTTAAACCAACATGGAGAAGCCTTCAAAGTATTTTTTATCTTCATGTTATATTTATATGTGGTTTTCATAAACGCCTGGATTCTATTCATATCACAGGACTGTGCATCTTAAATATGTCCTTTAATGCCAGTTGGCGTCATCTGAATGGAAATGCTAATTGGTTTCATTTCTTGGTGATGAATCGTGGTATCAGGGAGTTTGGTAAAAGTAAAGTTCCAACTCAACTAATCTCCAAACGGTTATTTCAGAGTAATTAAAGCCACAAACTCATTTCCCTGATAGGAACCGAGCTCCCGTTTAGTTCCTGTGGAGTCGGATCCGTCAGCAGGTGGTTCCACCGCACGCGCTCCGTCCTCCTGCTCCGACACGACACCCCCCGCTGTTACAACACACTCGTCCGCTCGGCCCCGTGTACCAAATAAACTTTGCCGCGTCGGCACATCGGTACGAGTCCCTGACAGAATGCTGAATGTGTATAACACGCGTGGTGTCGTCTTTGCAGATGCTCCACTTTCTCACAGAGTCGGGGTTTCTGTCCGCGGCATCGTGACTGCACTCGCCACATGCTGATACAGTTAATGCCTTGCTCGGCTCCCCTGAGAGCTTCGGGGGGAGTTGAACCTCAAACACTGCAGGTGCTGTGATGGGGTTACAATAGAAATCCTACATATCTCCTGCAGGATAGAAGGTGACCTTGAAACTAATAAAACAAAGTCAAAATAAAGAAGGAAATGCAATAAGGCAGTGGAGCCTCATGTTTTAGCTTTTAGCTTTTAGCAGTTTCTGTTTCTATTCCACATCTGGGTCTGATACTGAAGCAACTTAAGAACGTGATGATTCCTACATGAGCTTTAAGGAGCATTTAAAGATGATTGGTTAAAGATAATTTAGTTTCTTTGAGCAGAACAGAAGTGAAAGCAGTGAAATCACGTGACTCTGCAGCAACAAAACAGGAGCTGGAGTTTGGTTTATATCAGTGAAATTAGTTTGTGACTTTAATTACTCTTTTACTCAGATTACCACAATATATGACAAAGCAATGAAACCTCAGTGCATTGTGGGAGTTATTATTAAATAAAGATGGATGACATGACAGCTCCGACATGTGGAGGTTAAACATCTTGATCGCCCCCTGGTGGCTGCCTCGTCCAAGTTATCAGACGGAACACAGAACAAACTAAGAGACTCAAAGATGTTAAATACAATTTTTGCTCATGTTTCCGATAAGTTTGGTGCAATAAAGATGCTATTGACACTCTCAGATTTAAACATCCTAAAATAAGATGCCAGATATCTTGTTTGTTTTTAGAGAAAACTTAAATTCTGTATCTCTTTCATAAATACATGATGATAAAATCCACATGGGAGCAAATAACATTTCAAAAGAATCAAGCTGATCAACCGAGGGCTCCTCCTGATGTTGTCAAGTTCAAAAATGAAAGTGCGGCATTCATCCCTTCTTCCTCCTGATGATATTTGTTAGGGGCCAATCTCTCTCCTCCTCCTGCTGGACATGAAGGTGAACACTGAGGTTGATAACGGATCAGACTCGCTGCTGGAATACTGAGAGGCTGAGTAGATTACCCCGGCTGCTGCGGCGGCGGCGGCTTCTCATTCGCCCCTGAGCGGAGGCAATAACAGCGAGGAGGCAGCGGCGAGCTAAAAGGGTTGTCGGGCTGAAGGCGGCCATAACTCTGAGCGCCTTGGAAGGGATGTTTTTCAGATACAAAGAGAAAAAGTGGGAGGAAGTGGAGGAAATGAAAAACCTCTGCAGCAGAGGATGAAGGTTGTGGAACGCAAGGAACAGGAAGTCGGGTTTTAGAACCGAACATTGCTCCTTCATCTGTTCATCTGTTTCTATAATGTTTTTATAAAGGAAAGATATTCTGATCACATTCAGGTTGATAATTATGATCTGTGTTTTCCTCAAACTGTCCACTGCTGCAGCTCCTCTTTTCAGCCTCTGTCTGAAACCTGCTTCGTTCGGGGGGGGTGTGACAGCTGGACTAGCCGTGCGTTATGCAAATGTGGTAAAAATCATAAAAGAGCGGAATCAACCCCCCCACTCACCGTATGCTGTAGAGCACGTTGCCGTTCTTGGAGATGCGCAGCAGCTTGTTGTCGGTGGTGACCTCGTGGAAGTTCGCCCCCTTCTCGTTGGCAAAGAACAAGTCAGGTTTCCAGATGGAGTCCAACATAGAGGGGTCGAGGTCCAGCGAGTCGTCGGGGTACTCGCTGTACGCCAGCCGGGGGTCGTTCCACTGCTGCCTCAGGAAGATGTTCACTCTGTAGTCCTGAGGAAGAGACGGGGGGGGGGGGGGAGACAACATGTTGTTAGAGGGAGAGAGAACGACAACAAAGGGAAGTTCAGTGGAGCTCGACAATGTGTGTCGTCAAACTGAAGTTGTTTTGTTGATTTGCAGCGCGTTGATCTCTCTCTCTCCACCATAGTTATTAGTATCATTATTATTAGTAGTTTATTAGTTAATAGTCTTAAAACGCTGAGTTACGACCGACTCGTCTTGAGACCAGTTGCAAACTGAACAAGAATCCAAACCACAGGAGCAGGAAACCGAACCAGAATGTGATCAACCAGACAAACTGCTCGTTTCACTGAATCTCAACGAGCATCATCTCTTCATCTTCTCTCATGTTCATCCATCCCCACGTCCCTCTGCACCTACGACCACCAGCTGCTCCACAGCTCCACAGCTCCAGAGCTCCACAGCTCCACAGCTCCACAGCTCCACAGCTCCACAGCTCCAGAGCCTCTCTGAGGCCGACGAGAGGGAAAGAGATCCACCAGGGAAATTCAATCAAAACAAAACAGGAAACAATGTAAAGCATGAATCCAGGTGATAAGCAGGGGGATGTAAACGATATCTGCAGGAAGAAGTTCCCGTTAAAACCGGAGGAAAGATGAGAGTAAAGAAACGAGTGGTGAAGGGTCGCTGCTCTGCTGACTCCAGGAGCTGTAACTCAGAGCGAGGAGCGGATCGACAGGCACCAGCAGACGTAGAGATGGATGATGGGCAGGATGGTCACGGCCCGGCGAGCAGGTGGTTCTGGGTCTTCATCCACATGTCGCTCTGTGCTTCGTGTGGATGTGAGAGACTTTACTGAGCAGCCTCATCTGAGATCAGTTTCTGCCTGTGAGACAGTTTCCTGCCTCAGATCCTCCTCAGACTCCAACACCACAGACCCCCGCTTTCCTTTTTTAAAAATCTCTCTATCCTTATTGTTACTGAGTCTTGGAGGCTTTTTGCCTGATAAAGCAGTTTTTAAAAGGTTTATTTTCGTGCTACAGGAATCCAGAGGTTCTATATATAGACGTGCAGACGGATGCGAGTCGTGGTACCGAGCCGGACGGCAGCTGAAGGTCGCCGGGCGGCTGCTCCCTCTTTAGTCTTACACGAGGAGATGGAGAGATACAAGTGTCAGGGAGAGATTAACAGGAGATGGAGTGTTTCACACACAAGGGCCCGGACGTGGATGTGTAGATTTCAAAACTCCTGCAACAATCCTTCAGGTTATAACATTTATTTCTAGAGACAATATTATTATTATTATTGTCACATGATCAATCCACCAATGTTGTGACCTCAGCCACAAATATCAGACTTTATTCTGCCAGAGTTTGTCGTTGATCTTTCTTTACAAGCAAAATGTCTAATTTCTGCATTTTTATGATTAAGATGATTCTTTTCAATACTTTATTTAAATAAACATTAAATACAAAACAGATGCAAAAACTTCTTTGGTTTCAACATCTTGTAAATTCCACCTTCAGGATGACACAGTTGTTTTGTAAAGAAATTTAGAAAATGAGAAATGAATCCCACAAAAGGTGAGATTCAGTTCAGAACCTGGAGCCTTGAAGCCTCGTGTGATTTACTGAACATCTTCTGAAGTCAGATGTTTGACTCTTGACTCTGCTGATCTTCACTGGACTGAATCACACGTTCACAGATTCTGATGCTGGTTTTAAAAAGGTTTTCGTTCACCTGAAGGATGTTAGATCCAGAATCCAGCAGAAACAAAACCTCCTCCAGGAGGATTCAAGACCTTCAGCCAGGAGGATTCAAGACCTTCAACCAGGAGGATTCAAGACCTTCAACCAGGAGGATTCAAGACCTTCAACCAGGAGGATTCAAGACCTTCAACCAGGAGGATTCAAGACCTTCAGCCAGGAGGATTCAAGACCTTCAGCCAGGAGGATTCAAGACCTTCAACCAGGAGGATTCAAGACCTTCAGCCAGGAGGATTCAAGACCTTCAGCCTCCACAGTTTAACTGAGGATCAATACGTCTCCTACAGGTCGGACTGTGTGTGTCTGTGTGTGTCTGTGTGTGTCTGCCTGGACTACTCTTCTATCTCATATTGCTAGTTTAGAAAATGTAATTATTCCAATTATTTGTTTCGTTAGTTACCATGAGGTCTGACTGTCTGCGTGCGCGGTGACAGCTTTATGGAACGATGGCAAACAGACACACCAGACACACACCAGTGAGAGATCTCCTGCTAATTAGAGAATTGTTTAAGGAATTATTTTTGGTTCGTTATGAAACTGTGGCACGACAAATTACAAAATGGCGTCGGCCACAGTCTGGATAACGAGCAGGAAACATTGATTAGACGGAGAGAGAGAGGACGTGAGCCTGAGTGGAAGCGGGAGCTCGACTGTTTGGGACTGGAACATTAGTTTATACACATCTTTAGAAATTATTATTTCATTGTGCGTTAACAACTGAGAGCGAGACAATTAATGTTTCCGTCTCACAGACACAAACACAGACACACAAATATAGAATTCACGCTTCTCTGTCTGTATAATCTAAAATGGCTGCTCACACGTAATTATAGTTTTTCCTCGTCTTTCCCTCGTCTCCGTCCACGCATGCTGCCGATCAGCTGTTTGCTCAGAGCCTCCTCACTCGAGCTGTTATTCAACTCGGCCCTCCGTCGCCCTAATTGTCAATTATTCTCCGAAAATAGAGCTCGGACACTCGGTCCAGGGCAAAGTCGTCATTGAGCCTGGAAGCGTGGACCAGAACCACGAGGCGGGGACGAGGTGCGGCCGCGGCAGCAGCACCGGCAGGTGGCATCTCAACGTTCACCACGTGAGACATGCGGTCACGTGGCAGAGTGTCGGCCAGAGCCCTTCACCGTTTATCAATGTTTATTAGACTGAATATCTCACATGAAACAAATGAGCTCGACCTTTTCCTGAATGAGTCGCCTTCTCCACGAAATGATAAACAGGCTGAAATGGTGCAGAGACGGGGGGGGGGGGGGGGGGGGGGGACGGGACACAGACGAGAGGGAACGGCCATTATCTCCGTTTCTCTTGGTTTATTTCGAGAATTATGCACAAAGCAGATTTTCTTGATTTCAGTGTCTTATTTTCTTATTTATGAATCTTTCCCTTAATGTATTATTATCAAATGTATTGCTTATTAATTGGCTGAAATTATTATTTTGTGGTCTTGATTTATATTCCCTTTAATTGAATTTCCTCAAACTACTAATTTTATTTTTTTTGTAAATAATGTTAAGTATTTACAAAATATAGGTTTGAGTTACGCTTTTGATGATTTAGTTGTAACCAGATCTTTTATAACATCATAAAATATTATACGTGTATCAGCGTTTAACAGCTAATCTGTTAATTAAACTCTCTTTATCCATTTAGTTTAGTTTTGATTGAGATTCACTTGTATCCGTTCACGTCTTTGTACTTTTGTCGTTGTGTTTTATTTTCACATCCCATTAAATCGGTCTCAACATGTAATGGTTTAACTGGACCAACTGGTTCGGTCCGCAGAGCCTCGGCTGCTCCAGGCTGCAGACGGACCAACATCAGCTGCATTAGCCAGCGGGGGGGGGGGGGGGGGGGGGGGGGGGGGGGGGGACGGCGGCTGCACTCTACGACTCCAACGAGGGAGAAAACGAGCGATTCCAGGAAATAATGTAGAATCGAGGAGAACAGATAAGTGATTCAGATATTCTGAATAAAAGCCTGAGCGCTCCCTCCTCCTCCTGTGGCTCAGCGGAGAGCTGCAGCGGGACGTCGGCGTCTGTGCAGGTCTCCCAGGACGACTGCAGGTTCATGCTCCAGGTTTAATAACCTGACATGAGGCCATTGGACTGGTAAGTGCTACCCAGAAAAATTGCCATCCACTGCTGCCTCGCTGGTATGAAACCATTAGCAGAGGAAACGCTGTACTTACACACTAGCACACTGATTTCAGACTGTATTAAACTCAGGCAGCAAACCAAGCATGAAAGACTGCAGCCCTCCTCCTCCTCCTCTTCCTCTCCTCCCTCTTCCTCCTCTAACAACAACGACAACAACTGCAACGTCGACACACGCAGCAGCAGCAGCAGCAGCCGCCATATTCTCATTCCACGCCTGCCGTGACATCCTGCTGCTGCTGGATGCGGCTCAGGTAGAGGAGGAGGAGGAGGAGGAGGAGGAGGAGGAGGAGGAGGAGGAGGAGGAGGAGGAGAGGCAGCATCTGCTCTGACAGAGAGGAAGGTGAGTTCTTCACCTCAGAAGAAACCACATGAGCAGCAGCAGAACACTGGGACGCTCACAGAACCACAGATGGAAGAGACAGATTCAACCCGTGTGACCTGCTGCCGAGTAAAAAGTAAAACTATGAGATACAGTCCACGGACACATTCCTGTAAACTTTTATATAAAAGGTCTGATTTACATTAAATACATAAATTATATATTATATACACATATAAGAAGTCTACGAGTGGTTACGTTTAAAAACAACTCGTTTGCCAAACAGCAATTTGTAAATTAACAAATGTTCATGAAGCTTTTTATTCATTCATTGGTTCAAAAAGAACACGATCTCCAGCTGCAGGTTCTGGTGTCATTATATCTTACAATCGTTAGTTTTATCTATTGGTTTCAGGATTTTATTGAAATATTAATAAATTCTTGAATCCTGAAGGTAACGCGGCAGGAAACAGTGAAATGGATGAAACGCAGCTTCTATGAGACATTTATTACTCACAGAGACAAACGAGTGTAATTTGTGTAATTTTCACGTTTTAATTTAACATCAGCTGTTTGGATGAGTATTTAAATAAAAAAATAATATTTTGACGTTTTCACCTGCCGCCATTACTTCTTACATGTTGTCACAGAAAGTCTATTTCGTGAACTGAGTTTTATTCTCTTTCCCTTCGTTTGCACGCTGATATTTTTGGGCGACAGAAATCAGATAGATCAGAACTGGAGGAACGTACACGATGTCTCGGAGAGAGGACACGCTGACCTTCTGGAGACAGACGGAGAAGACACGACGATGGTTCAGATCTATTTGTCCAATAGAGTCTCTCCACACGAGTAACGGTGACCACTGTGACGAGGAGAGATTATCCACGTTCTATATACTTAAAGATTATATAGATCTCATCTTCCTGTTAACTCGTCGACTCTGTGTTCGGCTCATCGGCCTCGTCTCGAGTCCGGTGTCCACAACAACCACTCCTGCTGAGACACGTCCTCCGTCCCCGGGGGGGGGGGGGGGGGACCTAATTCCTTCACCCTGTGAGATTCACCTGAACATCCACTGATATCGACAGAAGCTCCCAACTGAGCTCACAGCAGGAGGTGAGAGAACAAGGGGGGGGGGGGGGGGGGGGGGGCTGAGGCGGACAGTAATACTTTAAGTAACACTGTGTAAAGCCTCTTCAGCTTTTCATATGAGGGCGAGAGAGGGAATCAATGAGCGCAGAGATACGCTTGTGTGTGTGTCTGTGTGTGTGTGTGTGTCTGTGTGTGTGTGTGTCACAGAGGTAAAGAGACATAAAGTGAGAAAGAAGAGGGAAATAAAGTGTGTGGGGGGGGGGGGGGGGAATCGAGATACAGAAGGGGTTGCACGTGTATCTGAGTGAGGTGTGTGTGTGAGAGAGAGAGAGAGGGAGAGCGAGCAAGCGAGCGCTGAAACAGGAATAAAGCCGTGTACCGCCGGGACTTGAACAAGCACTGCGCCATTCTACCAGCTCCATCTATCACCGTGCTCCAGCCCCAGCAGCAGAGTGTGTGTCTGGTGTGTGTGTGTGTGTGTGTGTAGCTTAAAGCGAGAGCTACACACTGCAATGAACACCAGCACTGCATCCAGGAGGAGTCGCCGGCCTCCTGCTCGCTCGGCGTCTCTCTCCCACTTTAAAAATTGATTCACTGCTTTGATAAAAGCTGATAAATCCAATTAGCGCAGGACTTCATTTAGTGAGATAAGAGCAGCAGCGACTGTGGTCCTCGGTGTGTGAGCACGCACACACCGGTTACCACTTCACACCGGGAGCAGGGCTTCACACAATTACATCTCTTTACAGAGGGAAGTCAGGTCCGCGGAGGCAGATGATTGATACCACACATCAACCAGCAGCATCCTGGACCAGCATCGATTTTTTTATCAAGAAAAGATCCAGTGAGATAAAAGAAAGGAGTGGCACCTCCTCCTGGAGCTGCAGCTGTAACCCCTCTCTGCATAACCACCCTCCGAGTTATTTCTATAAACAGCAGATTTAAACCAAACGCTTTCCTGGAAACCAACATTCATAGAGAGATGTTGAATAAATGTCCTTTTCCTAAATATCCAGACCTTGTTGTTCACGAGTGTGAAAAGTGTATTTTGGTATTATTATTGTTGTGTATTTGTAAACTATTAAAAACCAACTCACTGCCACAACAACACAACACAACACACACAACCTGTGAAGCAGCTTCCAGACGTGACCCGGGGCTCGGTTCTCTGGACTTCACCCACGGGTCACGTCTGAAAACAGATCATATGGATTTGGTGAAAACGACTCCGGGGGTTTTTCTGTTTTTTAACCACGTTCATGCTGTCGTCACAAATGCAAAACACACACACACCACACACACACACACACACACACACACACACACACACACACACACACACACTGCGGTTCAGTGTTGCCGTATCTGCTTTGGGCCGTGCGGCTCTCTGAAGGTTAATGGTTCAGTGATATTAACACTAATGGGTTTTCCGTGTAACGAATGAGCAGAAACTCGCCGCCGATGCGTTGTTATGCAAATGGTGATGCGCTCTTTTGAAAATGAAGTGTTGGGAAACGGGAGACGGGCTCAATGAGGCGGAGACATTTCTAAACACTCGGAGGAGGCAGACGGCTTTTAATGTTTGAAGAGGAAATAAAAAAGAAACTTTGAATATCAGCGTCGTTTCAATTAATCGCATTTTTCAGAGGAAAGAAATGACTCGGGCTGAAATGGAGCCGCGGCGAGATGTGACAGTTTCTATTAGCCGCCTCAATCATCCACATCTACACACACACACACAGCACACACACACACACACACACACACAAGTGATGCATAAATAATGACAAACGCCGCACATCACGTTTGCATTACAGAGTCGTACTCAGAATAATTGAGCTTACCATTGTTGTTTCAGCGATGGACCCAAAACTGTTGATAAAAATGTTGCAGGTGACGTTGACCGGCGGACCTGCAGAGGGCGAGAAGAGAGGGAGGCACACGGAGAAGTTCGACTTCATCAGAACCAGGTTTTAAAAAGAGAGAGAGAGAGAGAGAGAGAGAGAGGAGGGAAACGAGTTCAGAGAAGTGGGAGAAAGAGAGAGAGGTCGAGTTGAGCTAATGTTCGACGGGCGTTCCATAACTCGGTCAGGAAACTAAATCCGTCCGAACTTTTCCTCATAATCAACAATTATGACTTCACAACTGATAAGGAAACTTTAGACGCTTCAATCCAGACACGTCGTCACTTTATGACATTAAACATTATTATCTCATAACATCCCGAGAAATGTTTTTAGCTTCTGAATGTTCAGAAGTTCACCAGCTAGTCTCCAACTTTTTAAACTTTTAACTGTAAAACCAAAATAATGAGCTGAAATGTTAAAAACCTTCTTCTGTGGGTTTGTCACAACAAGCCTCACTTCTCACTCTGCATGGATTCATTTGGTCTTTTGTTAATATGATAAATATGATATTTACTGTGAGGAACCTGACGCCTCAGTTTCATCCAAACTGATTTTCTCCTTCTCAAACCCACAAAGCTTCGGTCGGCTTGGTTGTTTCTTTGTTGACGAGCAAAATTAATATTTGAATCTGTGCAAAACCAGCAATGTGGGAAATTCTGTCCATAAGCCCTGAGATTCTTTCACGAAGCTTCGAGATGCAGGTTTACAAACATCCAGAGTCATAGAAACAGAACTTATTCAGAAGAACGGGACAAACGGATAAAACTGGTTATTTGGTAATTGGTCTTTTTCTCAAAGGTCAACAGGAAGAAGAAGTGTAAACGTGTAAACATCTCATCACAACCTGAGGAAACTGGAAACGAGGAAAAAAAATCTATTTCACATCCTCTCCAGACTTAAAAAGAGCCGTCGGTCTGACTCCGAGTGTCAATCCAGAGGAATCCATCACGACAGAAGCTCCGGCGTCCGCCCGCTCTCCTCTCGAGGCGGGACGCTGCGCTCAAGGTGGTTTTCAGACGAACCAGTCAAGGTGAAAGTAAATAGCGTTCGGGCCCTTTTTGCGGCGGCTCCATTGATTTGCTGTATTACCAGGTTGTACAAACACAAATGCGATTACTTGGCGGCGGGGGAGCGGCGACACGGTGAAGAGCGTGGAGGACGGCCAAACCCACAGACGCCCTTTTCATGACTTCATGACTTCGGCCTTCAGAACTTAGTCTGCGTCTCTGAATGTCCTTTTCCAAGAAGGCGAGCGGTTCGACCCGGAGGCCATCGACCCAATAAGCTGCAGAACTTCATCAACTCGGCTAAATGAACCCAGAGATTATGACACAACGTTAATACATCTTTGTTACATTCAAATAATTAATAAGTAAAATTGGAAAAAGCTGAATATCACTTTCAGCTTTTGTATGATTTGCTTTGATTCTGTGTTTTTTTGCCTTTTTCCATTTTGCTGAGGGGAAGGAAGAAATGAAGTAAGTTATGGAAACACATGAACATCATTTAAGCTTCAAACTCGAACTCCTGCAGCTGTTCACGTCTTTCTCCTCCGACCTCGCTCAGAAACGCTCTCGGCGTGCGAGAGCGTTGGGCTTTGAGCGTTTTCCTCGGGAGGCAGAAGATGCTCCGCTCTTTGTTTGGAACATTAAAGAAAACCGCAGCCCAAAGAATCCTGAAGGTGCTTTGCATCGTTTAGGAGATAAAAACTAATGTCTGCTTAATGAACTGCTGTTAATCCTCGGTCGATAAAAATACACAAAATCCTGATAATACTCTCTAACGATGTATATTCAGTACTTTTCCATTCATCAGTAAAGAGGCATTAGGCTGTTACCGACTAATACTTCACCGTAATGGCTGCTCTGCACCGAGACCGTGTCCGAAAACGCAGTGCTGCACTTTCCATGCGTAGACATTTAATACAATCTGTGGACAAAGCATCATTACGAGGCTATTGTCTGCGGAATAATTAGATCATTGTGCACAAATTCAATCTCCGTTTTCCGTTAATCCCATTATTCATAATCCTTTCATCACCATCGGCGGGAGAGGAGAATGGTTTTTAATTTTTTTGCTCGGTTTACAAAAAAGTGCAAACGTACAATGAGTCAAGAGGTGGGATCGTTATTCTGAAACACACGGACGAGACTTTAGTTCAAACTGTGGCTCGTGCAAACACACACAGACACACACACAGACACACACACACGACACACACACACACACACACACACACACACACACACACACACACAGACTTTGTGTTAAACGTCCCCGGCTAAACTCGATGTATAATTCCACTCGCCGGCGGCTACTGCGAATGAAGGAAGGGGTCTGGATTATTTTGATGGCCAATTACTCTCCCTGTCACAGGCTGAGGAGAGCTGGAGGCCACTGGGGGGGAATATCATCACACACACACACACACACACACACACACACACACACACCACACACACACACACACACACACACACACACACACACGCACTCACACACTCACACACAAGCATGAAACTGTGGTTAAGCCATAGAGAAGAATCATAGGGTTGGAGATGCACGGTAAAAATCATTAAAGTTAGCCGCAGGCGCTCGTTGGCTACGTGACTTACATGTACAGAGTCTAATTAGAACAAACAATCGATTACTCACAGGCCTGCGTGATGAGGGGGGGGGGGGGGAGGAAGCAATAAAGACGCTATAAAAGTTTTAGATATTAAATCAACCAGGTTTGTTTCCAGTGCAGCAAATGAAACTGTGGCTGCAGATGAAATGAGTTTGTTCCAGAGAGAATTGCTGCTGATGGAGAAAGAGAGTGGAAGCTGCAGAGCTGCAGGTGGATCGACTTCACAGTGGAGAGATGTGCGTCTGAGCTGCTTCCTGTTTGCTTCAGCGTCTGACAGCTCGTCGAAGGTGACAACACTGATCTGCTGCAGCATCATTCAATGCATGAAACTACAAACATGGAGGCACCTGAACCACGGACTTTGTTCTGTGTGGGTTTCCAGGCATAATGAACGACACCGCATTTACATTTTTCCTCCTTGTGAAGCTTCCGTATTTTTAGTTTCCACAGATTTTCCCAAGATAAACAACCGGAAAACTGTTTCTTCACTTGCACCCGAAACTGTTTCGTTCCTCTGCGGCAAGACGACAGCAATTAGGATAAATCTGGTCAAAGAAACTGAGAAGGAAATCGAGGAGAAACGCAAATGAGCCGATTCTACTCGAGAGTCCCTGAAAGTACTGGATTAGCAAAGGGGCCAGTACTCTCCCTGAGACAGAAGAACGTGTAGTAACGTGCACAGGCAGCGAACAAGTTCTATCAGCACATACAGTCCATGTTCGTTTGGACATATTCATAAAACTATACATATAAACTTCTGGATTCATATCGTCTCAGCAACATATAAACAGTTTGTTATCGTACAGCAGCCGAAAAAAAAGACCCGAGCCCATTACAACACGTGTAAATGTGCTAGATCCGGATTTTGTATTTGCAAAACAAGATTGTTTGTGTTTGTGTTAGATTTATCAGCGCGTGAGAGTGTAATATAATAATGTAATTAAAATCATGGATTATCACTCGCTGGGCTCTGTACAGGCCAGAGGGTTTTAAAATGATATTCTCAGATGATGGAGCAGGAAACAGGAATATTTCTTCTGACTCAATCACTACATCATGTAAAGTGTAAAGTTATTTCACTTATGTAGAACTTTTCTAATATTAACAACCACTTGACTCTATAAATCAAATTCACCCATTCACACACCACACATTCATACATTTATATATGCATGTATAAATATATATATAGCCCTTCTCAATCATTCACACAGGCACAGCTGTCAGGAGTCAATGTCTTGCCCAAGGACACCTCGACATGCAGATCGGAGGAGCCGGGGATCGGACCACCGACAAACAGACGAGGGGACGACCCGCTCAACCTCCTGAGCCTTTTCCTGCACTTTTCACAAACTGGTAAATTGAGCATCGAGAGAAGATGACTAGAAGAGAAGACGCCAAATCCAGGTTTGGTTTCACGTTCACAGATTCAGGATCGGTCAGGGGTTCGGTGTCTGACCCAAGGAGACTTCAACGTGCAGACTGGAGGAGCTGGGCATCGAACCACCGACCGTCTTGTTTGTTTATTCAAACCCACTCTCAGATAAACAGCCTCTAAAAGGCCTCCTGGTAAATAATCATCTGTCCTGGACGACCTGACTCTGAGTCTGACGCTCAGAGGCTCAACAGACCCAGGGAGCACAAGCTCTTAAATGTCTGAGTGCATCAGAGGGTTTATCCAGGAACCAGCGGGTTTTACATTATCACTGTGTTTTCCCTCTGAATGGCTTTTCAGGTTTAACTCAAGTGCTCCGACACGTTTCCTCTGCATCTTGGCTTTGTTCGCAATCCCTGCTTCAAAGTCCTCTCTGGCAGGAGCGAGGCGAGCGGAGCGATATCATAATTTGTCTGTTCTTGACGTCGTTCGCGGCGCGTGGCGCAAAATAAAAACTGAGGAGGAGGGGAAGCTGATACCGAGCAGAAAACCTCCTCCTCCTCCTCCTCCTCCTCCTCCTCCTCCTCCCGCCTCGCTCCCTCTCTCCTGCTACAGCCGCCGGTTTAATAACCAGCCAGTGAAGGAGAGAAGGAGAGAGACAGTTTGACTTTATAGCTTTCCAATAAAAAGCCGAAGACGGAGGTGCAGCAGCAGCAGAAGACGACAGGGAGGAGAATGCAGAGACAGCTCATTAAGCATCATGGAGGACAGGCTGGCAGAGTGACTCACAGGTTACTGTAGCTGTAAGTGTGCAGCAGTGTGTGTGTGAGTGCAGCTCGACACACACAGACACACACAGACACACACACACACACACACTCATATACCTCTATACTTCCACTTGTGAGGACACAATGTGCCCTCGCCTCTTGAGTAAAATGAATTCAATCCTTCTTATAATATTCATTTGTCTTATGATTAAGGAGGTTTAAGCAGCATTAGTTTTTCTAATTGTGTCTCATACTGTTTACATTTATGATAGTGACATTTGCCAGGCTTGATTTCTGAATGGGCGGCGCGGTGGTACAGTGGTCGGAACTTTAAATGTTCTGTTTAATTTCCTGTTTTATAATAATTTGTAATGTGGTCAAACCTTTGCGACTTAAATAAGTACATTTATTTTAAAGAACATTAGCCTTAATAAATTATCAATACAGTGCTACTGCACACTATTAAATACATAATTTTGACTGTTTTAACACACACACACACACACACACACACACACACACACACACACACACACACACACACACTGCTCTCGTCCTGCTGATAATAAAAAATAACCTCCTCCGTCTCCAGCTGAGCTCCACTTTCATTAAGAACAAGTGACAACTGCAATAAAGCAGGATGAGAGAAGCAGCTCGACTCGGCCGCTCAGCACTTCCTCCTCCTGCAGCCTCTGACTGAACGAACCCCCCCCCCCCCCCCCACCCCCGTCCCCGAGCCCCGAGTCCACGTGACTCACACAGCAAGAGGTTCACAAACTGTCTGTGCCCGTCTGTGATCTTTGAACAGATCGGAGGCTTCTGCGTGGATTTACTTTGTCTCTAAAATCATAATTTAAGTCGTCATTAGCTTCTGGAAGTTTTAAAGCATTAAACTATTCTTGCCAAAATTGGAAATCGGTGAATAAGAATAATCAACTCAGCTGTTCTGTGTATTTTAGCTGTTTAATATGTCTTCTATATTTCCTTATGTTTGTTTACACCTAAAAAACAATAATGTGTCTTTATTCCTTGATTCAGACGCACAACAACAGTTTTGCAAAGATAATAAATGAGCACGAGACGAAGCATCTGCAGGAGATTTCACAGCAACGTGAGGACAAATGGTTTGAGATATTATCACAAGCATCTAACTGATAGTTAAATGAAATATTGTTGTGTAGAGGCTCTGGAACTATTATCCACCATGTTGGTTCCTCTGTGTGGATCCTACATTTTGTCTGCTGGTCATTTCCCCCCTCGACGTGACGGAGGGAGCTTGGTCGGTGTCCAGAGACTCGACAGGTCTGAATAGAGCCGGTATGAAGATGACACACTTATAAACCTGCCAGGGAAGTAATTCCTCTAATTGCTTTTTTTAATGATTAATAGTTCTGAGGGCTTTTTAACTCCCCCGATGCTTTTTCCCAGTGTCGAGTCCACGTCTCTTTCCTTGTTGTCATTTTTAAACCCGAAGCAACGCAGAGCTGTGGATTTCAAACAGCCGCCCGTGGGATTGTCTCGCCGTCTCCGCCTCAAAATGAAATTTAAAGGCACTTGAAAAGACGGCGTCGTGTCGTATTGTTCGGTTCTATCACTGCTCCGAGTGGAAGCTCTTCATTCCCACCGGAGAGGCTCTTACTTCACACAGATCCACTCACGACATTGGATGTATTTTGGATTAAAGTGTCCAGTGAACAGCAGCTCCACTAAACGCCATATGTTGGGATGATACAGCAGGTGCATGGAAACCGCAGGGAGCGTCGCTGCTGCCAGTGTAGGAGAGAAACTACATCCAACACGAATAGGAAGCTATTTTTCTGTTTGCAGAATAAAACCCTGGTAAACACAGATGAAGCCTGAAGAGATTTTTACAAAAAAGAACATATAATTATTCCTCGGAGAAATCGCTGCTCCCTGACACGGCGGCTAAACGACGACAACGAGGCAGCGTTCGTTCTGTAAATGATTTCTCATCGAGCAAAAACCACTTATTGAATCGTTCGGGAGCCGAATCTGTGGCGCAATCGAAGTCTCCGTCTCCGTCCCTGCCCGCGCGTCGGAGTCACGCTCCCACCGACACATATTTAATTCATCACGTCACTTCAGTGCACGACAACACAAGCGGAGCAGACACTGGTTTGCAAACATGGCACAAAAGGTCTTATCAGCGTCAATCCAGGAGTCGCTGATGCAGCCGCCGCCGTCATCAACAACTGGAGGAGGCGCCCGCTCCGTCCGCCGCCAGGGACTCAGACCACAATGGCTCTCGCACAGAAAGTCACGTGACTCGCCGGAGCACTCGGTTCACTTCACGCTCGGGATGAGGTGCGTGTCTGAGGAACAGATTTAAGTTTTGATGAGCTCGGGAAGTCGAACTGCCAGATGTTGTTGGTGGGAGCAGGGTTTTAAATCCACGTCTGCATTTATTCATTAAGAATCATCAGGACAGAACTGTGTGTTCAACACTTTCACCTTCTGGAAAAGAACAAACTTTACATAACGTGTTTGAAAAGGCAGAAGCAGTTTGTATCATCACTGAAAACAGCATCAGTCCAGAACTGATCATCGTCTTTTGTTGTTTTGAAGAATTAAAGGTTTTTGACAAAGCGCTGATAACATTTTTTGGGGGCAATAAAAAAATACTAAAATCCTGTTTATCTATCTGTGTTCAACAATTCAGAAAAACTATTTAAGGCAGCAAAAATGACCCTGAAGACAAACACAAGACAAACTATTACAAACACAAAGTTTAACGATTGTTAACTAATTCTCCTGAATGTTGAAGTCTGATCCAAAGAGATTCATCAAATTAAATATTAAGATAAAGCCCTGAGGTTAAAAAGGAGAGGAGACGAAAGAACCTACGAACTGAAATCAAACAAACGAAACAATCTGAGTAAACTTTATCGAACAGAACTTTGTCGTTGCTCCTCTTCCCCCCCCCCCGGCTCTGTCTCTGCTGAGCTCTTTGCTAATGACGCTACACGATGAGCCCGAAACCACGAATCTGAACTCAGACGTATTTATCCAGCGATCGTCGGCGACACGTAACCAACCTGAACCCCCCCCCCCCCGCCCCGCCACCATCAGCACCACATTAACGGGGACCAATTAACTGGTCAAGCCATCAGCCGTCCCCACTGACATCCTCATTACCAGCATCACACCACTGTGGCGTACCGGCACGACCAAGTGGAACTAATGGTGCTGCATAAATCAAGCGCACCGAATGCTTTTACAAGAAGGGAAGAGGTATAGGTGGCGAAGAGGGCCGCGTCTCATTACCGGGCCTCCGCACGGTTCTGACACCTGATCCAAGATGCTGTATCCAACCCTCTGGTTTGCTTCAGAGCCAGAGACACGACAGAGAAGCTGGATTCATCCGGCGCCGGGAAGAGAAAAGTCGCAGAACACAAATTACACACGAAGAATTGTCCGAGTTACGCAGCATCGCCTGTTTGGCAACCGAGCTTCCGTCAGCAGAAAGAAAAGCACGATGGCTGTGGAGACATTCAATATTTATAGGGCGTCGTCTGTCGGCTGTGTGGTCGGAGGAAAAGGCGGTTCTACCTTTTTTATTGAGCTAATATATTTTCCGTGCACATCCTCATGGAAGGTGAGGAACACGGTTGTGGGACTGAGGGAAGGAGCGTCTGAAAGAGAAGCAGAGCGTTGTTCTGTTTTTCATCACGACAGCCGAGGAGGAGATGATTCCAGTTCTCATCCTCCATGAATAAACATCAGCGAGAGAGTAAAGCTGGCGAGAGTCAAGGAAGAAAAAAAAATAGAACTGGGAACATTAGAGGATCATAAATCTCCCGACTCGCTGGTGAAACAGGGAAATAATGAACATTTCATCAAACGACCAGGAGCTTTAAACTCGACTCGGAGAGAAGGAGAAGCAACTCTGGTGAAAAGTCATAAAAAACGATCCTGGACTATAGAACATTAAATACACACATTTCATATTCAACCATCAATGGTTCTGTAATGGGGGGGGGGGGGTTCTGTCCATCGCCAACATAAAACAGACACCCCAACAGAAGAGCCATATATTAGATCTCCTGTAAATTATAATTATATCAACGTTCATTCTATCGCCTTCACACTTGTCGTGTGAATTCTTTGGTGTCCAGAGAAGCTCAGTGTTGCTGTTTTTGTGCGATTTGGACGCACAACACGTTCAATATTAATTAATTTTGCATAAACAGGCAAACAGCGCCCCCTCCAGTCACTGGGGACAGTGGACTGAGGTGAACACGTCTTCTTCTACATCCTTGAATAACCTAGTGATGCGTGAACAACTCGCCAGCAATACAGATCAGCTTGATGATTTGTTTTATTTTAATTTTATTGATTTAATGATTCATTTGATGGGGACGGAGCCTGTTAATGAACATCTGTATTAAAAATACACTACACGTAAACATGCCAGGTTCTGGCGAGAATGCTAATTTATCTCCATCATAGAAACGACCTTCATGGAATCACTTCCTCTTCGCCGTCAAAGTAAAAGCCAAACTTTTTTTGTTTTGTTCCTGCACTGCTTTCATATCGAGCCTTTATCTTGAAAAGTAAATAATTTGAGTCCACATTATTATAACTTATGTAGAAGTGATGAAAAACACTGATAGCTGCAGATGAACCAGGTAGGATGAACGCTAACAGTTCATAAAAAAACGCTCTGCACACAACGTCCTCCACACAAACAGTAAGCAGAGACGTTTATCGACTCGGGAGAAACGGGCGTGTTTGAAATGTTCTTTGCACGAGTCTGTTTGAAAACAGGAGTGTAACTTTACCTCCCTCCTCCTGCTGCTGCTGCTCGTCTCCTCCACCACATCCAGACGGGAGACAACAGAGGAGTTGAACATCAAGGCTGTGGAACTCCAGGAGGAAAGAGGCTGAAGCATAAAGTGACGTCCGTCTCCTGACGACAATGAAGCTCTATTGAAGCAAGCCTTGTTCCCCCCCCCCCCCCTTCATCTCTTCCTTACGTCTACTTCCTCTGAAGCAACAGCAGCACCTGGAATAAAGAACCTGTCTGCGTCTGCGTCTGCGTCCTGTGTATTTCTTTTATTCCCATGCAGATGCCAGAAGCTCTCGGGTTCCCGTTGCTCCATCGCTCTTCATTTACACAGACAGCCCTCGTTACTCCCCCCACACACGAAGGAGTCTACCTGGCTTCTCCTCCAGAACACCAAACCCTTTTAGCTCTAAACGAGGGAGTAAACAGCGCGGTTGATCAGTGGCGAGGGGGGGGGGGGGGGTGGGGGAACACTTCCTGTCACATTTTAATTGGAGTGGCGCGATGAGGAATGGTGGTTTTCTCCTGCCGACATATTCCGCCATCCATCATCGCCTCTTCCGCCGAGTGAACTTTAGGGAAAAACTTAATTTTCCTCCCCAGCGAGGGAGGAAAATAGCATTATGACATGTTTTACTCCCCCCCCCCCCCCCCCCCCACACACACACACACACACACACTCAGTTTCTCTTTCTCATTCTTCGTCTCATCCGTATTCTGTCTTTCGGCCACAGGGTGTGTGAGTTTCATTATGAGATGAGATGTATTCAAAGTGGGAGGCAGGAGAGCAGAGGAGAGGACGGGGAGATGGATGGATGCGTAGCAGCCCGGTCAGGAAAGCACCTGAGGCTGTGTGTGTGTCTGTGTGTGTCTGTGTGTGTGTGTTTGTGTTTTTGTCTTTGCATATTTACTCAAAATTGCCATCCGTGCCTCGGAGCGTTTTCAGTTCCTCTGCACGACGTGATTGTGACTGTGTGTTTGCGGTGGAAATATTTGTTTCCTCGTATCTTTCTTATTATCGTTCCATCTTTCCATCCATCAGTGGTCGAGTATAAGCAGAGAAATGTCCTGATGTCTGTCAAGGTGATGAATATTCAGATGTCGGCCTCCTATAATTGTCAAATCAATGTTCTTAGGTAGGTGCTGGTTTTGTTAATTTATGAAATATATGCAGATTTGTCAGCCCCAACCCACCGGAAGACTTTAACTTGAATTTAAATTATTTTTTAAATCATCTCTCATAACAGACTTTCACCGAAAGGCTTTTACTTGAAGTGTTTGCTATAACTTTTAAATGATGTATTATATATGGAGTATATGTGTGTTGGATTTCAAATGACACTGTATCTGATGTTTTGTATTGTTTTGACAGCTGTTTGGAAAAGTGCTGTATAAATGAATTTGTATTTATTATCATCATAAAAACGTCTTCGGTGTAAGAAGATTCGTATCCTGGACATTAAGGTTTGATTTCTGAAAGGCAGGAGCAGGTGGAGATGAATCCTTCATCTTTAGACAGTGGGTGAAGCTACATCATGTTTATTAATATTTATTTATTCTCCGGCCACTTCCCTCTGGTCACATATTTAAATGCGGCTCTGCAGTCGGTCTGAAAGTCGCATAAAGAAACAAACATCTCATTCTTAGGGGCTGACGCTAAAACCTGACATTTGAAAGTTTCTTCCATCGTAAAGAGAATAACAACGCTACTAAAAATATGAAGGTGCTAAATCAACTACTTTCCCTCCATAATAAGGAGCCGACATTAAACCGAGTCTTCGGAGAACCAGTGCTCGTCCGGGTCTTTCCAGGCCGGGGTTTGAATGATGGGGGGGGACATGACAGGCTGGCAGCCGCCTGACTGCAGAGCAACAGGAATCAATAGCAGGTCCACGGCGACAGAGACGAGATGACAGGAGCTTTATTCCACTGGATTACCGAGAGGAAGTGATGCTGCACGCTGCGTGAGTGTGGTATGTGAACGAATAGAGCAGAGATATGTTTGCACGGTACTTTCTGTGCACGTGACCACGAGTGTGTGTGTCTGCTTTAGCCTGATTGTGTAGATAGGCACATTGAGTGTGCGTGTCTGTCTGTGTGTGTCTGTGTGTGTGTGTGTGTGTGTGTGTAAGAGAGTGAGTGGAAGTCATCTACTCAATAAATCAGTGTGTGATTTAAGGGTGTGTCGTGATACTCCGCTGTTAGCTCGATGCTTTTAATCATCTTGAGAGGAAGGTAGATAGTCATGTGAGATTAGTGGTGCACGCACACACACACACACACCCCACACACACACGCACACACACACACACACACACACACACACACACACACACACACACACACACTCCACCCACTCAACTTATCCCTCAAACACACAAGAGATAATACATTCACTCCTTCTTGAAACCTCACTTGATAAAACAGGTCCAAATGATGTCACTGTGTTTTTCCACGTTCCGAGAATTCAGAAGTTAGTTTAATGTTTCAGAATTTAAAATTTTCACTCGTTCATAAAACTCAGGACAAACTGAGCTGAAGTTAAACGCGCAGTGATCTCGACAACCAGCTGACAGGAGGAAGAAGATATCTGTCACATTTTTTAAAGAGCAGCCAGCTCTTGCTCTCCAGGATTACCAACCCTTGCTTTAAATAGCTGGGGCTCAGATTATGTTTCCACTCGTGCACAAAAAACATCTATTTTTATCTCCACCACGTGGTTTTACTTGTCTAAATGTCGCCCGGCTGTTTCCATATAGAAGGCGAGAAACGGGAAAGCCGCCCATTCCGGGGGGGAACAGGATCGTTTTGTCATGTAGCTTTGAGGATTTGCTGGAATCAAGGAAAGCCCTGCAAACACACCCGAGTGTTTCCTCTCTGAAGCGCCGCGCCGCCATATTATACTCTGCAAAATGGGCCACTTGGATGGGAATGAATCTGTGTGGGGGGGGGGGGATATTCTGCTTTACATTCAGTGAAACCACAGCATGTGCTCCAGCCTGCAGTAATCATTCTGCAGCGTTGGCTTTCTGCAGCCCTGTGCAATCACATTATAAAGGTGTTCGCCATGAGACAGGCCACTTGGATAAGCATAAATCTACATAGCTGCAATTTTTTTTTTTCCCTTGCTCTCAATAAAAAAAAAGTAACATAACCGCAATATGCTCCAACCTGCAGTCCTCACATTAAAGTGTCACCTCTCCGAAGCACTATGCAATCATCTCACACAGCCGTCCTCCGTGCAGCCGGCGTCCGGATGAGCGTAAATCTACAGATTGAATCCTCGGGCCCGGTGCACGCCGCCGAGGGGGGGGGGAGGAGAACCCGGCATCCTTACAAATATCCCTGGCCTAACATTAATCTGCATAAAGCCCGAGTGCGAGGAGGTGAGTTGTCTGTAATATGTGCTGAACGCTCCACAACAGGAGGAGCAGAAGCTCTAATCAGGGAGGAGACGACGAGGCTCCGGGCTCTGACCTGTCGACTGGATTCTGCTGAACACGCTGGAAGAGAAATCTCCTCTCTCACCCCCACAATCCTCCACCGCCTCCCTCTTCCTGTGTGTCCCCTTCTTCTCTCGTCCCCCCCCTCCTCCCCTTCCTCCCACGTCTCCTCCTCCATGACGACTTTCTCTCTCTGGCATGCAGGCACTCGGCTTCTGGTCTCTACATTGATTTGTTCGCTGTCGTGGTTCTTTGTCTTTATTGTTTCCTCTTTAATTTGTCCTTGTTGTCGTGTCCTTGCCTTCTTTCCTTTCCTACCGTCTTTTCCTTGACTTCTCTCGCTCATCTTTGCTCTGACGTCCTGTCGTCTCCTGTCCTTTAATTTAGTTTCTTTCCTCTTATTTTATTTGTCTTTTTTTCTGTCTTCCTTTTCCCGAAACACACAATCTAATTTTCTTCATTACCATTTTCTTTGGTATATATTCCTCCCTCAGATTTGCCAAATCCTTCCTCTCCTTCCCTCGTCTCCCATCCCCCTCTTCTCCTCTCCTCCAGCCTATTACCTCGTCCTCTCTTCCCTCCACATTAATCTAATATGTTTTGCCTCCACGTCTCCTCCTCTCTCTTCTGAACTCGGAGACATTTCCACCAAAGTCGTCCGAAGCCGATCCGGAGTACAACGACGAGCCTGCACGTTACTGTGGAGGAAGAGAAACGATTCCTGATGATGAAGAGCGAGTGTGAATGTAAAAAGGTTCGAGGGTTGGATGATAATCTCCAGCAGGTGACGACCTTAGTGGTAAATTATCACTTTTGACTCTGGAGCACGTTGGTGGAGTTCATCATTTCATCAGTACTGACAGAGGAGACAGACGAGGAGTTAAAAGTTAAATATATTAAAACATTTTTATACTTTAAGAACAAAGAGGGAAATGATTGAGGTTGAAATAAAGTGAAAGACACCATCTACTCTTTTCTGTACGTGGATCTGTTCAATTCCAGTTCTCTCGATTACTAAAGGTCCAAATACTTCTTACTGGTACCAAAGAAAACAACATATTACTCCCATCTTGAAAACCTCCCATGGCTCCCAATTAAATTTATAATTGATATTAAAATACTGTCTCAAAGTTCTCAATGGTCTCACTTAAAATCCTGCAGTTTTAATCCTGCAGTTTTAATTCAGCCTGATTCTATATGTTAACATCCCTCATTGAAATCTAATTTCCTTTTATTGGACATTTCCTCTTGGATTGTTTTTCCTTTGCAGAAGAGCTTTGACTCAACTCCTGTAGTTTTTAATATTCTATGAATAATTTGACTTGACTGAGAAAATCTGACTACGCGAGTGTGAAGACGTCTTTGCACCAAGTGAGCGAGACAGAAACGTTTCGGCTAATTCAGCAAATCAAAAGTCAGATTTGTCAGATGGTAAAACGTTTCCTCTTCATCGATTAATAAATAGTCAAAAGCTGAATATTACAACTTCTATTTCTCTATTTATCCCCAAATTAACATTCATATCCTCACCCTGACTTTTTGGACTCTATAGTTGTTGTTCTGCTTATTGTTGAGTTTCCAAAAGTTAATCACTGGAATCACTTTAAAGTCTCTGGGTAGTTTAATTATAATCAGCAAACCAAAACAAATCACTATGAAAATGACATTGTGGTAATTACACACATTTGTTTTTCTGCCGCTTCCTGATAAAAACCTCCAGTCATTATATTACGAGATGAAGTTTGACATCGCCGGCGTCTCTCACACATCGCCGAACTTCTTAAGCTATAATTCTCCTCTTTGCTATTTGAACATTAAAATGAAAAATGGTTTCTTATTAGCCCCCCCCCCTTCCTCTTGCCTCTCCTCCCGAGCCGGTGGGTAAGTTATGCGTCGCAGCAGCCCCCAGGCAGACGGGCGGCTGCCTGCTAATACCAAACGTTGTCTCCCGTGAAGCTGGCGATATTGGCCAGCAGAGTATGAGCTCAGGAGGTAATTGGGGTCTTTAGTCTGCAAACCAACAGTCTCACTCAACGGCATCCGCCACCCGGAGTCATCGGACTCACAGATACCACATCCGCAACCACTGTCTTCACGTGGTTTAATCATCTCGAGGCAGAGTCGTCGTCTCAATGATGGAGTCTCCGGTATATCTCCTCAGCGCTGGCGCCGTGGACACGGAGGAATATTCAGTTTCCAGGAAAATATAGAATAATTTAATACAGGGTGTAACCTGCATTGACTGTAACTGGCAGTGTTGCCCCCCAAACAATTGCCCAGTGCGTCACCTCTGCTGTTTGCTCCATCGCTGACTGTAATTGTCTGGAAACTCCTGCAGCACTAATTGCAGGAGGGACCATTGTGTGTATCTGTGCATACCGGGTATGTGTGTGTGTGTGTGTGTGTGTGTGTGTGTGTGTGTGTGTGTGTGTGTGTGTGTGTGTGTGTGTGTGTCTGTGCGCGTGTGTGTGTGGGGCTGTGTGGGGGGTTTCTGCCTCGGCCTCCACTTTGTGCATGCAAATTAGGGCCACGCACACATTAGTCACGACTGACAGGAGCCACTGTGTAAAGGGCCTGCTGTGCTACGAGCGTTAGCATGTTAAGCTAACGAGCCAAATGGGCTGAGAGAGATTCTTCAACACGGATCAACAGAGAACAAATAGACGGAAGCGTTTACAAAAGGTATTTCTCTAATGACGCATATTCTACTGCAAGATAGTATACTGAACTCTATAACCCACGTTTTACTACACAACTGGACTTCAGTACAAATTAACTGCATCGACCATATTACTCGTAATAATGATAAGTTAAAACACAAGTCTGTCTTATTACAGCTTATGTAACATTAACACTGAGGCAGTTGTAAATACTACTCGTATTATACTTCAGTTATTGACTCTTTAAATAGTTACATCACAAATGACTCTTTGTCTTTGCACCAGAATCTGGCAGCAACTGGAGGTTTGGTTCAACTCGGCATTAAAGTCTTAAAGTCCGTTGATTTTCCTTGTGCAGGAGTTCCCCCCCCCCCCGTGTCATAAACCTGGCGTTAGTATCTGAACTCAGATCAGCTCTCATTAAGTACACGGGGAGTATTTCTGACCAGCGGACTGATCCAGGAGATGTGAGGTAACGAAACAAGCTGCGTCTCAACGTTTGTCTTCGTGAAGGAGGAGACAGACCGACGTCCTCAGAGAAGACCTCGTTTAGTCACATTTACAGAAACAGGCAAAGCTGCTGTTTCTGAGGAATGAACTCAGCAATTTCTCTTTGTGCCACGAATGGAGTGAATTATTTTTAAGGAAAAAACGTGTGAACACAACGAGTTCAGGAGATTCACCTGAAATATTGACAGATACTTAATTGCTCATTTCACCAGAAGTCCTGAGAGATTTCATCACAGTAAAACCCCTACAGAAGTACATTATCATCTCTATATCTTATATATAATATATGTATATGTATATATATAAACCAAATAGACATTTCCCTGACGTTCATGGAAAACGCCTCATCAGTGCATGAGTGATTGACAGACAGAACCATGGTCAGGGAAGAAGAGAAGAATCAAAAAAAAAAAGAAAAAGGGAAAGTACCTTTCTTGTGAGTAGCTTCATTTTTGGAGCCTTTGGGGTCTAATAAAAAAAAGATCAGAATTAAACACAGAATACTTCTAACAACACGTTACCAACTACACGTTGTTTGTCCTCGTAAAGGAAAACAACTGCTTAGTCTATCAAGGAGCGAACAAGACAGCAAGGCTGGATTATCTACGGTGTCGCACTGCTGCCAACGCTCAGCGTGGGAGAGTGTGTGGCAGTGGGGTCGACTCGGGAAGGGCAGGGAGGAGGGTTGGGGGGAGGGGGGCAACATACTCTGAAGGCAATGGCGGGAGGGAGGGGGATGCATGAGCCTGTAGAGGAACAGTCTACAGCCATACTGCAGAGGCGATGCACTAAGATGGAGAGCGGGAGGAAGAGGGGTTGCAATGCAGTTCTGTCAACAGGAGCTGAAGTACGACTAGCAAAATGCACTAGAGGAGATGCAAGAGGCCAGAGAGGAAGAGGAGGAAGAGGAGGAGGGCAGGGGGGAATGCAAAGACTACATGTCAAACTGGCTTCCTTTTGATTTGTAGCCTCAGTCGGCCTTCCAGGAAATTGCACTTGATTTATTTTTCTTTCTGGGCAACAGGTTGATGAGTGAGATGCATATTCCACAAAGACTGGACCGGCTCCCGGGTTGAAAAGAACCAGACTAATGACGTCCTCAGAATGGATCCTTTGTCCCTGGACTCCACAGACGTGTCGCCGTGACCCCCCCCCCCCCCCCGCATGAACGGATGAATGATCTCCCGAATCTGGAATGAAACCCGGCTCCCTGCTTCAAATGGGCGACATTAATTTGAAGTCATTTGGCTGAAATGGAGCCCATCGGAATGACAAAGGGTTCGACTCCCCCCACCCTCCCCCCCCCCAAAACATGTAGATCTTCAACTTCCTCCTAATGGGTCACATAATTCCAGTCGTACCACAGAAACTTTTATCCTGCAGAGGGAGTGATTTATATTTCTGATATATAGCTGGACGACAACGCCTCCCCCCCCCCCCCCCCCCCCTTCCCTCCAGGAAAGTTACGGCCTGTTCTATAAAGTCTGAAAATCTGTGGCTTGATGGATCGTCCAGGAAGTACGAGGAAAAGAAGCAAAAGACAAAGGGTTCAATGTTCTGAGCCAGAACTCTTCACCTTTCAAACTAAAATACACTGACATGAAAAATGCACTGACATGACTACATGGGGGTTTGATAAGAAAAGGCCTTCCCACAAATCCCCTTATGTAAAGGTCAAACATTGTACAGCTCGTTGTGACCTTCAAGCCTTTAATGGCTTTCTCAGTAATGACCACATCTGGGCCGCTGACAGCTCATGTTTTCTTTTTCCCAACAAAAGTTAGAAATGTCACACGTTTGAGTTCCGCCCCCCAAAATGAACAGCTTCATTCTCCCTCGGCTACGTACGCAGAACTTTCTTCTCCTTTAGGCTCGGACTTGTTGATGGATGTCCTGTTTTGCCTCCGCGCCGCATTGAGCGGAGTAAACCGGCGCCCGGCCTGCTTTGCTGTACTTGACAACTGCCATTGTGAGGGATGGCGACCCTGCCGCGTGGAAGTCTGGGAGCGATATTGTAATCTGTCATTGTCAGCGTGATAAAAAAGAGGGAAATGGCTCCTAAGATAGATGGGAAGTATTCGTTGTGACCATGAACTGTTGTAGACAGGTGACTTAAACTCTATAATCTGCCTGAATCCATGAAAGGCAATTTTCCCTCCCTCCTCTGCACATGGCAATCTCTCTGTGTCAGGGCTAAGCCTGGGCTTAGCCCCGCGGCCGGGCAGTCTGTCGAACATCAGAGCACCTGATCCTGGCGTTAAACCCACAGTAGCTTTTGTTTTGCGGCTGCGCTCGTCTGGCAGCGGGGATCTCATAATGCCGGCTAATTACCAGCGCTGTGCAGAATCAATTCTCCTGGATTTGCGGAAAGAGGTGTAGAAACAACAACAACAACAACAACAGAAGCCTTGATTCTGTGTTGGAAAACAAAGGTGTCCTTTGTTACACGAGAGCAGGGATATTCTCCCTCGCTGTCTTTTCCTCCGGAGCTCTCACAGGCTGCATCAGCCGATTATTAGACACGTCTGCCATGTCGACACTGGAAACAGCAGCTCACCGCCTCCGTGATTGTGTCACAGCAGTAAACACTTCTCTCCATCAGGCTTTTTACACCCGTGCGATGGGCTTTAACTTTTTTTCCAAGCTGGTAATTAGAGGTGTGATGGGTTTCCAGGGGAGGACTGAATGGCCTTTTATAAAGCCGTAATCCCTTCCTTATAAACTTATTAGCCACGGACCAGTGGGCTGCGGAGGGAGGAAGACGGAGTAATGAAGCCGTCAACTCTTCTTACAGATCCCACATTAGCTTCACATCGCCCCGGGCTGAAGGGATTCCACGTGCGTGCCGTCCTCAGACCGAGGAGAAACAATCACGACGTGAGGTATTTATAGCAAACTGCAGTGGGACTGGAGAGAAATGGAGTTCACTCATTTTGACAACACGGCTCATTTGACTCTGCTCCAATTGCAGCCTGATGATTTCTCTTTCAGACTTCAGCTGCTACTTATGGCTGCAAAAATCAGAGCGAGCATCCTTGTTTCATTTCATCCCCCCCCCCCCCGTATCAGTCTCTCTCTCAGTTCGTCTCGAGTGCCCTCGCACAATTGGCTGCCTTTTACCATTACCCCGTTCAATATTCCTCTCTTCGCTGCCCTTGCCGTTCCGCCTCCTCTCGCCGGACGTTGAAGCATGATCAATATTTTTTGTCATAACTCAGGGGAGAGTCACCTCTGAGACGACATTAAAATTCCTCGCTCCGTGCAATATAGTCCCCATCCAAATGTCCTGGCTTGGAAAGTATGGGGCCATTACCTAGAATACATAAAGAGCTAGAGGACCTTCCTCCGAGCAAGGGTGTCCCCTCCCTCTCCGGTGGATTTGTGCGTTTGCATCCTTGTGGAAAGCATTAAGAGGACGGACGGACGGGGAGGGGGTGGATGGTGGATATTACAGTTTGCTGCTTATTCACGTCAGCTGCAAATGTTAAAAATAACTGAGGAATACTTTAAGCCCACTGGGAACTGTGTTAGCATCAGAATACTGGCGCTAAGCCGGTGGAATACATCCTGAGCAGTGTGAAACCCTGGATTGCACTTTTGCCATCTGCAGTTCTTTCCAATCTCCTGTCGTAAGCAAATCGCTGCAAGTTGGTTAACCGCTTGCAATGCTACCTTCCCTCCCTCCTTATACCCCCCCCACCCCCCCCCTACACTCTCCCTCCCTCTCACTTCCATTTTCTTTTTACCCCGCAGCCATTCCTCCACCCCACGCTCATTACCATATGCCCATTAATCCCATTAAGTAGCCATTAGATAAGTGCTGATAACACCAAATGAACGTCAAGCTCTGACAGCTAATAACTACAGTCCCACCTCGTCACATTCAACCCCGGCAAGGAGAAAAGGAGGTGCAGAGAGCAGCAGGGAGGGGGGGAGGAGGAGTGTGGTGTTGCTTTCTGTAGTAACAAGCAAATATACCGCCGTACGTTGTGTATTTACTCGCGTCTGCTCAGAGGCAAAGTGACGAAGCTGTGGATCTTCACCACAGGCTGTGTTTGAGGTTTTTTTCTTCTACACTGATCATCACTGGGATTTAAGAGCAGAGAGAGAGAGGAGCGAGCTTTGCCAAACCAGCCGTGGGAGCAGCGTGAAATAAAAGGATCGCTTCCGAAGATGCAAACCTGAGATCAGGCAACTTTCTGTGGCTTCTCGACACGGCTGAGAACGAAAACGCTGCTGACATAGACGAGAGGTTGAGGTTGCAGACGCATTGAGGTTGTTTTCACCTATTCCTGTCTCGCAGGGGGAGATGGAGATGGAAGGGGGGGGGGGCAATAAAGTGGTGACGACGTTAGATAGCCGACGTGCGAGCGGCTCGTTCTGGTTCAGCTTCAAACCAGAAGCCGAACTTGGAGCCATCGTCCTCGGTGCCGCTCAGCTTGAGTGATGATGAAGGACAAGGTTATGGCGGCGGGAGAGAGAGGGGAGTCGCAGCTGTAGTCTGTGCCATTCATCAAGTGTGTGCACTGACACACACACACACACACACACACACACACACACACACACCTTCCCCTCAGTGCTTCTCTCTCTCTCTCTCATATATATTTATCTGTACGCCGCCATGTGACCAGTCATTACCAGAGCTAGCAGATCAGAAAGGCCTGGTGCTGCTGTTCTACCACATCTCTCATTGCCGAGGAACTGTACGGCGTCGGGTTCTGCTCTGTGAGCCGCCCGCCTGCTCATCCAGGTCAAAGGAATCAGTGGAATGGGTAAACAAGGCCGGGGAGGGACGAGGGAGGGAGGAGGAAGTGAGGTCGAGGGAGGGAGGAGGAAGGGGAGGAGACCCCGTTTACACCTGGTGTTAACATCCGTCCTGAGAGATCCGATCACAAGTGGCGAGCGTTAAGTACGTGTGTTCACACCTGGTGTTAACGGCTCCTGTGGTCGGATCTCACTTCCCCGCGCTACATGCAAATTAACACGTACGTCAGTTGTGTTGGTTTTGACGATGTTGTTTTGAGTCTGAGTTTACAGATGTGTCCGATGTAATGTGAGTGTGAGTGTGTGTGTGTGAGTGTGTGAGTGGTAGGTAGACGAGTCAGGAGAGTCCGGATGAATCTCGAGCAGCTCTTTTAACCGATTCAATGAAAGTATCGACCATTATGTGGTGACGAGAAGAGAAAACGCGAAACTGCAGCAGCTCAGAGGACGTCAGCTGAGTGGAAGGTCCTTCACATGTGGCCCAGACCACCTCAGAACGTGGTCTGGGGTGATCGGATAAACCACATCTTATTATCAGGTGTGTACGGGGTCTCTTCGACGTGCAAGAGGAAAGTTGGTTGGATGGAGGAAACCCTTGTAGGAATGGTGGAAGGGGAAAAACAAGAAATGTGGCAAATGAAAACTGAAAGAAACTGAAAGATACAACGATAATGTTTAAGGAAACTAAAAAGAGCTGGACTGTGAGGGAAAGTTAGAAAGACAGTGGAGACGAGAGTGAACGAGAACAAAGGACGGATGAACAAATAGACATGGATAATGGGAAAGGTAGAAGGAAATAGGGGCCAGGTAAAGAATTAGGAAAGTTTTGAAAGCATGAAGGGGTCAATGAAGGAAGGAGGGAAGAACAGAGAGAAGAAAGTACAGAAGCCATGAGGGACAAAGTACTAATAAAAGGATGAGAACGCGGGATGAGAGAACGAGAGAACGGATGAACTCATGGATTATAAATGGCTTGTCCTAAATGTGTCAGGAGTGTTTGCTCTCCTCTCCCTCTGACGGAGGAACCTGCTAAATCAATTGGAAGCTTTTTGCCCACACAGTGGACCCCCGGTCATGATCAGTGTAATTTATTTTCATGCTGGCACATTCGTAGCTTCGGGCGAATCTCATCTCTTCCCTCTGCTGGTTCCCTCCACCGCTGCTGCTGCTGAACGGAGGAATTAGCAGGAGTCGTGCTAATTTGATGAGGAGGAAACGGAGGAGGTGGAAGTGAAGAACAGTCCTGAAAACTAATTATTCTCTTACCATTAAGTAGCTTTCCACATTCAGGCCACACTCTCGTATCCTGAACTTCCCGAGAGTCAAACGTTCCAATGGGGAGTTCTAGAGTTCTTCTCACTTCTCATGTTCGAACAGGGTTTTCAACTTGATCCTCCGGTTCTAGTTTTGCATAATGTTATGATCCACACTGGCAGCAGTTAGTGGAGGTTCAGGACATAGATCCACATCAACTAGAGTCCCCCAGTCCCACAGGAAGGTTTTCAACTCTGATCAATTCTCATGTGATGTGACCAAGCGACGCTTCAGTGCATCAGAGTGTCAGCAAATCATTGCATAAGATTATAAATCTAATAACTAATGCTTTTTGGATCAATTGATTGTGATTGATTACGTAGCAAACAAAGCAATTGATCAATTGATTTTACGGATCATCTTACACATATTAATATTAAATAAAACCCTAAACTCAATCCATGTCTCATTCCTCTTCATCTTCCTCTTCTTCCTATTGTCAGTAGTAGTATAAGTACTAGTATACCCTAGTACTACTACACTAGTTGACTAAGTGATACCAGAGAACTGTGTAATCCTTCATTTTGCCTTTGCTCTGTCTCGTACTCTGCGGTGTTCTGTTCCTTTGAGCTGTCGAGCTGTTTATTTCATGGACCTGATAAATGCTGTGGTGTCGTCAGCTGGTACGAACAAGGAGAACTGTGTGAACGAGCGACTCGGAGAACTCACGCTCCTCAGCTCTGTGGACGTGACTGACGGCTAACAACGACATGACCGACACAATCACCTCAGATAACAGATTGTCATCATCCTGAAGATGCAGCGACATCACAGATTGACCCGTTCTGAAACATATTTAGGAAGTTTGTATTTTTATATTCATTAAAGTAAAATTCTCTGTGAATCATGAAAGTGTAGTGAAGTCATCGGGAGGATTGATCTTCTGCCAGAGAGCAGGTTCATCTGCTTTCAACTTTTTTTCTGACTACATCACATTAGGAGAATGGGAAAAAAAGCATAAAAGCTATAAATTCAAATAACCGTCACATCAGCCTGTTTAAATCCTGATTTGAAAAGGTCGACGCAGCGCCCGACTCAGTGAATCAGACTCGTTGCCAACCGGAACCGAGGAATGATCATATTTTTTATAAAACAAAATGGAAATGGTCTCAAAAATGGACTCGCAGACGATGACGCCTCACAGAACACCCGAACAGATTCCTCTCACGTGAGGAAGGACGAGTGGTTTCAGAAGTTCTGTGGCTGCGGCAGGTTTAAACAAAAAAAACCACACTTAGTCACTGGAAATCACTTCCAGCCGTCCCAGTTGCCCCACTTACAAAGATCACCATGTAATGGCTGACACCATTATGGCCTCATTGGCAAAAGGAGAAAAGCTGCATGACATATAAGCTGAGCTTCACTGCTGCACTTCTGTTTCCCTGTGTGGTCAGTGTACAAAATATTAAGACACCTGAGTGCAGGCACCGCTGGGGCCAATCAGTACGAAGATCAAATACATGATCCCTCCAGGTTCACAGGATGTCCGGCCCCTGTGACCTCTGACCCTCGTTGTGGGCTAATTGAGTGAGCACAAGAAAAGTGCTTCATCGATAACAAATCCAATTAGCCAAACCATTGTCACAATGCTAGCCAATTAGAATCTTTACATCAGTGTTCCGGTGGAATTAGACCTCCCAGAATGCACTGCTCTCACTCTGATGACACTGAGAGGGATCACACATGTACTGTTCCTCTTCCTACTGATTAAACCTTAAAGTTAATATCCAGAGCAACTTAAAACAAAACCTGCAAACCTCTTTAACGATGCATAAAAAGCAAAAGTGTGTCAATGCTGCTATTGCTGGTAAAACAAAAATAAAAGGGCATCACATCCGTTATTACTGCAAGGTCACCAATATTTTGTACACTCAGAAAACACAAATGAGCCGATGACGTAATTATACAGCAAAAATAAATCACTTGCATCTTAGTTAGGGCAGAATTAACATGCAACAAGGCTCAGATGAATATTTGAGTGAAAATCAGTGATACCAGTTGACATAAAGGTGAAACTCCAGTTTTGACTGCTCTGATATTTCTGCTTCTTCCAATAACTCTTTGGAAAGATGCTTTATCTTCACTTACTGTGTTCTTCATACACTTGAATAAGGACGGTGGCCCCAGTTCTCCCATGTTAAACTTATTAGTATCCAGTGTTCTTAATGAGTTTAGTACAGAAACCTATGACATGTGTCTTTATGGGGGCTTCCATTCAGGGAGAGAGGGTCACTAAATATTAAACTATCATCATAACCAGCGTCAGCATGAATCATATTTAGCAGCACGCTCGTGGGAGAGAGGCACATTACCTTGAGCACCACAACAAGCACTCAGGGTACAGTGTGGGCACCAAGGAATGTGGCCAACTAGCACCAAGCTAACTTAAGCTAGCTGAAGTATTTCTTACTTAAATTGGGGCTAAAGGTGCAGGGGGTGGGGGGGGGGGGGGGGGGGGGGGGTTATGTCAAGAACAGGGGGTATCGGGGTCTAACACCTGGATTTACCTTTGTTGTACACTGCAAAGGGCAAATGAAGAAGATTGAGAACAAGTTGAGAACAACCAGAGTCATTTGTAAGGTTAAACATACAGCAACAGAATTTTAGCAATAACAACATTAAATATATATAAATTATATAATATATATATATATATATATATATATATATATCTACTTGTTTTCTTCGTTCTTCTCAGTAAAACAAATGAATACAAACCTTCACGGGGGACAAATCTTGGCTAAACCCTTCAAAAGGTCATTTAGAGAAGGTGATGAAATGACAACACATTACCGGGTCTTTTCAGGACAAACGTTTCGGCTACATTCCCGTCTTATCCGACTGAGCCTCGGTGGCAACTCCTACCTTTAAAGTTCGGTCGGATTCTGGCGTCGTAACCCGAAACTTTGCCCATGAGTTTGTCCAGGAACTCGGAGGGCGGCATCGGAGTGGCGGCTTTTCTCGCAGCGGCTTCTTTCGACGCTGCCAAGCTGCGGGAAACAAAGATGGAAGTGGTTAGAGGAAGGTTGGAAGGGAGAGGGGAGGATTCTGTCTTCATAGCGTCAGAATCCTTCGTAAAGGTTGTTGAGTTTCACATTCAAGGCAATTGATCGTGAGCAATGATGACCTGGCACCCGAGAGGGAAAGGAGGGTCAAAGGTCACCGCTGACAATCGGCTGATAATGAAAAAACAGAAGCACAATAAAGAAAAGAGACGATTCCCTTCCTGGAAACAACGGCACAAACTAAAATGACCTTAACGTGCAGTGAAGGTCACAGAATCCCTGGAAACCTGAAGCTGAACTAATTGATTAACTGAACTTAATCCAGTGTAGAGATGTTCTGAAACCATTTCTCATTCCCAATACCTGGAGTTTGCTTATTGGCCCGATACCAAGTACCGTTAATAACATATTTTAACATCTGTGTGACCCTGTGTGAAACTTTGTTGCATGGCTCAGGTTAAACACCTTGAAAACAAATATCATACAACTTCTTTAATCTAGTTTGAGAGTCATAACTAAAACACAACACAGATAAATAAATCTAGAAATACACGAGCGTGAAACTCGTTCAAATTGCTGAGATTTGAGCTAAACTACCAGGAAATCACTTCTTCTTTGCTTCTTTAAAAACAGTACTTGATAGTGGAAGTACTGCTTTTGTTGATTTCCATCTAAAGAATATTGCAGTTTTACTCTAAAGACACAGTATCGTGATCTGTACTTAGATTTGCATACTCGCAGTATCTGAGGTATTGTTATCGGAACATCTTTACTCCGGTGACCAATCACGACACCTTTCTTTGCACTTAACACTGATCCCATACCACCTCCATCCCATTTCCAATGGACATAAATCATATATCAATACACGACTGGTATTAATGAATTCATTGTTGATGTTGCTTCTTTTCCTGGAGGGTATCCCAGCATGCACTGTGGCAGGAGCCCGTCCGCACCAGGGCTTCAAGTAAGATGGATTTATCCTCGTTTACCAGTAATTCCATTGAGTTTGATCTAATTTGATTAAAAACGGAATAATTAAAAGTGAACTTCTCCAGTCCGTGCTGACTGGAGTTTAATGCATTAGTGGTTATTACACTTCCTTTTCCTAAGGTGTTTTTTTAAAAGTAATGCTCTAATTCACTTAACCAGCAGCGTGTCCTGCCGAGCGCCACATTGATTTTACAATATGGCCGTGGTATTTGCACAGTTGACTTCTTTACCTTATTAAGCCCATCATGCTCATTACATCCTCTCTGCATAATGACTTCAGCACTTACAGTCAATAACACACACACACACACACACACAGACACACACACACACACACAAGTCAAGTAAGCAAACAGCTTTATCTGGAAAAAGACGAATCAACCACATACCTACAAAACGAATGAAACACTAATTGGCTCCACGGAAGACACAACAGTCGTCAGGGCAACCGAGACACCGCAGCCGTGGAACTGTATTTGACTCGTGTACAGTAAATATCAACGTCAGCTCCGTGTGCAAATGGGTTCGTTTGACTTCCTGGGAATTAAACGAAGTGACGGCGCCGGTGTTCATTACGCAGAAGCACGATGTAAATCTGTGTGTTTTACCAATTACTGCACGTTTGCATTGAGAGGCCATCAAAAAATAAACTGTTTACCGCAGACATGAGAATGAAGAAACACTTATTTGCTCCGTTGACAACTGGGATACAGTTGTGTTTACAGTTAATATCCATATTAGGGTTCATTTGACTTGTGTTCGGAAGTGACAATTGCCGATGAATGAGTGTTCGTTAATAACCATCGGTGTATCAAGAACGTAAATTAGTTTTAACCCTGAAACTATTAAGAAAGACACGGAAATGATTTCACTTTCCAAAACCTTTCATCCTGACTTTCCCAAAATTGTCCTTATTTACAAAAAAACATTTTGACTTTCAAGAAATTCACATTAAAAACCAAAGACGTCTGAAATAGATCTAGAATAATCCCGACTTCTCTTTTCAACATGACTTGATTTTCCAAACAAAGCCTCACCTTCTTCAAAAAGGCCCGACGCCATCTTATCCACTCTATAATAACATCCTGACTTTCCACACATCTTTACCAACCTTTATTTCACGACTCAGAATGAAATCCATCTTTTATTCCGGTGCAGCAGCTGATTATCAGTTATTGATGTCGCCCTCAGCTCCTGCGTCAGAGGCTGGATCCTGAATTTAAAAGAAACCCGTCCTGGGAATTCTGAGCTGAAACGCTTCGCCGCTGCAGTTTGACGGAACAGGAACCGACAGGGGCTTCGTTCTGAGCGAGGACTGAACTGACCCGTGGCCGTACAGTACAACTGCATTAGCGGCCACTTGTAGTGCAGTTTGTGTTTGATTGCATCACTTCCCCCCCCGGCGCCCGGAGGCCGAGCGTGGACAGCAGTGTGATCCGGGCTAAAAATACGCCGCTGCACTGACCCAGTTCATTTGACTACAGCTCCACAATGAGCTTTGTTAACCGACGTGACACAGCGAGACCTCCGAAGCCCTTTTACACTTTTAGTCTCAGAACTAATTACAGAGACCACAACTGCAATTATGAGACGGCAGCTGCCGGCGAGAGACTCTTCCCCTCGTATGTACTGCGGAATTTAACTTTTTGAAAAGTGAATATGAATGTTCATCCTCAATTCATTGATTCTTCGACTGTTCAGATCCACTTCTTTGGAAAATTTGAAGTGAAGAAATTAAATCTTCAATCCATCTTTAAAATTCTGAATTGAATTTGTCACAGAAATATACGAGTTTGAATATTTGACTCAGATTTAATATCACAGCTCCAGTGCCTGAACATGTTTCGAGGGAAATGTGATCGTGGCCAACAAGAAAATGATTCAAAGCCTAATGGTGATGTTTGTTAATTTTGGTTCTGACTGAGTCAAAGTTTGTCAGAGTTTGAGGAAGTTAGAGTCGGTGTTGATGAGGAATTATTAATTTTGTTGCTGGAACATTTTCACTGTGCAGCACTCAGACGTCCAGCTGCAGCCAGATCGTTGTATCAATGATTGAAAGAGGAAAACAGGATTTTATGAGTAAGTTGAGTCCTTAAAGTTCAGAAGGTCCATGGATCAGACAAAACTTTACCAGAGTCTGAACAGAGTCTGAGACTAACCCAGAGTCTGAACTGGTAAACCAGCAGCGCCAGTCGAGTCCTTACTTGGTTGAAGCTCCTGATGAGCGCGGGGGAGGAGAGCGCCGCCCTCTGCATTAATCTCTCATAAACCCCAAATGACAGATGATACAGTCAATTGCGCTTAAATTCCCACCTTCAGAACCGTTAAATGTGACTTTCAATATGCTAAATAGTGACGCGCGCCGTGATAAATATCGCCATTAGCAATTCATAAACACGCAATGCAGCCAGCGCCGACGCTTTATCACGAAACTGCTGATCAGAATCACAGTCCGCCGGGTGGAGCCGGGAATTATGGGGGGGGGGGGGGGGGGGCGTGCTCGGAAAGCAAAATGAAACGGGACAAATCCCTTGTTAGTGTTTGACTCGGGATGAATTAATGTACACAAACACGACACGCTGGAGGAAATAAACACAAAAACACACACATGCAGGTTCACACAAACTAGAAAACTGCTGTTCCTCCTGCTGCTGAACCTCCCACACACACACACACACACACAAGGTAACACACACAAACAAGGTAACACACGCATACACACACACAAACACACACACACACAAACAAACAGGCCTTTCAACCGACTCGCCCTCATCACGGAAAAACATTGGAAAACAAATCATGCAGGGTAAAGCAAAAAGAGGGGGGGGGGGGGGGGGGAGGAGGATGACTCTGAATCTCTGAGATGAGTTTGTGTTTGGGGGTGGGGGGGGGGGTGCACATGAGGAAGAGGAGGAGAGGAAGCAGAACGGAGGGAGGTGAAGAGAGCAGCAAATGAAGTTTGGCTGCTGTCTCTGTGAACGCTGCTACCAGCTGCTCGGGTCACAGCTCCTGTTGGGTCACCGGCCGAGCCGCCTGCAGTCACGTGATCTGCTCAGAGCACACGCACACGCACACGCACACGCACACGCACACGCACACGCACACGCACACGCACACGCAACACAGCCTCTCTCTGTAGTGACGATGGCAGCGCTGACGATGTTCTGAACGATCATAAATCTTCACGCCGTTAATGAGACGATAATATTCATCACTGAGGATATTGATGATGCTGCTGAAGGTGAATTAACATTTGATAAATAACGTGAATGATAACGACGACGATGAGGTTTAAGGAATCGAACACTTCCACCTGAAGCTGCGTCACAGTTTCCCGACACGCTGGTGCTCTGGACCGAGGAGAACATCACCAGCTCCCCTCAGGTTTACTGAGCTTTCTCAGTTTTTCTCTGTCTTCCTTCAACTTCTCTGTTCCGGTTTCACGCTCACAGCTCGAGCTGCTGTTTGCAGGCGGCGTGCGTTCAGAGGGAAATCGGTGAGAAAGCCACGGTCCGCTGCCGGTTCAGCAGCAAGCAGCAGACAGACGCTGCCGGTTCAGCAGCAAGCAGCAGACAGACGCCGCCCGAGAGCAGCTGAGGAGCGGAGTTAAAAATTCATCTGAACTAAAGGAGAGTGGAGCCGGGACGTGTGTTTACCAGGTGGCCACGAGCACAACCTCACGTGAAAGTGATGTCGATCCTTAACTGTGTGAAAGGCACCAACTGTTTCCTGCTTCTGAATTTAAAGATTAATAATATATCAGTGCTGATGTTAAATGTCTAAACTGGAAAAACACACATTTTAAGTTTCTATCTGCTGGTTTGAATGGTTTAAACTTCTTTGTTTGAGCTTTTAAATGTATTTAAAGCGTCTTTAAATAAAAAACTAATTCCCACGATGTCCTGATCCTGTATCTGAACTTTGTAAATACCATCACGGCTTCTGATTAATAGTTAAGTTTGTGTTTTCTGAATTACCATCAGCGTTCACCAGCAGGGGCACAACAACAGAGTCTGGCCCCTCGCTGAGAACCACTAACTAAGTTAGTAGGGCCCCCTTCCCCCCCCCCCCGAGCCCACAGAATCCCTTGAAACGCTCCTGTTCACAATGAATATGCAGGATTTTATTCGTTGTTGTATTTAAGGCAGTTTCATGTATTCATAGTATTAAACATTTGATTCCCTGCATAATCTAAAAAGAACCCGATGTAGTGTTGGTGTGGTCCGGACTGAACGCGGGTCGGGTCTGGGAGTTCTGGTGAGTTCTGGATCTGTGGGAGTCGGAGAGAGGCAGCAGACAGTTTGAGGGAACTGAGTCAAACAGAGTCCCCGGCCTCATGATTCAGTCTGATTCACTCAAATGGGTTTATTCTACATTCGGGAGCGAATGGAACACGTCGATAGAGCTTCGGGCCGATCGGGGGGGCCGGGACGCGTGGAGGTTTGAAACATTCGCGACCTTTTAACGTCCGAGACTCTGACCTTTCGGCGGCCGACCTTCCATTTGGTGAGCCTGTAATTCCTCTGAATGCCAGTGCACAGCGCCGACACGTGTCACAGTGAAATCAGAATTCGAGCCAGAGGTGTCGGAGATGTCACCTTGGAACACAAACGCTGAGCCGAGAGAGCAGACGCGACAAATCCAGGGTTTTACAATTTCAAATCGTGTCGTGTTTTTAAATGTTATCGTCAAGATTCATCAAAATCCAAAGACGGCTGACGACTGGTTCAACTGGTGATCACAGGTCAGAGGTCAGAGGTCACGAGATACTCAGAACATACCAGTGCTGCTAGAACGATCTGTTAGGAGGCTCGGGGGAACCAAGTAGAAATGAAGGACTTCTATGGGCAGAGGGATGAAATATTATATATATATACAGATATGTGCTGAATTGTTCTAGATATTTGATGAATGCAGAATCTATTTTTGTGTCAGACTCCCGTCTTCCATCAGCAGACCCCCCCCCCGGTTTGTCCTTGTCGTGGTGACAGAAGGTCGTGAGTCTTCAGGCCAACGCTGCACTTTGTGTTGTCACTTGATTGTCACCCACAGTCTCAACACACACACACACACACACACACCACACACACACCCCCCACGTTCTGAGGTGTGGGTCAAAAAGAAAAGTGTTTTTCAAAGCCTCAGACACAACTGGAAAAATCTAAATATCTTCAATAATATGAAATATCTTTGTAATGTGTATCTCTGGTTATGTTTACACGCCTGTCTGTTGGTTTGTGAGCAATATTACACAAAGATTACTGCACAGATTCCCATGAAACTTGGTGGACAGAGATGTGTGTAATGGATCAGGTTACAACTCGTTAAATGTTATGTGGATTTGAAACAAGGGGGGGGGCGGATCCAGGACTGATATTAATGAGTGTGTGTAATTTGATGCAGATGGAAAAAAAACGTGGATGTAATGAATTTAAATGTTGATCCTTGGCCGAGTGTTATTCTAGTTATCGTTGTTATTGCCCAAAACTTATACCACTACTACACCAACAGCCGGAAATATAAACAACACAATAATGTTCAGTTCAAAACAAAGTTAGAAGCTTTTTGACTCGTTCCCTTCGCTGTTAAGTCGATTAGGATTCATAACACAGGCGTTGTATCTTAAAATCTAGTTATTACTGGTTTCAGACCCAGTGTTTTCCATAGATGCAGGCGACTGAGCAGATGTAGAAACTTCTGAAAGCTCCTTCATCACGTTCTGAGCCAAACGCATGGTTCCCGAGCCCAGTTCGGCCAGAAGGCTCCACTTTAAATGACCATCAGTCAAAATCTGAGCTCGCAAATTCAGACACGAGCAGCAATTTGGAACAGACTGAATATATTTGTGCCCGGAACCTCGAGTCTTTTCATCAGTGCCGAGTGATTTAATTCCAAAACATCGTCTAGAAGCTATACAGGGAAATATAATTCTTCATCTGTGATGAATTATGGGGATTGTGAAAGAACAAATGTTTCCATCATCGAAAGTTTGTCAAGCTGTAAATTACACGAGTCTGTGGCTGAGCAGAGAAAAGCTACAGACCTCAAACTTTCACTCTTACACGTTTTAAACTCTTAATGTTTAAATAAAACTTTAATGTGATAATTGAGTTTATACATCCTCTTTACGACCATGTTGCTTTTATCCTCTGGTTTTTAAAGAAATCACTTTCTATAGAAAGTGATTCTACTTCTCACTTTATAACATCAGTAAACATTAAGTTGAGTTCATGTTTCAATCTCTAGTTTCAAGTCTTCTTCAAACAGTTATGATCATTTAGAGTCAAACAGACCATAAAGCACTGGATGTATTGGGGGGGGGGGATACCACAGTGTGATTGACAGCTAGTACCATACGTCACGCTGGGTTGACATGTTAAAAGTAAAAGTGATTTCCTGGATCAGCCTGTTTCTCTGCTTCAGGCTTCTCTCTCCACCCCGGTTCAACGTTTACCCTCCACGAGGTTTCATGGGAATCGATCCTGTAGTCGTTGTGTAATCGTGAAGAAGAACTAGTGACGTTGGCAAAAAGGTTCTTTTCAGATTCTTTTGGTCAGAACGAAAGGAACCCAGTTATTGGAGCCGTTGCTGCTTCGCTCCGAGGTGAAGACGCTCGAACAGAAACAGCCTCAATCAAACACTTCAGCTTTACGTCCTTCAGCTTATTGAGGATTACGTCAGTGTCACGGTTTGAGGCCAATTCCTCACTTTGGAAATTAAAACACAAATGAAGTAATTTTCTGTTGTTTAGGAAATGGAGTGGAAAGCTGAGGGCCTCCGTGTGTGTGTGTGTGTGTGTGTGTGTGTGTGTGTCTGTGTGCAGTTGTTCATCACAAAGACACAAAAAGACGCCTGCTGCTCCGTCTGATTCCTCCCGGTATGAAACAGGAAGCAGCTCTGACCCTTTTAACCAAATCACAATTACTAAACTCGTCATTGCATCAACTGGGAAAACGATCTCAGATTATTGTGGGTTTCAATCGGGCTCATTTCCTGAAGCGATTATCGCGCGGTGATAATCCTGTGATTGAACGTCTCACACTAAGCGACTGCTCTGATGCCGAGAGGCTCCCGAGGTCACACGGTGACTGATGAGGCCGAGGTGATGAGAATTATCTGCGGCTCTCGACGGTTTATCACAGATTACAGCCTCAGGTGTCACGGGGGGGAGTCGCCGTGGACAACATCCACCGTCCGCCATCAGATAATGGACTTCTGATGGCGTCTCCCAAAACTGCGGAGCTCACACTTTCTGAGTCGATGCCGATCGATGGGAAGACATCAGATGTTTGTCGAGGTCGCTCGCACTTCATCCAATTCTTTTCTCTGCGACAGAAAATTAGGTGGATCGGAGATTATCTCGGCGGCGATAATTCCCAGCGCGACGTGACGAATCCGAGCTAAATCCTCTTCACAGCCACGACAACTGGGAGTGTGATAGGATCAAGCTCTCGCAGAAAAAAAAGAAAGAGTGGATTGAACACAGCTCCCGCTGCCGAGACGATACAATAAAGCGTAAGACCCGTGTGAAATGGTTTTCAAATTAGCATTGAACAAACACACTGCCGGGCTGATGACGGTGCAATCAGATTAGTCACAGACTGGGATTACACCAGTGTGTCCTCCACACAAAGATCATTTCCCCCTGGACCAGTAGCACGGGACGAACCTGGGGACCGAATCAAACCCACACTGGGAAATCGGGAGGCTGAGTCGCACACACACACACGTGGACGTTCAACTTGGATCAGGTATATGAGGAATTTTCTGTTTCATGTGTTGTGGGTTTGTACGGCTGCCGACTTGGACAGAGTTTATTAATAACACAATAAAGAAGTAAAGCTGATTGGCTCTTTCTCATCATACTGCAGGTATTTAGATCACCTGATCGTAGATATTAGTGTTCTACACATGACTGATGTTTTGCATCAATATCTCTGCATTATTTCTTAAGAAATTCACGACATTTTCTTGGTTCTTTCTTGGAACCGGCTTAAACCACGTTTCATGAAAACCGGTTCAGTAGTTTTTGCATAATCCTGCTCACACACCAACAGGAATGAAAACATAATGTCCATGGTGGAGGTAATTCAATTGATTGCAATATTATAATTATAATTAAAACAGAAAGAGAGGTTTCCTGGCTGCAGCCACATTTAGTTTTTATGTCTCTTTAGAGGAAAATCATAGATAAAACTAACACGTTTTAAGCAGCAGTCAAAAGGAAAAGATGCTTTTGAGTGAAGTGATGATCATCACAGACTCAGATGTCTGCCAGGTGTCTCTCCTCCACTTCCATAAATGTTTGGCTGATAGTTCAGACTCTTCAAACGTCCACCTGCTCTCACATCACTGTAAACGAGCTGTTCCATGAATGAACCAGTCCACAGAACATCACACCTCTCTCCCTGTGCTGCAGGAGAAAGAAGGAAAGTAAAGCTGCTGCAGTAAATACCAACGTCTGTGGAACCGCAGGAGCACGAAGCAGCAGATACGTTACAATAATCTGCACTTTTATTTGGTATTTCACCGGATTTCTCACGATCTCTCCAGCTGCGGCTCACCAGGAAGTGACTCCTCCGATCGGATCCTCCCGACGCAGAGTGTGGCGCTCGGACGGGAGCAGGGACAGCGTGACAGCTTCAACACTCGGGCGGCTAAAGGAGCTGGAAGGAGCCGACAGCCTCTTCCTCGGAGAAGCTCAGGTGGAGCTAATACCAGTGAAGACGTTAAGAACCAGCAAGTGAAGCAGGGAGCACAGCACTGAGTCCTGGCTCGGTTACAGCTGCATGGAACCGAGCCAGAGTTCTGTGTTGGACAAGACGGAACGTATGTAGAGAGCATAGGTTGAAGAAGATGCTCTTGATATTAATATTCTGATGTCGTGCCAAACGGCTTAATTCATATCTAAGCATCTGCCTCTCATGTATGTGTGTGAATAGAGAGAGCGATGAGATGGTCTACGTTATTCAGATATCTGCAATTGGAAAACTAAGGATCAACTGTTAATAATAATAGTTTATTTATATATTATATTGGAGCAACTTTGGGTTTTGGACTGTGGATCAAACAAAAGAAGCAACTTGTGTGATCTGCTAACAAATAAACTAATAAACCAACCGGACACTGGTTTCCTGGTAATCACAGACGTCTTTTAAACTCAACAGTAGAAGTTTCTTCTCCCTTCACACCGTCAGTGTTTTTACTCTCAGACTCGGCAAAACTCCTCGAGCCAGAAGAGATGATCCAGCTGCTGTCACGAGACTGTCGCCTGAAGAAGAACGACATCCCAGCATCCGTTGTTTCAGCAAACAGCCGAGGAGCCAAGTGACGGAGCCCCTGAGTGTCCTCGACAGGAGCGTGACAGTAAGTGACGTGTGCGAGTGACTGCGTCCACTTAATGCAGAGGTCAGGGTCTGAGGGACGGGCCACACTGCACCTCAACACTGAAGGGTTTCTATTTGTAGTTTTTAATCCGAGTGTCACTGTAACGATGAACCACGATATTTAATAAAACACATAAACTCAATACACGACTCAAACTAAACCTTAACTGCAGTGCATCAGAAATACATGATCCAGTGATTTATACCAGTTATGAGGGTCGTATTAACTTTCATACACTGAGTCATGACAAGTAAACTAAGTGGAATGAGGTGTGAGTCTCAAAAGTATCAAACCAACAAACTCTTTAGTTTAGAACATATGGTAATAAACCTTTATAAAGTTATTTTTTTTATTAAAACTAATCGTTCCTAGTGTGTGTGTGTTTGAAATGACTCAACGATGCAAGGACTGATTTTCCTCAGCATCGTTTGAGAAGGTATCTCCGTATGATTAACGTTTGGAGCTGATTAGTCACAGGCCGAAGGTCGAAGGTCAAGGCTAAGGGTCAACATAGAGCTAAAGAGACAGTCAAGCTCGTATTGATCAGAAAGTTCTGGAGATAAGTGGAAATAAGGAAGAAGTCACAATGATGAAAAGTCCGAAAACGATGTCATGCATAGTTAAAAGAAATTCGATTTTCGAGGTTTCCCTGCATCCTGTGGAACTAAAGACACGGACTTAATCTTATATACATCAAAAAATTATAAATAACGTTATGTCGCTATGAAGTCAGAGATGACGTCATAAAGTGTAGAAATACATTAACTTTGTGTCGTGTGTTATAAATGATGATTATTACAATATAAAAATGTAGCATGGCCTGATTACGGTATTGCAGAGCCTGCAGGTTATGTGTTGCTAATACGGAGATTTTCATGTCGTTCTTTATTATGATAAAGATTAAAATGATTCAAAAGGATAATTTATCTGATGCCCAAATAAACCTGCAGCATAAGCGCTCTCTTATATTTTATGCTCAGAGTATTATGCTGTCAAAGAGTCGGACGTGCTCTGGAACTCAGGTGACGTCCGAGAGACTTTCATTACGATTCCACCCGTGAACACACACTTCAACTGACTGGGATAGATCCACTGTGGATTGAAGCGCTTCACAATCAATGGATGTAACTGGCACTCGACCAGCAACACGGCCGAGAGCCGTCCAAGGCCGTTCCATCTGCTCCGCCTGATAAACCCCCCCCCCTCGCGCGCCCTGTTCCCCGGGTTTTCATGATCAAAGTTCGGATTTGCTTTAATTATTTCAGATCAATGTTGGCCGTGGCTACCGACGAGACCTGTGGCCAACGCTGAGGCAGCGAATAAGAAGAGGAAAAAAACAGCTGAGTCGTCCGGTGCACGCGGCGTGGCGAGAGGGGGGAGCGAGGGGGAGGGAGAGGTGTGGGCTAATGCGAGGCACCAATCATTAGCCTTAAGTGTAGCTCATTATGTTCCTAAAGCCTCTGACGACCTGAATCCCTAATTGATCTCATCCTGGCATTTAGTAACACTCAGGAAAGCAAAGGGTCGTCCGCCTCTCTGGCACCGGCTGATAGGCTGCCCCCCCCTCGCAGAGCAAACACTCGGATGGCCGAGCCGCATCACACACTCCGCTGCTCCGGGACCCACGGCCAACACGGTTCCAACACTCAAGAGATCAAAAAGTCAAAGTCACGAGTTCTGTGCGTTCACGAAAGAGATGACTGAAATATCGACGGTGCAGATTATCTGGTGAACTCTGTGTCTGTGTGCGGCGGCTGCAGCGAGTCCTGCTTCTTCTCCTGTCACGTCTCCAACCTGCTGCAAACTCAGATGTTAACAATCAGCTCCAGGTTCCTGCAGCTCATTTGATCAGTAAATGTTTTCTTTAAATTCAACGAGGAGAATGAATCCATCAATTCCATTCATGGCCAGAATAACCGGATCAAGAGATGAGCTGCTCCTGTCACTGCTGGTTTGCTTTGTGCATATCTGGTAGTACTGGTGCAGAGTCGGTTCTGAAGTGGTTTAGTCCACAGAACCTGCAGTAAAGAGCCGCCGCTGCACAAAGATCTGTTCACCTTCATTTATATTGTGTTTATATTGTTTCTTTATTTATCACTTCTACTGATGTGTATTTTTACCATCCCACTCGTCTTATCTTGTCTTATCTCACGGAAAGAACTGAAAGATGAGATGTAGAAAAACAAGCTTCACATCTTTGTGAATCAACTAAGCTATGATCATGTTCCAGTAACCGGCTGAGTCTGAGGGAACGAACACAGCCGAGCATGCAGCAGAGGTTGTCGGTTTGAAACCTGCTCTTTGTAAACAGCTTCTGTTCAACGTCCCCCGAACAGAACGCACACATCTGTCTTGTGCTCCCGTCCGACTCCACTTCCATTACAGAAATGAGCTGCAGCTCCAACATTTCCAGGAACTCACCTCCACTGTAGCAGAGCAACGGAGCCGAGAGGCCATTGATATTACACTCGGATATTTATGGTGCAAATCTGTCTCTGTCTGCTAATCAATAATGTATTATCATACATCAAGTTTTGGAAATGAACCTGCCTCAGAAGTTAATTAGTGTTGGGACGGTAGCGAACTCCGCCGGAGCACTCGGCTGTTTTTCATTGGCGACTTGAGGAATTGATGACAGGAAAAGAAATGTAGATGTGTTGTGATTTGTTATGATGGGATGTGTGAGTGATAAATATCGTCCGTGCACCTGCAGAACAAATGAAAGCGGCCGAGGGCAGCTTCATAAATAACGACGCAGCCGCTTTAATTTGGCTGAAGCAGGAGAGTATGGTAACCGACAGCGGATGATTTCTGAGAGGAGCGGCTGGCAGGGGCGTGTGCTGCGCTCACCACATTTCTGTAGTGTCCTTGAGCAGGACGATAAATCCCGGACCGCTGCAGAGAGTCTGACCTGTGACCTCTGACTGTTCATGTTCGGAGCAGCAAGAGAAAACAAACGACCGCCGCGTCCCTCGGGATCAGAGAGGATCATTGAAATCTGAATGATTTGCAATAATCAGATAATTGTATTTGCCCCACAGGGGGAAAAGTCCCGGATCCCTGTGAGACTAACATGTTTAAAGGCTTCATGTGCTGCAATGCATTCTGGTCTAGAAGCACGTCTCAAGTCAAGTCCTCATCTGGGATCTGACTCTTTCAATCCTGACACCTGAGCTTTGGGCATAATACAGAATATCTAGTTTAATGAATAATCTGCGCTCGGGAGACTCGGGTCGTTCATCTTGTTGCAGAGTGACACAACCTCCAAACTGCTGAGTCTTTGGTTTCAGTTCCTCTGAGCTTCACTCTCACGTCAAAGGTTGCTGATGCAGAACATAGTTCATGCACATAGACACAAACAGAGAATAACAGAGGGTGTCACAGAGTCGACATTCACACCGAGAGCCTCAAATCAACGCAACACGAGTCTTCATTCACAGATTGCTAATTATTTAACTACAAATACAGTCGAATAAAATAAAATGGCGCCTGAGCATTTTTCCTTCAAAGTTGTAAACAAGTTCCTTTCCAAGCAGAAGCTTCATATAAAACTCCTTCAGACTTCCCTCTCCTGTTTTAATACTTATTCAGTGACTTCAATACGAGCAGCAGGATTTCATGTTCCCCAGTGAGCGACACCACCAGAGGAAAAACTACGAGTTACTTCCAAGTTCTGACCTTCACACGAACAACCAGAGAACAGAAGCTCCTTCCTGCTCCGTGTGTTCTTGGTTCCAGCCCCAGCTTCCAATCAGCTCGCAGGAAGCAGAGTGAAGCTGCGACATGACTGTAAACACACATGACAGCCAACGCTGACTCACAAAATGGGCGCAGCTAATGGATGCCACGACTGGGAATGTTACACTGAATGAAACATCAGTCAAGGTGATGTGACACTCCAGTAAGTCGTGGTGTCACAGCGTTTCATCTCACCGTCTACGAGGAGGCTAACCTTTCGTTTAATGAACAAACCACCGGGACCTTCAGTCTCTTAAAGACTCCGTCCATGTTTCAGTCCATATTTCAGTCCTGCCACTTCAGGAGAAGAACTTTTATTCAACAATGACTAATATTAACTCCGAGTCTTCCCTGTTATCACGACTCTGCAGCTCCTGACATCCAGGCCTTTGCCACTTAAGCCAATTTAAGCAAAAGTTGACGAGACCTTCTTTAAATCACAGCATCTCAACATCGGTTTATTTCACACGCAGGTGGAGTCGGGTTTAATCTACGCTGTGATGCGCGGGGGTGTGTGTGTGTGTGTGTGTGTGTGTGTGTGTGTGTGTGTGTGTGTGTGTGTGTGTGTGTGTGTGTGTGTGTGTGTGTGTGTGCGTGTGTGTGTGTCTCCTGAACGCGTGCAGCTGCTTGTTCAAGGCCAGCTCAAGGTTACCTTCCAGGAGCAGATATAGGTGAGAAGCTCCAGGCTCAAACGATCTGTTCGTGCTGGAGACATAAATCATATATTATATTGTCCCTATATATTCTGCGTATATCTTCCCCTTGAACAGCTACTTGATGGCGTTGGGCGTAAAGATCTGTGAGAGCAGCGAGAGCGTAAGTCAGCAAAGAGGTGAATTGTTTAGATGACATGTTTGTGTGGACCGCTCGCCGTTTCCACTTGAGCGACTTAAGTGCTTTATTGAATATAGAAATCCATAGAGGAAAAGGTCACTCTCTGCACATTTCATTTGGCATGAAGATGAATACTTTGCATAACCGTGGGGCCGTCGCATGCTCATATGCAGCGTAACGATCTGTTCAAGCGACCGGAAACGACAGAGAGGTGATCAACCCGCGCTATCACGGTGAAATGAGCGGAGCACCTGATCAGAAACGGGGAAGGAACCTTTGTCTCTCTGGAGAAGCCGAGCTCCTGAAAAACCTGTGGATACTTTATTTGTTGCGGTTGCACTGCGACAAACTGAGTCTTAAAACTGAGCCGGAGCCTCGCTGCAAATCACCCCCAGCGCCCGACCCTCTCCTCGCAGACGAGAAGCAGTAAAGCCTCCGTTTCTTTACCGGCCCGAACAACGGGGACATAAATTCTGCCCGTAATCGCATCCAAATCAGTGAATTTAAATTTCCCCAGAGAGGAATTTGCGGTAAACTGTACACATGCTCCAGATTCAGCATAAAGCTCTCACACAGTCAGTGCAAACACACACACACACACCACACAAATGCACGTCTGCAGATATCCACACACACACACATGTACATGAAACTGCAGCGTTCTCAAAAGCTTCTCACCTCAGAAATTCTGCTGTTCCAACAACAAGGAAACCTCCTGCGTGGTGGAAACGCACTGAGCCAGAGCTGTCGATGGCTGTTCAAAGGCCTGTCAATCATTCTGACTGACTGATTGGTATCCCCGGTGGTCATGGTGTGTGTGCGTTGGCATTCTCTTAATGCAACGCTGACCGCTTTGATTAATCATTGCTGTCCGAGCGGCTCGATGGAAATGGCCGAGGCCTGAGGAGCATGTGTTCACCTCCGGTCTGCTCTTATTCAGATATGCTCTGAGAAATCGTGGAGTATTTTTATGTACAGCAGCAGGAGCAGGAGCGGATTGTGTCATCAATCATCCAAACGATTTGCTTTGTGTCTAATCAGCTTGTTAGCCTGCTAGCTGCAGTAGCTTGTGAACGCTGAGCACGGCTGCGTCCATGTGACGTCGCTCTGCAGCCGCTCACCGAGGATTTTAACCATTTTTTAAATAAAAACTGAAAAGAGATTCTCCAGCAACACAGGAAATGATCTTTTAAACCTCCTCACACATTTAAAGGTGATGAACGTTTCCTGCAGATCTCAATCTGGATTCTCTCCTCTCCCGCCTCGCGGTGAATAACGGCAGCGTGGAGACACAGCGAGACGGGGGAGAGAGATATGTGCGAGCATTAAATGTGAATTCATCAGGTCTGGCCCTGGCCATTGACAGGCTAATCAATGTTTAGTAATAAGGCTGAATGTGGAATGAGGTGTGGGGGGTCCGGGTCGGGACGGGGGGGGGGGGGAGAGATATCAATTAAGAAGGGAACTGCAGCGTCCAGGCCCGAGGAGCTGAGGCGGCAATATCCCGAATCTGGTTCATTAACTAACCAGTGTGTGCTGAATGCAAAGCTGCTGCAGCCACAAACAGCCGTCGCCCCTCCCGACTGTAAACGGACGCCATGTTTAATGGAAGCGAGCGAATCGCTGCAGCAGGTAAAACAACGAACGCTTCAGATCTTTCACGTAATGAATCCGAGGCCGAGCGAGGAAACAAACACGTGATGGAACGAGGCTGAAAGCCGCCTGCAGGTGGGAAGTGTGACGCAGGATCCAAACACTTTCTCTAATTACGTCGAGAGTCATTTGCATACAATAAGCATTCAGAGCAAATTGAGAAAAACAGTGGGAGCAGTGGGCAAAGTCCCAGTTTGCAGTTTGTTCCCACAGAAAAACAAGCGGATAAAATTGATATTTAGCTTCAACGCGGAGATGATGTTTGTTCATTTGTCGGCAGGATGAAGCAGAAACAGTCGAGAAGTGATTTACACCCAACGTGGTGGAGGGATGGGAACCAGTGAGGAGACCAGTACATTCTGGTGCAGGTCCAGTTACAGGGACAGATCGTTTTCATCCACTCTTCAGGAAATAATCTTGGTTTTAAAAATGTTGCTGTTGAAAATAGTTTGACATGACTATGCATAACTTATAAGCTATCCAAGAATAAGACAAAATATTAAAAAAATTACAAATATTCGAATACAACACTTCCTCATTTTGTATTGTAGCAGTTTCTGTGCTTTGATTGAGTGTTTTCAGAAATTGTTCTTCAATAGAGGACAAACTTGAATCAGTGAATCAGTCACAGTGTAAATATAGAAGTTAAAGTGTCGACTTATCATGTGAATGAGTAAATCACCTCAAACACCTCTTGCTAATATTTACGACCCCAGGAGATCAGTTTAAAGCCGCTGAAGGTCAGTGGCACTTTTCCTCCCTCTGTTTGTTAAATGTATTAAATGTCGTCTCAGTGTCCTGAGGCAGAAACGTCCAGAACCATCTGTCCCTCTGCTCCGGGTCGTCCATCTTTACGAGCGCAGCCTCGTCTCCCGTTCACCAGCTCATCATCTTTGTTACATCTCATTTTGGATGTGAGTGTTTTTAACTGTGACGTGTTGTTCAACTGTCTGAACTGAGGAAAAAACAGGAGACCGATCTGCATCAGCTCAAACCAACAACAACCAAACACAAGCTGACAACAACACAACACATTATTTGGAGCCTCCTCTTCCTTCAGCGTCCAGCTACACACACACACACACACACACACAAACACACACACATTAACTTATTCCCTGCTCACTGAGGCAACATCAACACGAGCATTTGGTCGCTGTGTGGTTTGCACGCAGGATATTTAGGAGAATGAAAAGGCAGCAGCGAGGAAAGGATGTTGCTTCCAGCCGAGAGAGAAACCGGGCCCGGTTGTTCAGAAGTAAATCGGATCGGATCGGTTCAAATCTTAAAAAATGGCTTCTTTAAAGAATACAAAGATCAGATTGCATCATAGAAAGGATTGTCATACTGGTCCCAGTAGAAGTGTGGATTACAGGTGCATTTCTAGAAAGATACTGTAATAAAACTTAAAGATGTGACCTGCTCAGGTGTTTGCTGCAAGAAAAGGTTCAATAAAAACTCAGATTAATTAATAAACTCTTTGACGTGACCCCATGTTGGTGATTTTGTGTGTTCTTCAAATAGCCTGTAGCCCACATTGTGTTGTGTTGTGTTGTGTTCTGCCATTTGAGACCACTAGTAATCCAGATCTGTTAATCTTGAAATGTTTGCATCTGGATCAGAGTGATCAATCCTAAACATCAGCACACAAGTCAAATGGGTCAGCACATTCTGGAAAGCAAAACATAGGATTTCCAAAATCCAGATCATTCTAATCGAAATTGAACCTTTTCAACAGCCGGGCCCTGGAGAACTTCTCAAAATCAACTCGTGAATAAAGGTAAAGAATGCAAAAATATCTGGCTACAGAGTAAAAACTAAGTTTGATTCTGAAACTAAGGAAATGTTCGACTCATCTGTCTGCTCCATCTGGATTTAGCCGGATGTTGGACCAGTGCAGCAGCAGCAGCAGGAGCAGGAATCACTGTTAATGGATTAATGGATTGTTTGTAATGAAAGAAGAAATCACAGCCTGGACCTGAACAGCTGATTGACTTATTGATCGAGGGAAGCAAATGAGATCAGGTTTTTTTTAACATCAAGCAAAACAACACGATTGAAATTGTTCACGTTTCTATTGATAAGAAACCAAATCACCCGTCGACTCCGTGCAGTGACGGATACGACACATAAACAAATAAACAAGAAGTCATAATAATAACTCAGTATCATCTGAAGGCCACAACCTGCAGGACTCCTCAGCCGCCTGTTGCCAGTCTGCACAAACACGCCATGAACGTCCACTAGTGGTCGCTGTTTGCTCACACACACACACACACACACACAGACACACACAGACACACACACAGGTTTTAATGCCACTCAATCCCACTCACTAGCCCGTGCACACGCAGGCGTGCACGTGAGCAACAAGACACTCGACCCACATCAACTTTGACAGGATTTTCAGCTGCACCCCCCACACACACACACACACTTCACCCTCAGGAAAACAGCTGTAATTTCACCAAACGGCTGCAGAAAAGCAATAAAAATGCAAATTCCATATGTCATGCACAACATTCCTCTCTCCTCTCCGCGTCATGCCTCCGCGATGCTTACCTGAAGAACACTATCGTTTCCCACAAATAGATCCCCAGCACGTTTAGTCGGCACATTTTGGCCAGTCTCATTTTGTTTGGAGGGGGGGCTGGCAAGGTGGGGAGGGGGGTCACACTCTTGAGAGGGGGGTGACTCCTCTCCAGAGAAAGAGAAAGAGAGAGAGAGAGAAAGAGAGAGAGAGAGAAATCCCTTTAGTGGTGGAAGAGGGGGAGGAAGAGGAGGAGAGGGGAGGGGGGCTCGTGGTTATGGTTTGGGACCTCCAAGGTGATCCGCCAATGTTCCGCTTCCTATGTGTGTGTGTGTGTGTGTTCAGATCCCGGAGTGGATCCCGGTCCCGAGCCGCGGGGAGCTCGTGGCCTCAGCGGCCATGGAATCACGTGTCCGCGCCTCCGGACCCAGAAACAACAAAATCCACAGAATCCTGGTCCTGGTTCCGGTTGGTTGGGGGGGGGGAGGAGGAGGGATGGGATGGGGAGGGGGGGACACACACACAGGGGGGGAAGAGGACCAGGAGGGGTTGGGAGGGGGGGGTGAGGGAGGGGGGGGGGGGGGGGGGGGTTGAAGAAGACACTCAATTACACCCAATTACTGTGAAGTCCAGGCTGTGCCATCCACGGCGGTGACGGGGGGGGGAAACCAGGCATATTCCTTAAACGCAGAGAAAACCGAATCACGCACAGTTTCGGGTGTCACTGTCTCACTGTCCCCGGAGCACTGGCACGCAACTGTGAAACGCAACTGTGCGCGTGTTATAATCCCCCGGTTCCGCGCGCGGAGCGGACCTACGCAGGAGTGATGCGGGCTCAGATGCGCAGCTCCTCGCTCACATGCATCCCGGTGCCGCGCTGGGTCCGTGCGTATCGGCTGCTGCGGGACTCCCGCTGCTCCGAGGGGGGGGTCTGCAGGTGGAACAAGTCAGTGTCCTCTCCTTCCGCTGCCGCTCCTGCTCCTGCTCCTGCTCCTCGCACTGGTCTCCCAGGGGCGCGCGGTAGTAGTAGTAGTAGTGGCACTTGGCGCTGCAGCAGCGACGCGCAGCTACTCCCATCGTCTGGAGCCGCTCCACTTGGAGACGCGCGGGCGCATCCGCTCCGCATCCGCTCCCATCCGGGCACCGCGTCCGTTACCGAGACAGGGGATAAATCAAACCAACCAGCAGCCCCCCCACCACCACCCCCCCACCCCCTGTTCAGCAGAGGTGCGAGTGCTATAACGCGGAGCCGAGCTGCGCGTGGGATCGATGCAGAAGAGCCGGTTCCATGGCAGAGAGAAGCGGGTCGACAATGGCTCCTGCCCGGCGCGTACACGCACACACACACAGACACACACTCACTCTCGCACAAGGTGGCACAGGCAGCAGGTCCGGGCTCCTCGCGCTCACGCTCTGTGTTTTCTTGCTGCAGTCATTTAGCAAACTCCAAAAAACGCACCTCGCAGCGCACGCACACGCCCACAGGAGCCTGCCATTGGCCCGTGCAGAGCTGAGGGGCGTCGCTGATTGGTCGGTGGAGGTGTCACTACCCGGGCACGAGCCCTGCCCCTTACGCACACATTCCTCTACAGCCAGTGCGAGGAGAGGTTTGGACTGGTGCTTTCATTATGACTCTTATTATAGATCATATACAGAGTTTAAGGTTTATTATAGTCAAACTCAAGTTTGAAATATCATAAATATATGGAGACAAAAAATAAAAAGACCTAAGTAACATAAGAAAAGTGTCATATACAAGTTGTAACTCGTGATTTAAAGTTTTCATTTATTATCTGAGAGACTCATAGTTGAACTTGAACTTCAATCCAAACATTGGACCTTCTGACATTTTATAATAATAATAACATGAATAGAATTTATTTTGGTGTTTGATACTCAAAGTACATGAGTATAACATTCACTGATATCTCAAAACTTATTATCATCTGTGACATCATCACATAAAATAATAAAAACATCTAGTATCCAATAAAAAAGAGGTTTATCCTGTTTATCTATAAACCTAAAGTGGACGTTACAACATCATGTATGATATTACTGTAATAATGTCTCCTGAGATATTACTGTTGCACTGTTCTGCACACACACACACACACACACACACACACACAGCTGCTGAATATGGATATGACGTCTTCATTAGTGTAAAGGAACAGGATCCACACCACGAGTCTCGTCGTCCATCTTTATTTACAGTCTATGATTAACAGCTATGATCCAAAAATCTTCTCTAAAAATATTGTGGAATAAAATACAATACTAAACAATCATTGAAAGATTCACGATCAGCATCAGAAATATTAGGTTTCGTTACAGTCATTCCAGCCAAGAATGGAAACATAGAAATATTAAATATATGTAAGAGTATGAAATATGAACGTATAATACAATATACAGAAAGAAGCTGGACCAGAATATGTACAAATACAACCACGATGATGAGGGTCTTAATTTTCTAAATATTATTTACTGAAGTTTACAGTCGGATACATGTTCAATGTGATTTGTTTCATCACATGAATTTGCATTTGTCAGATCATAATATTTATTCATTTCTAAAAGTAAAACCTTAATACTTAGAATATCTAAAAATATTACTTTGACATACTGTGAAATTTTATTTTAAATACAATCTTCTGCAAAAATATGGGTTATGTAAGAAGAATTTCTCTGTTGGTGACAATAACACGAGCAGAGGAGCGACATACACTGACTTACCACCCGGACAGTTTTCCTTTTATAATTCAGTGGAACGAGGGAAGTGAAAAGTGGAATGTAAAAGAAGCATGATGAATATTTAAACCATTACATCGCCATTATGGCTCTTTATGTAAATGTGGAGAAAAGTGCTGTGGTGTTTATTTATAGTCGCAGCGGGCTGTAATTGGCTTCAGTTGTTGTTTGGAGTGGGTCGACCCACCCGGCTGACCCAGCCCTGCAGGGGGGGGGGGGTGCACGTGGAGGAGGTGGGACAGCGAGAGGTGGAGCAGCCTTAACTGGAACAACAGCTGCAGAGAGGGAAACATTTCAATATACAAAGCGAATGAGAAAAACAACAGAGTCTTTATGTCTGATTCTCTCAGACTGTGTGAAAACCTCCAATTAGATTGAAATTGATGTTTGAAGCTGTTGCTAAAAATCGATGGCGGCTGAGACACAACAGAGTTTGATTGCAATAAAGAAACGTCTGGTTTAACACGACTTGCATTAGTTTGGAGGTTCGAGCTTCGCTGCATCGCACCAGCACACTGACGAGTCACTGCTGAAGAACTTTATCTAACTTCTCTGCTTGGGTGAATGTTATTGATTAGTGGGTTGTGTCCCTCAGAGTGTGGACACACAACAACATCTGTCGCTGTTATTAACGTGACACTGAGCTGATCTAAAGTGTTTTCCTTTCCCTCGAAGTGACAATATCAGACTACCAGTTAAAAAGATGCACATGCAATAGACCATCAGCTGTCGATGTATTTAATAAAGTCAATAAAAAAGACGACAACTTTCATCCAAATCTTGTTTTTTCTGTTAATTGTCCTCAACCAATTTGCCCTCAGGATTAATAACGTTGTATTGTATTGATGGACTCTGTCAAACTGACCTGAGACCTGCTGCAACAGAACATTTCCAAACCCCCCCCCCCCCACACAACGCGAAGCTGCAGCGAGTTGTCTGGTGAGTTTGCAGAAGGAAAACCAAAGAACACGAAGTCTCACAGAGCAACAGGGACGTGAGGAGAAGTTCACAGCTGAGTGTGAGTGAGGTGCAGGAGAGTTTGTGTTCCACTGAGAGCGATGACGAACGAAGAGTCCGACAGCAGCACAACGACACAACAACCGTTCTACACAACAACCGCACTGTACCGGATCTGATTGATTCACCAGTGTGTTCACATGCAGTGTGTGTTTTCCTGTTTCCTGTAGCATTATCATGTACCTTCCATTAAGAATCATCCAATTAACTGTTGGTCGCCGTCCGGCAGCAGGTACAGATACACTCCAGTGTCTCGGTACATTAATCTACTGCTAAAGGTCGTCGGGTCCACGCCGACCGTCTTCAGAGGAACCGGAGCATCTTTCATATCAGAGCAGATAATCGATGGCAGAGTCGCAGGACGAGTGGATCCGACACAGAGAGGAGATCAATCTACGGTGAGAGGACGACCAACGGAAACAGGCCTCTCACTGTTTACACCTGCAGGGAATGTCCGTGCTGGAGATCTGAGGTTTTTATATCAGACACAAAAAGGAGCAAATAAAATATAGATTAAAAAAAGTTATTGTTCGGTTTTGAACCGTCGCAAGGTGAGAATTTTAATTCACTTTGAGCCTGAGTCGGTTTCAGGTTCTGCTAAAGGAGACATTTACAGACCCAGTTCCAGGGCTCGTAGATGTTAGCTTGTAGCTATTAGCTTGTAGATGTTAGCTTGTAGCTGTTAGCTGTAGCTGTTAGCTCGTAGCTGTTCACCTGTAGCTGTTCAACCTGTAGCTGTTAGCTTGTAGCTGTTAGCCTGGTGCACATCTGTCCCAGACAAGGTGAAGCTGCTGAGGGGCCTGAGCTCATTCTTTCCCCTTGATACTCGTCTGGCATCATCACACACACACACACACACACACACACACACACACACACACACACACACACACACACACACACACACACACACACACACACACACACACACACACACACACACACACTCAACCTTGACATATAGCATGGCTGCCACTGGCAATCACATTAAGAGGCACATTTCTTCATATTCACGCGGGACCACATTTAGCAATCTGCTTAATTTAGCCGGACTGATACATTGGACCAGTGCTCTCCCCCCCCCCTCTCCTCCTCCCTGTCTTTATCTTTGTCGTCCCTCGTCCCGCTTGTCGTCTTCTCTCTCTCGTGCGTCAGCCGTCCTTGAGATGGTCGGCCGGCCGCCTCCACGGTTGGTTGAAATGTCAGACATCCAGAATGACCTGCGGCTACCGGCTCTCTGCTGCTGGATCGGGTCCTGAGCCCGTCCGGGAGTCGGGGTCTGTGTTCAGGCAACAACCAACAAGAAAGAACAGAAATATCATTTTGTCCGTTTGATATTTGGTCTCAAATAAAAGAAATAAACCCTTCAGCCCATGAACCGAGGTAAACCCACGTGGAGCGATGTCTTCAACCTCTCTCGGGAGTTGGCTTGAAAGTCAAGGCCAGTTTTGTTTGGTGTTGATAGACTCAGTAAGAATAGAGACGGAACTTCCACTGGAGAAATTCATCATCCAGTAGTGCACATAACGTGTTTGCAAGAGTTACATATATGTACGAGTAAAGAAAATCTATAACTACACCTGTTTATGTGTTTCATATATGTGCATGTAGCTTGATTTTACATCTGTTTGCATGAAAACACTTTTTTAAACGATGGTATTTATTTTGTCTACTTTTATCCAACAGCTTTGGTTGTCTAGAAAGAGGCTGTGAAATAAAATATCATCCTTATTAATATTATTAAACATAGAATAGATAGATACTAATTTATAACGACTAAAGACAAAAGTTATCCGGATCATACCGGTCGTCACTGAAAACAAAGAACTTGAACTGAACTTTTTAACACAGAGTTTTGTGGCAGTTCTTTTAAAGTAGTGGTTTCAGACGTGGGATGTTTGTTTTCTACGCGACTGAGCTGCTGCTTGTCGTCCTGTAATAAATCTGTCAACTGTACAAAAGTAAATCAAATCCTCCGGTGCTGACACGCACCACGTATCAGTAAAGTGAATAAAAACACAACTCATGTCGACATATTTGTCTCCTTGTGCAGCGAATTGTGTGATTTGAAAAAGCTTGAAGATCAGAAGTCAAGATCGGTGGAAGATACGAAATAAAACACTCGGAAGAAAACAACTGTGGTTCGTCTGTTGTTGGGAGAATAAAGTGTGAAACTCCACATTTCACCCTGTTCACAGCAGAATGAGGAGATTAGTTCAACACTTGGTTCTTTGTTGCTGTGCTGAGATAAAGAAGCGTTGAAGTGTTGTGCAGTTTGACGCCGAGCCGCTCGTCGCTGGCTTCCTGCTCTGTGGTGATCAGAGGCTGCCGAGCTGCGGCTGCTGAAGCTGATAATTGGCGATGAGCTACAAACCACCTCTGCTCTCCGTCTCTGCTTTAACGATCCAGCTTGGTTTGGGTTTCATCTCCGCGCTCCTCTTCGTCACGTCCCATCAGCTGAAGTCGCACCGACCAACCGGAAGGCAGGTTACCACAGGTTAGTGGCAGATCAAGTCCAAATCTGTCGTTAAGGAAAGACAAAGACTCTGAGAGGCTGAGAGGCTGAGAGGCTGAGCAGGTGGAATCTCTTTCACCTGATGAGACCTGAATGTGTTAATAGATGCTCTTAAAGAAGAGTGTGAGGAAAGGAATGGGGGACACGTGCCCATATCTGTGTGTGTGTGTGTCTTTGAGGAAGATCATGTTCAACGGCGACAGTCACAGAATCGCAGGTCGGTGAAAAACGGAGCGTCCTCTGGTGCGGACTGGAAACAGAGTCCGTCTCTCAGGACGACGGGACACTGACGTCCTCTGTGTCACATTGAAGACAGAAATACCTGAAGCACAAACACACGAGGAGAATCTATAACGGCCGCACAGAGATCAACAGACAGTGGATTTAAATGCAGATTCACCAAAATAAGAAGGTGTGTTAACACACCGAGCTGTATGTTAATGCTCCAAAGCACGAGGTGTACGTTCATTGGTCTTGAGTCCAAATCGCCTTTCTCTAGTTTGAGGGCAGCAATAAAAGTTGCTGCACCAGATGCACGATTCTAACGAGTACGTACTTAGTCTCTTAATTAACTGTGTTGTGTGTGTGTGTCATGGAATAATCCATCAAAGTGTCGTCTCTCATTCCCTTTAAAAACCAAGTGTGCACATAGTTTTCTGTTATAGGGACAGATTTGCCAGATTTCTGCAGAGGAGACGGATCTGATCATGCAACTCATGTTGTGTACTCGTGTTGTGTACTCATGTTGTGTACTCATGTTGTGTACTCATGTTGTGTACTCATGTTGTGTACTCATGTTGTGCACCTGAGATGAGCCTTGAAATAACAGTGAATACTGAAACACTGACTTTTTGTTTCTGCTGCCTCAAGATAAAAATGCATGAAGAATGCACCTGACCTCACGTCCTTTTAAGACCAACACGACCACTGGTGCTCAGTACTTTTACTATTTACACTGGAAGGGAACTGGGAGAGCACCCAACTCCCCCAAGGTTAACACCCTATCTCACAATGTTAAAGGAAGGGGAAACATTCATCAAATCTGCTTCCACCAGATTTCACAAAGTGGAACCTGCACCACAGTTTGTTTCCTTCCTCAACGTCCACGTGTTGGACGTTTAAAAAAAGACTATGTGACCTTTACTTCCAACCTTTAAGAGCCGCTGACCCAGTTTCAAAATGTTCATCCCTGAAATAATAAAAAACAACCCCCTCAGATCCTCTTCTGCAGTTAAAGAAAAGCAGGCGGGGGTTCAGCGGCACCTTTCCTGCAGGAAACCATCCGTTCATCTCGCTCTCTATTGAGATTAATACCAACGGGGTCGCTCCACTTTGTTCCTGAGGAGAAAAATGCAGTTGTCAGTCGCCCTAATTGCGCTCTCATGGTGCATGAGGGCCCTGCTGAGTTATTGAGAGCTCCACCAGGAAAATCATGATCAACGAGCAGCAGGGGGTCCTGACGCCGCACTTCACACTCTGCTCTGTCGGGTCGGGGGGGGGGGGGGGGAGAGAGAGGGATGGGAGGGAGACAGAATCCAGACATGTGAGAATGCAAATGAGGGGAAAGACAATTTCATTATTATTAATGAGACTTCAATTTATTAGATTGTGTTTTGTTGTGTTGTCACATTTCACACTCTATCGAGAGTTTGTCCAATCGATCTTTGAACGAGGTTTTCTGTTGTGGCAAATGGGGATAAAGTGAAAATATCAAACTAATCTTCCACAAATCACGTTCAAACAAGCTTTGTGTTACATTTGGAAAATGTACTCTGGAATGAAATGAAAGGAATGAAATAGATTTTGGACCAATATGAGGAAAGCAGAATAACAGTATTTGTACATTTGCACAAGATGATTAGTTAAAACCTTTAAAAGCTTTTTCATGATTAGCGACGTTTGCATCCATCCATTCATTTTCAGCTGAGTCAGGGTTCCGGACATTCTTCTCCTCAGCTTCTCTTGGGGGGTCCGGAGGTTTCCCCAAATACAAAACATGCTAAAAGTAGTTAACGATACACAGAAGGACAGAAGAGGGTACGACCACGCTAGCAGCTCTGTGAGGTGCTGCTTTGATCACCAACATGTATTAAGCCGATGTTAAGAAGGTAAACCCAAGTTCACTATTCACACAACTTCACCATGGAGCTGCATCGCTCATCATTTGATCTTAACTCTTTCCTTCCACTTTCTGTCGCTCCCTCAACCAGTAGAATAAACTGCAGCTGCTAACTCCGTCTGCAAACACAGACCAGGCACAAGTAAGACTTTAACTTTAAGGACTGAGCTTTTACTCATTGAAATCAAAGTCAAAATAGATTAAACATTCATGTGCAAATGACCTTTTCTTCATTTTTTTCCCCCAGTCATTTACTCCACGTGATTAACTATTGATTAAAACGTAACGTGCGTTTGTCCAGCTTGCCGAGGCAGCGACCCGGCGGCTCTCTAACAGGCGTCGGGTCACAGAACCATATGCTCACAGGTGCAAATATCATCAAGGCTTTAAGCAGCGGACAGGGAGGTAAGCCTTAATCCCACACGGGAGGAAACAGAGAGCACACACACAAGTGCACACTTGGAAATGCACATCCCTCTATATAAAACAATAAGGCTTGAATATACTGCATGTACAGTAAACTTCCACACACACACACACACACACTATGCATGGACGTATTCACACACTTGCGTCTTGTGGAGCAGGTAATTCCCATGGTGTCCCGAGCCAGAACACAAGATGACCTCTAATTTAAAAATTCAATGCGCCATGTTAGACAGCATGAATAATGCACGAGGCCGGTCTGCTTGTATTATTGCCAGGAGGAGGATGCAGTTACATTTCCCTCAGGTGCTCAAGAGCTGGAGAGTAAAGGAGAAGAAAAGAAATAATAAAATAAAACCTGGTGGGATGATGTACTGGGAGTTTGGTGGCTGACTGGGGAGCGGACCTGGACGTGGGTCTGTAATTGTGCGGCTGTTTTCTTGCTTACTGCGGGACGAGGTTATTGCTTGATAAGGAGTTAATTAAAAAAAGATTGGAAGTTTTTACTCGTGACCTTTTATAGCTTTAAATGTTTTGCTGCTTATTTGAAACAGTGATAATGTGTCTTTGGCCTTTTAGCTTTGCTGCCTGCAGAATTTCGCTCTGATTAAATGAAGTTTTCTTTGGAGGATTGGTCTTAAAATAGCCAGAACACTTTGTGGGTTTTATTGTTCTGTGTACGTTTCCACCGGCGCTGACGGCGTGTGTCCTCGTTCCTCTGTCACCATTTTCACTAGTTTCAAAATAAAATTGTTGCCTCCTCCTCTTCTGCTCCTCGGGTTCACACAAACAGGTCTCAGGATTAGAGAGAAGAGGGAGATACAAATATTTACTTCTCCTCATTCTGTTGTAAATGATGTGCATGAATCTTAATTTACTCCTAATGACACATACAGGACCCTTGTCGTTCCATCTCAACCTGTTAATGGATAATAGTAGGAATACAGATGCTTATAATCTTATTATGATCAAACTTTATTGAACCACGTTGAGTTCACCATCTGGGCCGTTAATGAACTACATGAAGTCATAGATCATTTCCCTTTAGTAGTCCTTGATTTAAAAGGCGGGGTCCTTTTTAAATCAAGGACAACTAAAGGGAAATGATATATGTCAGGCCACTTATACAAATACAAGCAGATACAAGCGGTCAAAGTGAGTTTTCTCCATCAGGCGTCTGGGCTCAGCTTCAGAAACAGGGTAAGGATCTCAGACATCCAGGAGGAGCCTGGAGTAGAACTGCTGCTCCTTCAAAGTGGACTGTGGAGGAGGTTGAGGCATCTCATCAGGAGGTTTACCAGGAGGACACCGTGGGGTCGACCCAGAGCTCGCTGGAGGGACTACATGTCAGGGCGTGGCTGGGGACAGGGACGTCTGGAATACCCTACATGGTCAGTTACCTCCGTGACCCCAGCTTGGATAAGTGGAAGACCATAGATGGATGATGGATGGATGATGGATGGATGATGGATGGATGGACCTGTCAGCCAATGTCACATCCTTCCCCTAACTGTCAGTAAACTAGTCAAATAGTTTTAAATTTTCTTTAGGAGAATTTGTTTGTTTGTTAAATTTGTCCTTGAATTCCTTCATGCACAGAAAGAAAATACGTTTTTCAGCATGAAGCTGTTTCTTAAGATCTTAAGTCTTTGGAGGTGAAGTAATGTTCTCTGTCTTTGAAAACACTGAGTAGAAGGTCGGACGTGGAAATTAAAATAACAATTTATTATGAAAAAAGGCCCAAACTATCAAATTATATATTGTCTAAGAATTGCAAAAAACCCAAAGTTCAGTAAGAGAAGATGAGTCTGAGGATTAGAGGAATACATTTGAGATTCTATAAAGTTACCGTTCCACATTGTGATCACTGTAGATGTTGATCTTGGACAGGATGAGTGTCTGAGATATAAATATGTACTTTCAATCATATTTTCATCATTCTGTTTTCATTTACTCTCAAAATGACACATACATGAACCTTTGAATTCCATTCTGAGCTGTTAATGGATAATAGCATGAATACAGATAATGTTATTATGATCAAACTTTATTGACGTGATATAAAACATCCACAGATGAGTTGTTTAAGACAGAAATGTGTGAGGTGATATATAATTATATGAGAATCACCCTCAGGAACATAATTTTCCTTTGTGGATGAAAAATAATGACAAATGACAGATCAATGTGAAGTGAACTTTGACCTCGTCCGCGTCCAGAGCGGCTTCCCCCCCGCGCACGCGCCTCTCCGCCCCAGGGTTGTGTGCGAACCTGCCGCTGATTGCAATCACGAAAGCGGGTCAAAGCAACAAACGGTCGCTTCCAGTGAAAATGTACAGAAAACAGGATATAGGCTATGAGTCACGTGATGCAGAAAGAAAAAAAATCATATCGCTCCGTTTGGGTTTTGCTTTGGCAACGTTGATGAAAAGTGACACAGAGACGAGCAAACAATGTTCGTTATCTCACGGCACCGAGGAGAATAAATATAAACCACAGTTTTAAAAAAAAGAAAGTCTAATGACTTCACGTCCCCAGTGACATTCTTGTCCTCCTCTGCTTGTCTGTTTCTTTCAGCGGGCCGGGCCAGGTTCTCTTCCTTCAGGCTCATCCAAAATAGCCCAGCGAGGAGTTACATCACATCCTGTGGACGCCGAAGCCCCGTCCAGCCCAAACGAGCTGCTCTCTGCAGCCGGGCGCACAGGGACCAGATAAAGGTTCAGCCAGGAGACGCGAGGCGGGAACATCTGGGCCGGCCGCCTCGAACGATAAGAGTTAGTGGATTCTCGTTTCCTGCACTGAGGCCTGGCGGACGTTGGGACGATAGCATGAACGTCTTGTGACTTTCTGATAAAGGCTCATTTCTGCCTCTGAATCCGGTTCAGCTGCCTGCAGCAGAGAGACTTGATTTATAGCTGAGCAGTGGATTCCACCTGTTGACTGCAGCTGCTGCACCACCACCTCAAAACTAATATACTGTTCATTATCAGGGCGTCGCTGTGTGGTTGTTCACTGCGTTTCTCCTCCTTCGTCTGGAGGAGACGGAAAGCAAGAAAAGAAAAGACTGAAGAAAGACAATATGTAAAATACACTCTACCAACATTAAAAGAAGCTAACTTTGGTTTATATATCTATTGTAACAGCGGTATTGAGGTAAATTGGATTGTTAAACTTCTCAAACTGCAGACGGACGACCAAAAATCTGTTGAGGGATCCAACGAGTCTTTTGACGTCCAGATCATCTAAACTTCCTCCAACACCGAAGGTCTGGCAGAAAATTGGCCAAATTCTAAATAAGAAATCTAATCAAATGTGGTGAAACTCTATTTCCCCCGAGGTGCATGTGTGAATTTCTAAGTGATTCTCTATTTTGTGCAGACTTGGCAGATTTGCCTTCCCTGACCAACGCTTTGAGGAAGCCTGAACTGAACTGTAACTCAGATGTGAAGCTCAGAGGCTGCTGCTGTCGGTAAGAAGTGTTTCTGCCCGTTTGCTCTTTGAGTTAAAGTGTCCTGTCATTAAAACGAATTCTGTGCATCAGCTGAGACACGACTAAGACTTTTAAATTGGTTCTCACTGTTGCTTCTTTTCTTTTCGCACATCCCAGCATTACTTCGATTAAGCCTCCTGTTGGAAATGAGGTGTCAAACCAGGAAATGCCTTCCACCACAGACGAGAGGATCGGATTGATCTCAGGTCAGTTCAGTTTGTCTTCAACCAGCGGACGACTGCTGAGGTCGGACGCAAGGCAGCTGGTGAGATGCACGTATCGATCGGAATATGCACAGCTGCTGACCTCAGGCTTGACACAGCTGATGGGAGATGTGTGTGTGTCTGGTGTGCGTTATATGCACGTTGACTGACAGGAAGGTCCGTCAACATTTTGTGTGTTTCTTTATCTCTTAGTTTAATCCTTGGTCTTTATTTTTCTTTATCTTTATCGTACTATTCTAATAATGAAAACAACAACAAACACACTCATGTCAGTCCAACAGCACATGTTTCTGGTAAGTTTGTTTTTAATCATCCATTCAGTTCTTCCTGGGTGATCACGAGGAGTTCCCTGGTTGAATGGGATTCATAATCCCTCCAGCTAGTTCTGGATCTACCCCGGGGTGTCCTCCGGATCAGATCAAGATAAGATCTCTTTTTATCTGAGGGAGCAGAAGTTCTACTCCCACCTCGCTCCAGATTTCTGAACTCGCCCCAGACACCCGAAAAGGGTTGTACTCACGATCTCATTGTTTTGGTCACTACCCAGAACTCGTAGATTGACCTCATGGCTCAACAGTCCGGTACAACACCTACATTACTGCTGGTGCTGCACCGACCCACCGACCCACCTCTCCATCGTTCACTCCATCTTCTCCTCACTCGTCCACAAGACCCTGAGGTACTTTATGCCTTCATGTTGGGGCAGCGACTCCCTCCAGCCTGGGGAGGGCAAGCCTCTGTCTTCAGGAACAGTGGATTCTGGACCCACGGCCTTGGACCTGGAGAAGCTGCCTCTCATCATAACCCCCCCCCCAGTCTGCACTGGAGGTCATGGCCTGATGGAGCCAACAGAACTACATTGTTTCCCCCAAAAGCTGGGATGCAATAGAGTGGAAGATTATTATTTGCAGCCTTTGGTCCCAATGAAGCAGGTTAATATGAAATGTGCTTTAATTGCTGTTCTGCCGTAATGAAAGAATAAATCATGGAGATGTTACAACTGGTTTACAACTAGTCCCCCTCATCCTGGTTTAATTAATACTCTGACCTAAATGTTTGAAGCATCTTGTTTTGGTATTTTTAAACTATTGTGGACCCTTAACTGTGTCAGAGTTAATGCTTTGTTCTGCCCGCTCGGCTACACAGCGCCGCAGATGTGACCGGACATTTCTAATTCTGCTTTGCATGGTTATAATTGTCCGATTACTTCTGGTTTTCTGGGTCAGACCTGTTTTTCTCGTGGTTAAAACAACACAGCAGCAGCTCTGGGTTTATCATAGCCAACATCTGCACGGCAGATCTGTCCGGCCCCGTGGTGTATTCAGCTAAATTACAACATTAGGCCACTGACTTCTGGGACTGTGTGTGCAAGACATGTGGAGTTTATGAAAGCAGAAATGATTCGTTCCTCCTCCCCGTCGTCCTCAGCTCCTCGTCCTCCCTTTGTCTCTCGCTCTCGCTCGCTGCCTCTCGCTCTCTCTCCCGTCTCCTCTGTATTGTCCTGCCCAGCTGTATCCCCCCCCCCCCCCCCCCCGGGCGGAGTGAACAGATGTAGCTGGCGTAGAGGAAGAGGCCGAGATGAGCCACCGAGACCCGGATGCTGCAGATCTGACTCTCAAATACTGAAGTAAAGTAAATTTAGGGAAACATGAAAACAGGAAAAACAAATCCTCTGTGTGCTCGTCGTGAGTCATCAGGACTCTTCATCCTCCTCCTCCTCTTCCTCCTTCTCTTCTTTGTACTTCACAGGACCTTCTGTGTGTGTTTTAACGTTTCCTTTCATATGTTAATATTTGTCAGGAACTCGTTCTTTCTCTAAACGGTATTTTGTATTTTCCAGTGTTTCTCTTCATGTTGCGATGTTAATATTAATTTTGACCGAAGGCCAATTTTTTAAGCAGCCGCCTGAATGGATTTACTTTCTAATGTATGGAGACGCTGGAATGCTGTTAAATAATACATAGACGTTCACACACGTTCACACACATTGAACACGGCTGTGTGTGTGTCTGTGTGCGCATAACATGTTAATGTAGTTGCACCTACAGCATGTGTGTGTGTGTGTAAACACTGTGTATTTACATGTGTGTATTTACATGTGTGCATTTGACTTGTGTGATTAGCTACAACCAGGCATCTTGTTATGAATGCTAATTTCTATTTGAAAAATAACAATTTGGTTCATGATTAAATTTGTAAAACTACAGATAAACACTGAAACTATGATTTTGCTAAAGTGATATATCGGACAACAGATTACACAGATTACTGTTTAGAATCAGTACAACGAAATATGGACCTGAAACTTGGTAGATGTGGTTTTCATACGTAAATACTAAAAATAAATGAAAATATCATATGAAACTACAATCAGTTCTGTCAAATATCCTCGTGGATCTAATAACACTGATTGGGTGAAGTATCATCGTTTCTGTGTTTTCTAACAGAAGCTCTCGGACTCAACGTTGTTGATTTTTGATCAAAATATATCTGTGTTCCTCTGTCGTAATGCGAACAGGATGTCTGGTGTGTTGTTTGTTGTGTCGTGACTGAGTCATCTGACGTAATGTGTCATGTGGTGTGTGTGTGTTTGTGGTGTGTGTTGTTGTGGTGCGTTTTCGTGTGTGTGTGTGTCTGCCTGGTTCTGATGTTCGCATCAGTGAGTGTTTGTACGATGATGGATTCCTCACTGAGTCGCTCGCATGCCAAAGACGACATACATCCTCCCTTCGCACCACATCACAAACACACACACACACACACCACACACACACACACACACACACACACACACACACACACACACACCACACACACACACACACACACACACACACTTTTGCAAATGCACTCTGCACATGTGCATCTACTATCCCTCATTCTGTGTCTCTCTCTCTTGTAACTCACTCACACACTCACTCACTCACACACAAATACACACACAATTTGCTCATTTATATACACAAAAACAAAACACATTCATCACTCACACACACACAAAACACATGCACACACACAAACACCACTTGAATCATAATTCAGTGCTGTTGTTACAGAGGAGGACTCATGACTCTTGAAGCAACCACACACACACACAGACCCACACAGACCCACACGACACACACACTGTGCAGTAGCCCAGCACCTCACAGGTTAAACACGTTGTTGCCGAGCAGCTTCACTCACTGACTCGTTTAGAATCTGTATTCAGGAGCTGGGCCGCTCGGTGCAGCCGCCTCTCTCTCCTGCTCCACCCAAATCATTCGGTTTGTTCCAGCTCCACTTTATCAGCCGCAGCTTCGACAGGACGGCCGAGGTTCTGTCTGTTACTGGTTCTGACCCGTTTGTGTGAATTAACCTCGCACATCATTACAGACGTGGAGAGCAGCGTCTCCTCTTTAACACACATTCAATTGTCCTGATGATCTGCTTAGTTTTGGTTTCACATCTCACAAAAGAATTTTGTCTGACGTACGAACGTCCTGTCGTCATCACCGGCTGCGTCGACCCATACTGGACTCTGATTGGTTCGTAGACGGGGGTGTGTCTGATGTCAGCGTGTTGTCATTTGCACAGAGACTAGAATTAATGTTTGAATGGGGAAAATTTATGTAGCGGCTCATTTGGTTGCCACGGTGACATCAGTACGGTATTACCACCAGTACTACAGTACTGTGGAGTACTACAGTACTACAGTACTCCACAGTACTACAGTACTCCACAGTACTACAGTACTACAGTACTCCACAGTACTACAGTACTCCACAGTACTACAGTACTACGTACTCACATACTACGTACTACATACTTCACATACTACAGTACTACAGTACTCCAAGTACACAGTACTACAGTATTTCCGCTACTACTTACATGTCTTCCCCTTTCTATCATCCAATGACTTCCTCTGGTTCACTTCATATCGTCTGGTACTGCAGCTTGCTTCTCCTCTTCTTCTTCTTCTTCTTCTACTGTTTAATTCATCTCTACTTCCTGTGATCGGTCCCAAAGTCCAAACTATCCAACTAAGTGTTTTCACTCTGGAACAGAACCATGGTTCAGTTTGATCCAGACCCAGAACCCCTCTTCTGCTCTGAGGAACCTTTCACACCTGAACTAAAGGTCTGCAGGTAGGTGTGAAAACGCCTTCACGCTCAGTTTTCAGTTTATTAGGTTCATCTAGCTCAGACTTATTCGTCTCCGGTAATTAACCAACACATTAAGTGAAATGGTCCGATGATTCCAGATAAAACTCATCACTCACTAAATCTACATGTTTGACAGCAAGTTCAGAACCTTTGGTATAATTAATTAATCATAATTATTAATTCATGCATTTGAGGACTGATTGCGTCACAACAGGGCGACGAGGCTGCATCGTTCCGAAGGCTCCTGCAGATGCTTCCTTTCCTCCCCGAGACAAGGCTCCTGCAGATGCTTCCTTTCCTCCCTGAGACATGGCTCCTGCAGATGCTTCCTTTCCTCCCTGAGACAAGGCTCCTGCAGATGCTTCCTTTCCTCCCTGAGACATGGCTCCTGCAGATGCTTCCTTTCCTCCCCGAGACAAGGCTCCTGCAGATGCTTCCTTTCCTCCCTGAGACATGGCTCCTGCAGATGCTTCCTTTCCTCCCCGAGACAAGGCTCCTGCAGATGCTTCCTTTCCTCCCTGAGACATGGCTCCTGCAGATGCTTCCTTTCCTCCCTGAGACAAGGCTCCTGCAGATGCTTCCTTTCCTCCCTGAGACAAGGCTCCTGCCGATGCTTCCTTTCCTCCCTGAGACATGGCTCCAGCAGATCCTTCCTTTCCTCCCTGAGACAAGGCTCCTGCAGATGCTTCCTTTCCTCCCTGAGACAAGGCTCCTGCAGATGCTTCCTTTCCTCCCTGAGACAAGGCTCCTGCCGATGCTTCCTTTCCTCCCTGAGACATGGCTCCTGCAGATGCTTCCTTTCCTCCCTGAGACATGGCTCCTGCAGATGCTTCCTTTTCCTCCCTGAGACATGGCTCCTGCAGATGCTTCCTTTCCTCCCTGAGACATGGCTCCTGCAGATGCTTCCTTTCCTCCCTGAGACAAGGCTCCTGCAGATGCTTCCTTTCCTCCCTGAGACATGGCTCCTGCAGATGCTTCCTTTCCTCCCTGAGACATGGCTCCTGCAGATGCTTCCTTTCTCCCTGAGACAAGGCTCCTGCAGATGCTTCCTTTCCTCCCCGAGACATGGCTCCTGCAGATGCTTCCTTCCTCCCCGAGACATGGCTCCTGCAGATGCTTCCTTTCCTCCCGAGACATGGCTCCTGCAGATGCTTCCTTCCTCCCGAGACAGGCTCCTGCAGATGCTTCCTTTCCTCCCTGAACATGCTCCTGCAGATGCTTCCTTTCCTCCCTGAGACAAGGCTCCTGCAGATGCTTCCTTTCCTCCCTGAGACATGGCTCCTGCAGATGCTTCCTTTCCTCCCTGAGACAAGGCTCCTGCAGATGCTTCCTTTCCTCCCTGAGACATGGCTCCAGCAGATGGATCCTTCTCGGAGACCTGTCCCAGGATTCATTGCACTTCGGTGACAAACTGCTCTTCGAGGAGGTAACGGTGCAGGCAAGCGACGAGACGTGCAACACTTGAGTACCAGGCTTCAACCCAACCCAACGGTTCACGTGTTGAGAAACCAAGGGGCCCTAAAACTTTCTCGTCGTGTTCCGACTGCAGCTCTGTTGCTAGGTGACAGCGATAAGGGGCGGGGCGAGCCGGTGATAAACTCTGAGTCCAAACCGTCTGCGCAGCTCTTGTTTTTTACTTCTGTCATCATCCAGGGTCGCTGCTTTTATTTTTACGAGGTAATTACGTTAAAAAAACTCTGAACGTTGGCAGTTTCACCACTTAGCACTGACACACACACACACACACACACACACACACACACACACACACACTGAGGTCTGAAGGGTGTCCTGTGTTAATGTCCAGTTAGATGAGAACACTGTGTCTAACAGCTGTTATCTTGCAGTCAAACCCGGAGCTGTTCTTCGGAGCAGAGCTGCCAGCGCCGGACGGCCGAGCCATTTGTTAGCACAAATTATTAAATCCACTCGGCTTGTTAAATACAGCTGTCGGGGCCGAAAGTCGGGACACATCACGACTTCCCGCGTCTTCTACATCTCATTTTAAAACACGAACAAGGCCCACGTGTGTGTGTCCAGCTTTTTGGTATATAAAATTAAATAAAACACACACAAACACACACACTGGGGAAACAGTGAGTAAACCTGTTATGTAATTCCGCCTGTCTCCTCAGCTTAAGCAGAGGAAGGTTTTGACTAATAGCCATATGTTGCTCAGAGAGAGAGGAGGCGCGCTGACAGAGAAATGCACTCTGTGGTTTCCTGCAGGAGGAAAGAAACATAACAGGAAAAACACAGATTTTCTCTCGATCTGAAAACACTGAATGCTCTCTCTCTCTTCCATCGCAGGTCACTCTGTTCTAAAGGTAAAGAAACGCTGTGGGATTTCTCTGATGCGATGACGCTGATGACAGACGACGGACGTTGTTGACTCTCGTTATACATGTCGCTGCTGAGGTGCCCTTGAGCAACGTGTGCTCAGCTCCCACGCGTCTCGTGAAACGTAGTTTATGAAGCTTTCTTTTCTGTTTATTTCCATCAGTGTATAACTTCACGTCCGTCGAGAGCGAGACAAAGAGCCGTGCGCACGTGAGCGACGTGCATCAGGGGAACGATCTAACTGTTGTATTAGCATTGAAGGCTTCAGCCGATTGCACCAGAATGATTCATGTCCACAGAACAAACAGCAGAATAAATTTCCTTTGAATTCATCCTTTGTTGTCAAAGTTTGCGTCGGGTAAAAAAAAAAAATCACAAGGTTAAAAACTCAAGAGTCGAGATGAATCTGAAGTGATTCCGCCGAGAATTTGCATTTGACGCCGCGGCTTCGGGACCTTCGGCCAATCAGAGCAGAGACGTGGCGTCACAGAGGCGGGTCCCCAGCCGGACAATCACCTCAGCGCAATAAAGTCAAATGTCCTTATCGTGTGCATCTTCACTTCCCTGAATTAAAGACACCAGAGCAGGAAAACATATTTAACCTAATTAAAAGCAGGTTAACAGGAAGGAAGTTCCCAAGAAACTAAAACTCACGTGACAGAACAAAGAAGACGGGACGACACAGAGACTAAATACTCAGGAGACGTAAAGTAACTGAGCACAGGTGAAACACATCAGACAGGAAGTGACACACACACAGCAGAAAGAACACAAGTCTTACAAGACTCTTTAAGTTTCCATACTGGAGCAGAATCGTGATCCTCTGGAGGAAACCTGTATATTCTGTTTAACTGCCTGTTTTGGGCAGAACCCAGTGACCAGCAGATTGAAAACGGTCTCTGTGTAAAAGTTATTTTCTTCTCGTAGAAGTTCTGCTTCAGTGAGTGTTTGCAGGTTTCAAGCAGCTGTCGCACATGGAATCACGTCTCTGCTGCGGAGCTGTCTCTCTGCAGGTGTTCGGTCCCGGCTGGTTTCTCACTTCAACACCGTCTCCTGGACGTGATGTTGAGATCCTGATTCTTATTGCACCAGCACAGTTACACAACTTGTTCACTAACTTCTCACTTGTGCAGTTAAAAAAAAAACACATTAATCCAAATATTTAAGATTTATGTATTTTAATTTCAGGACTAGCGAGGACCAGTTTTATTGAAACTGAAAAACAAGCTTATAAACTTAATGTGATCAATCTGCTGCGCAAGTTTGAAGCAACTTTGTAAATCACACAAAAAACCAACAACTCTGAAGGAGAAGGTGACGACTCACCTGAACACCACACATCCCAACCTTTAAACATATTAAAGAAATCTTGGTAATATGAGATATGAATGAGTATAGAAACTGTGAAGTGTAACGCACACAGCTCTCAGCCTGCAGCACCCCCCCCCCCCCCCTGTGTGTTACACCGGTGGAATATGAACTGAACCCATCTCTTCCGGGCCTCGTGCGCAGCAGGAAGTGGGACCCTGGTGGATCATGATGCGTTGCTGATATGCATGAAAGCTCCGGTGTTCAGGCTCCTGTAGGAAGCGATGAGTGCCGGTGTTTTGATGTGAGGTTCATGCCGCCGCTCTGCGTTGCCCCTGATGCATTATACATGTCTGCAGCTTCTTGGGCGACATTCAGACCGACAGTGGAAACCCTGCGTGGAAAGGCAAAGAGCGCTCAGGGTCATTTGAACGAGACCGCAGCGGTGGAGGCAGCGACGGAGAGAATACAGGATTCTCCAGCCACAAACCCAACTCGGCCACTCATCAGGTGATATCCAAGCAGAACTCGGGCCTGTATGCACAGACACGTGGTGGGTTACTCAGGATTTCCACTGCAATGCTTTGCTATTGTTGCTGTAAAAGATAAAATAATCCTCCAAAGTCAAAGGACTGGTTTTAAAGGGAAGGACCTGGATCTCCTGAGCAGGTTCTCTCCTCATCAATAAAGATTTACTGTGAATTACCCGGCGATGCCCCGTTAGCCTTCGCGTGGGCTGCGACTCGCCTGCTGGGAGATTGTACATCGCACAAGCAGCTGTCTGCATCCACGTTCCCTGACATCCAGTCGGCTTCTAAGCCCCGGAGAGGGACGTGAAGAAGGAGGCAAGTGTTCCCGTGCTGTGAAACCCAGGAGAGCAGGAGAGAGGAGGAGTGAAATATGCATGTCGAGGAGATCTGCCTCAGAAGAACATGTTTAAAAGGTAAGAGTAGTTTGCCGTGTAACAGCAGCAAAGGGGTCGGTGAAGGCAGAGACATCAGCCGAGGCGATGAATAAGTAACGATACAATATAAATATGATGAAATAAAACAAACCTTGATCAGACATTGTTTGTAGTTTGTGTTCTGCAGGTTTTTGATCCTTCCTGTTTTTATATTACAACTTGTTTCCTAGAAATCATGTTGAGATGTTTACATCCTGATTTACTTTGTGTCTCTGCTTCATATTTAAAATTGACTGACATAAATGTTAAAACTTGATGTGATGCATATTTGTCACAATTTAAATATATATAGTGTCACTAAACCCAATTTAATAACCAGGTTTTATGCAATAGCAGAAACTTAAAAATAGAATATATTAGGACACTAGGTTGTCAAAACAATAAAATCAAATAATGCCTTATTTAGATGTATATTCATATTCAACTCTATCCATATAATAGTATGTTTGTATTTAGCTCTTTTTATTTATTTTTCTAATATTTCCACAGTCTTCTAGAATCTCCGCTCGCAGAATCACAGTTTTGTTGTATTGTCGCCTGCGGCAGAACAATGACGATAAACAATCTTGAAATATTAAGAGTTGCTTTGCAAACAGAATCCTAGAACCAGTTCTGTTTCCTCGTCCTCGTCCTCGTCGCGGTGCAGAACCTCTTTGGACCCGTCGATTCCTCTCTGTCTCCATGTCAGCAGCGGGTTTTGCAAACAGAGCCATCACACTGAGAAGCGTTGGATCTGTGAAATCTGCCTCCTCATTTGTTTCCCGGTGACGCCGCAGAGCCGGAGCTGCCAAATGAGGACGCATCCCAGAAAACGCAGTGACATCTGCTGCCTCGTAAAAATGCTGTTATTGCCGTCTTTTATGGCGCCGGATTCGCCTGTTGGACATAAAGCGAGGGTTGGAAGGCTGGGGGGGGGGGGGGGGAAGAGGGAGAGATGATGGCACACGAGGTCGTTATGTGGAGAATCCCTGAGAATGACTGAGCTGCAGCATCTCATCGTTCTCTCTCCAAGTATCTGCTGAAAGACGCAGACGCAATTCTGTGCTCGGAGATTAGATTTCCTCTCGTGGTCTGCGTCCGTGTGACACTGCCAGCGACAGATACCAGGGGGAATTCACCGTCTGACTCTGTTCTGACTACAAATTTCAACAAAAACACAAATTGAATTGAGTTGATTTCAAGCTGTGCAACTGAAAAAGGTGCATCAGACTCGACACGTGACGTGAATTCAGTTCAGATGTGTCTGCAAATACAAAATATTCATATTTTCTTCAACACGTACAAATTGAGAAAGCTTGAAATTGAACTTCCTCTTCTTTGGCCTCCAGTGAAACCACCGAGCTGCGGTGGACATGAGGACGTTGGTGTTTGTCTGTGTTTGACAGTTTCATAAATAATATTGTTTGAAAAGCACAAATCAGCAGATTTCTGAGCCAAAACCGATTCATTGGTCAGAGGAAAATATCCGAGCCGTTCACAGATGGACATTATTGCTGATATGGAAAAATGAAAATGTTAGTTCACAGAATAAACAACACACAGGAAAGATTTATTTTTTTACGATAAAATTGATGTTTGACTCCTTTATTTGTATTTTTATTGTGATGTTTTTGGTTAAACTGTAAAATATGAAGCCTCGGTTACATTTCTTTGTCTTAGGGTTTGATTTCTACCTATTCTTATTTAGGATGGGGGGGAGAGAGGTGGGGTTGGGGGGAGGGAGACCAGGAACAGCTGCAGTGCCAGCCTGGTTGTTCTAATGACAGTAATAACAGCAATATCTACTTAGCAATTATACCCCCACCAACCGAGAGCCACTCGCTCGGTGCTGAGACGCTAATAAAGAAAACATCATTTGTTACCATGGCAACTCGGCGATTCGTCCCACGGACTCCGGCAGCGATTCGGAGTCGGAGCTTCGAGCCGTTTAGTTTCCCTGCTTCTCGTCTCACGTCCCGTTCACCTGCTGTCGCACAAGAACACTAGTGCACGTGAAACACACACACACACACACCACACACACACACACACCACACACACACAACACGGACGGATTAATGTGTGTGATTCTGAAAAAAATGCAACAACAACAACAACACACAAAAGAGAGCGAAGGACAAAGAGGTTTGTGTTATGTCATCAGGAGTCATCAGTTTCCCTGAGGCTGAAGAGGAGAAGAGAGAGAGAGAGAGAGAGAGAGAGAGAGAGGATAAGAGAGAAGAGAAATAGAAAAACAGAGAGGGAGAGATGATTAGAATGAGTGTAGAGGAGAGACTCGCTGTGGTATCTCTACTCTCTCTCTCTCCTCGTATCGTTCTATTTCTTCCCTCTTCTTGCTCTCTTCTCTCTTTCTCTCTTTCGCTCTCTCTCTCCTCTCTAGCTCTTCGCCCCCTCTCTCCCCTCCCTCTCTCTATCTCGCTCTTTTCGCTTTCTCTCGCTCTCTCTAGCTCCCTTCTTTTCTCTCTTTTCTCTCTCTTCTTCTCTCTCTTTTCTCTCTCTCTCTCTCTCTCTCTCTCTCTCTCTCTCCTCTCTTCACCCCTCTCCTTCTTTCTCTCTCCTTCCCTCCTCCTGTGGACAGATAAAGACGCCGTAGAGATATCTCAGAAATACCAACTATTACAAACCTCTTGTAATGTGGCTGCTGAGGCCTCGGGGGGGGGGGGGGGGGGGGGGGGGGGGGGGGGGGGGGGGGGTGGGGGGGGGGTGGGGGGGGGGGGGGGGGGGGGGGGGGAGCAGACCTCAGATTGAAGATCCACATTCACGCTGCCTGACCGGGCTGAACCACATTATTCGGGCCTGAGTGCCGCGTGATGCCGGCTCCTTGTCGTCACCTTGTCGTCGAGGTCGTAAACATCCTGGAGATCTCACCAAGCTTCACACAAACATCCCGTCTGATGGGGAATCATGTGCTTTATGAGTCTGGAGAGAAATGATACGAGATCTGTTGAGATCAGTTTCCAAAAATACATTTTGCAGAGCCAACACTTTGTGTGTTAAACGATTATTGATTTCTTTAATTGCTTTAAGGGAATCTGGTGCATAATCAGCAGCTGATTTACATTTTCTCCTCGTTATTCTTTTCACTCGTTTATTACAGACGCAGAGAGAGACTGTGATCTGCTTTAGGTTAATCTGTTCAATTCTCTTTTACAGAGGCTTCAAAAATATTTACAAATATCTTTAAATGAATGAGCCCAAGATTTACTAAAGCAGCAGAACATGAAATGGTCCCGTTAGCCTGCGTTGGTGGGACGACTGTAAACCATCAGTCTGAGAAGCGGCGCCTGCAGCAGCGAGACGACAGACTCACAGTTTGTCATGTTAAACAAGAGAAGGACTTATTCTGTCTATTCTCATGTTCTTCACAGATTTCACATGAGTAGAAACAAACAAAGTGATGTTTGCCTGTGACTGTGACCTTGTGTTGGCACCAAGCTACAAGCTGCAGCCTGGAGAGTTTCATTTTTTTATTTGTGGGTTATTCCATCTGCAATTATACAAACACTACATGCTCTTATACTGTAACTGCTCCGGATCCCATAACCTCCCAGGATCATGAAGCACCTGAGGAGCTTCAGCCAGAGTTCTGTCTCTGTAACGTTGTCTCTCTATCTTTCTCTCAGTTGTTCTTGCTGTGGACCCTGGAGGACGATCTCAGCCAGTTCTGATCCTGTCACATGTCCGTTCCACTGCAGGTCTTCATGTAACGGACGACTTGTTGCTCGACTCTTCTGCAAACGTCCTCGTTGGAGATGTGTCCTCGGAGGATTCTGTGATATCACAGTTCAACTGCTTGGCAGATAAAAAGGCGAAAAAAATACTAAAACACGCAGGAGCTTCAGTTCTGCTCTGAAGTTCAAGTCTCGTGCTGCTGTTCTCTGCTCAGCTCTTGAAAGGTTTTCCCGTCTTGACCCTTCCTCCCTGACGATGAGGTATTTGAAGTGGTCCCCAGCTCCTGTCCACTGGGAGAAGTTCATCTTTCCTGGTTGTCATCTCAGCAGTCCAGCAGGTTCTTCTTCTTCTTCTTCACGATCAACGTCATTATCCGTCCAGAAAGACGTTGACAATCAGGATCTTGAGTCACAGACATCGAGCATCAACTGACACTTCAGATCCAGTTCCCTTCACGCTCTCACGCTCTGACGCCTCGCCGCTGAGATCCTGGTTTCCAGCCCCAAACTTTGTTCCTCCTGTTTAATCATCACAGGTTTTAACGAGAGGAATCTATTAAGAATAACGGCTCATTCCTGGATCTTTCTCATCAGTGCACTTAATGAACTAAGTGTCTCCAATATTTTATGTGGCTGTATATCATCTTTAACATCACAGTATTTTATATTAAGCCCCTCGTACTTTATATCCTCGCAGATTTATTAACGGATGGCGGCCACGTGGATTCAACTCGTCTGACTTTTAATAGTTTGTGTTAATTATTCATATACATGTGCGTATACATGTGTATTTATGCTCATGCTGCAGACATAGAAACAGAGCAAAGCGCTGTGTCAGCAGATGGGGCCGGACTCTCTCTCTCTCTCTCTCTCTCTGGATTTGAGAGCTTAAGCCTTGGCTGCTGGAGAGGGAGACGTCTGACGTGTGATTGGACGCCTCAGAGTGTTAATGTAACCTTGTGCAAGGCGATAGTTTGATGATTATTTGGCTCGGGTGGAAGGCGAGGCTCAGCGTGACGCAGGCGCCATGCTGCTCCGGCCCTGCAGGGGGACGAGGAGGAAGCACATATTAAGATGGAGCTTTTGGCTGCTGACCAGGTGCACACGCACACACACACAGGCGCACACACACACACACACACACACACACACGCGCGCACACAATATCAAACACTCACGAGGCGCCATAGGTGGCTCTTAATCATATTATCCCTGCGAAAGTGCAAAGCAGCATGGTGTCTTAAATACACTTTGGCGAGGCGTGTCATAATAATACACACAGCATGTAAGGCCACACACACACAGACACACCACACACACACACACACACCACATATCTGCACACAATCCAAACACATAGATTCAAGCAGACACGGTTAAATGAACACACTCCAGATGTTGTTAAATGAGAATAAACACACAAATGCACTCACACACACACTTGTAGGCGCAGATGTTGCCGGCACGCATGACACAGAACATAGACATATGGAAAATGATTGTTTACACGTCATTGTTTTATTATATATCTGATAAAAGAATCTAAACTAAAGTTGCAATAAACCAGAATATCCCTTTCCCTGAATCCACAGATATTTAATCACACCCACGATCTGCTGCCTCGTCAGCGGCGCCGGCGCCGGCGGGCGAGGATGCACACGTAGAGAAGAGGTGCAGGAATTCGATCATCGCGTCTCGGAGAAAACTCAATAGTCAATTCACCAGCTCGGCCTATTCCCCAGTCTCCCGTCCACACGGAAATCAATATGTAATTTATCAGCGATAAAGCGGCGCATTGCCTCGGGCTGGTTACATGTTGGTTTGTGTGTTTCTCTGTCTGTGTGACATCAGACACTACACACACACAGACACACACACTGATCTGGTTAGCAGTGTTACACCCTGTAATCCTGGTCACTGGGATGTGATGCCAGTCTGCAGGACGCCAGGACGCCTGAACTGAGGTCAGATTTACTGAACGTCTCTTTTTGTTTTTGTTTGTATATTGATGATTCATTAATCACATCAAATTACACATCGCTCACTATAGGAAATGAAATCCTGCACAACTTCTTCTCCAATTTATTTTTTCATATGATAAATTCACGAGTCCAAACAAGGTCCTCTGATGAAACTTGGAGTAAAACACTTTGAATTTGTACATGAATCAAATCGTCTGTAACGAAAAGTAAAACTAACCACTGGTTTCTGTTGGTAGCTTGAATTGACATGTTATTGTTGATGCGTCATAATTACTACGTAGGCTACTGCTCATGTACTACTTATCGTAGTTTACACATAATTAAGATTAAATATGCAACATCTCTGGCTGTAGTGGCACTAACCTGTAAAGCAATGAATTATTCCATAAGTCTCAATGGAATCAAATTCATGATCCCCAAAAATAAATAATTGCTGATTATTTGGATCCTTTTGACTTTTCACTCAGCACCAGCCGTGGGTCATCAAGTTTAATTTGCTTACATGAATATTTACAGGAAGTTGTTTATGTTGCTTCGACAAATTCTGAATATTCTCCGTCTTCTCTGTGTATTATACCATTTTTTTCTATCGTTGCTTTAAGAAAAATCAGTTTGTCCACGTTATAAAACCTGTAAAAAGAATGTAAATGATCCGTCCTGTGTTATCGTAACACACCGTGAAGCTCGAGGATCCAGAGTCTCTTAACTTCTCTTCTTGTATATTCTCACGTCTGAAATGAACTTTATTTCCCCGACAAATCAAAAGCCACCGGAGCACAAACATGATTTTTCTCCCCCCCCCGGTTCCCGTCAAGCAGCCAGACTCCATCAAGCTGTTTGTTGTGACTGTATTACGCCAGGAACCCGTCTCACCTCGGCGTTCGGCCGGGCTGCGCCTGGCGACCCGCCGGGCCGTGTGTGATTGATGGCATCGTTGGGAGGAGGATTACTATGCCATGATGCAGAGGCGAATTAATCATCCTGACACTGTGGCTGACATGTCATTTCTCCCCTGCACGTTAGCACGGCGAAACCTGCAGCAGGTGAAAAGCTCAAATGTGAGCAGTGCTCAGCGTGGAGGCGGGGGCCTCGGCTATTTACACGTTGCATTAACATTTAAATGAACTCATCTGTAAAAGAGCTGCAGCCTTTCAGGGGCGTCGCCTCCTCACGCTTCACCGTCTGATTCCAGAGGACGTCTGATTATCAGGAGCTGCAGTTTACTCCTCTTCCTCCTGAACTAAGTGAGGAAAGGATGTAACTTTAATAACCTCGAGCAGAACGAGAGCACTTTAGAGGGACGGATAGCGGGGGGGGAGAGGGTTTGTGTCATGGCAGCTGCAGTCTGCCTCCTTCAGATCCTGGTCACGGAGGAAACGAGGCACAGAGGAAAATATCAAATAACACGTTTCCTTTCTTGCAATGACAGGATGTGGTATTTGTGACTGTGATCCAAAAGATGCATTTTCTATGATGTAGCCCCAATGGGCGTTTGTACGACTGAGTGTAAGGGAAATGTTGAAGAAAATAAATTATATAACTTTTATCTTGTATTATTATGACTCTTGAAATCTCTGAATTCACCGAGGCTCTGACACTTTGTTGTACGTTTGCCTCGGCACCACAAAACCAATACGAATCAGTTACCACCAGAGTCGCACACAGTCGCACACATTCCTCCTCTGAACAATCCCAGAAATGACTCTTATTGTAGAAATAAGAGAAAAGGTTTGTGCATTGGAAATGGGTTTATTGGTTTTTGTATAAACCAATAAACCATCAAACACACACAGGTGAAAACACAACCCACACAGAGAGGAGCTAAAATCAAACCTCAGGATAAACTTTGCTTCAGTTGACTGTTTATGATCCGGTTTGGTTTGGGTTAAAATGATATATTTTTATTCAACACTAATATAAATGATTCAAATTGCAAAGTGAACCACATCATGTGTGTGTCTGTCCTCTGTGGACTTTGTGACTTGACTCCAACAACACACTATTTTCCTCCTTCGATCCAAAACCAACAACAGCTGTAATCTCCACAGCAACAACAACACGGCTGCTGCGTCTCATCCAGGAGCTGCTGTTTGTGTCTCTGGCAACAATTGTGTATATTTGTAATAATGTTGTAGATTTGTTCTTTTTTACATTTTATTCTCAAACCAATCAAGGAGCCAGATTGAACTTTCCGCAGAATGGAAACACAAGTGGGGAAATAGGAGGAAATAAAGTGTGTCACGGAGCCGCTGATGGGAAGCGACAGAGCCAAAGGACATTTTTGAACCAATCATGAATAATTTTTTCTTGTGTCCGTCATGAAGTGCAGTTGTTGCTGGTGCAGTGCGTGGATTGTGTTGTTGGCAGTGACACGGACGCATCGAAGTGATTTGTTAGAAAGTCCAAGAGGATTAAATCAGACCCTGTGACAGATCGTCCGTGATGTGGATGCGATGCGACGGCAGATTGATCCGACATCCGATTCATCTCCAAAAGAACAAATCCATCGTTCGCTCCCCGAGATCCCAGATGAGCCTGACAGGCCGTGTGGCGGCCCGAGGGGCTGTGGACCAACTCAGAGTCAGACTTCTGTCTGATTCCCAATGTCATGGGACGAATCAGCGGTGTCTTCAGAGAACGTCCCTGTCCCCTGCTGTCCTCCGTCACAGTGTCCCTGGTGGTCGGCTACAGTACGATAACATGTCCGTCGCCTCCACCAGCCTGTCACACGCCTCCTGACACAGACTAACAAGGCCAAAGGCCACGTTCAGACGAATCAAAACCCATTTCTCTTCTTGTCTGTTTGACCGGAGACCGCTTGTGTTGGTTGGTATTGTGCTTCGCTGCGGCTGGTCCGTTCTCAAGTGGGAAAAAAAACCCGCTGTCAGTTTCCCCGAGATTTGTTTCCCGAGGCGTTCGGCAGCACGAAGTCAGCACAGGAAGGGTTGATCAGGAGAGACAGCAGCAGACAGGAAGACAAAGAGAAAGAGAAATCAGATGATGGTGAAATTCACTGAGAGTCCGTGTAATTATGTGGGTTTGAAGAAACATTCACGCGAAGGGATGATATAAAAACTGTTGACGTTTGGTGGAGATCGGAGACAGAGAAGTTTGTGTGAAGCTCACAAACAAACAGAGGAAGCAGGCAGAGCTTCTCCTGTCTTCAAAATGTGCATGAGAAAGTGTAAGATAATGACAATGTCAAATTTATTATTTATAAATGTGTTATTAAGTTCTTATGAGGGACAAAATATAATAAAATCTGCCGGGATAAAAACGATAAAAGAGGCGAAAGAGAAGAGATGTGTCTTTAACGAGGATTTGAAGCGTAAGATAAAGATTAAAACAAACACACCAATTAAAAACTAGGAATGAAATATCATTAAATACAATAATAATTAGACCAATAATAGTAAGGACACATTAAACCAATCTAACCGGACCACTGAGAGGTGCAGATAAAAACAAATGTTTCCAGTTTAGTTCTAATCGGATAATAATTGGAATCCAATGTAATGACCTCACTACAGATGTTGTATGGCTGTATAACATCTGGAGCAGCTGCAGGTAACTAAGATGCTTTGGGATATTCCCGTCAGCACCAGTTCAGCCGACTGGAAATAAAAAGCGACAACCAGTCAAGAATCAAACAGGGACGCCAAAGAAACCAATCCAACGCCATCAAGCACCGACCAACCAGAGAGCTGATAACCTTCCACCAAACAGCGGAATGGGCAGCGAACCCATCAACCTGTCACATAAACCAACCAACCAGCAAGCAAACAAACCAACGTGACACCAAACCAGTCGATAACAACTCACCAGTCATCGTGACAGTTAACTGAGCAATTAACAAAGCAACAATCAGCTCGATCAGCGTCGTGTCACCTGGATTTCACCTTTAAAAGTTTCCTATATTATCTCATATCTATAAAACATATCTGAAGCTGCTCCACCAGCCGGAGACACAAATAAATTACCAGTCGAGGCCACTGGTCTGGTGTTTATAGTCTCCGAAAGTAGGATAATATACAGTTTATCAACCCGGAGAACGGAGCAGGTTTGTGGAGAGGAAACACAGAACGGGCGAGAGATAAAGCAAACAGCAAACAGGAAGGGGCGGTAAAGAAAAGAGGGCGAGGCCGGAGTTCACTGGACGATGTGACAGAGTGAAGGTGACAAACCGGAGCGTAAAAGAGACGGAGAGTCCTCCGCTCGGCAAACACACATCCAGGCTCCGCTACTCTCATACTTTATCCCTGTTCCTGCACCGATACACACACAGTTACACTCCCGCACACACACACACACCAACACCGACACATGCACACACTGCTACACAAACAACACGTGAAGATTTACATCGTGTAGACGAGGAGCAGGACGAAGGGAAAACAAAGGCCAGCGATCAAATAAACAGGTTAGAAGCTAGAAGTGCGATGAAATGCAGAGTCAGGCCGAGCAACCTAATCCAGAAATCATCAGCAGCCACACAGTCAGATGATTATTGGAGTGTAATCAGGATAAATTACAGGGCGCAGGCGGGAAACCGGGGCTGGCAAGAGATTACGGAGCCTTTTGTAATATAGACAATCTAATAAGCGCCGGCTGAAGACGGGACTTTATTTATGCCGAGAGACAGATATATAAAGAAAACGTGTTCGGAAACAATGTGAACAAGAGAAACTTTGGGGAGAGGAACAGGGAAAGAGAAAGAACAGCAGTGATTCTATAGCACAAACTAACTGTGTACAACATCTACTGAATCCCACAGAGGATGTATAAAGACGGTTGATGCGTTTCCACTTCCTGCCGCTATCCAGAAACGAACGCTGCCATCTTGGACCAATCATTTGGAGTCCAGAGGCCGGTCGTCCATCTTTACGTTGCCGATGCTGACCAAGAGGAATGCTGGGTAATAATGTAGTGCCTGTGTTCCAATAAGTACTTTATACTAATCAAGACTAAGCGATATATCCAATAATCAGCAGATATCAGCCTGTATCTGATCAATGTTTATGTTTACTGCTAATTTCAGATATAAAATCTTTTAGTTTGACAGAATAAACAATTCAAAGATGTTCGCTGTCGATATCGGAAAATGTTTTTACTCCCTAATATCGGTAAAAAAACGTCACTTTCAGTTGGACTTGTAGTTTCTTCTCATCTGTTTTTCTCATTTTCTCCATTTTTAATCTTTTGCCGTCATTTCTGTTTGACCGTCTCTCAAATCTGTCTCTATATTCATCGCGATTCATCACGAGGGAGGAGAGCAACAACACAACCCAATCATAGACGAATTCCTCAACGAGGAGGAACACAACACAACCCCAAACTCAAAGAGAGAATACCTTCCCATCTCCTACTCTCTCCCATCATCTCTCTCTCCTCTCTCTCCCTCCTCCCTCCTCTCCCTCCTCTCTCTCTCTCTCTCTGTGATACATCAGCGTCCCTGAGAGAGGCAGCAGAGCCCCCAAAGTAATTTATGGATGCATATAGCCCTTCCTGCTTTCGCTGAATACATATTTCCCTCATAAACAGACCCTCCTATTAGCATAGTCTCACCGTCTGTCTTACTTTTTCTTCTTTTATCCAAATCTTATATTTGGCTGCACGGACGGCAGCTGAATCGTAAATGAGCAAACAAACACAAATATTCATGCCGGACACATGAATGCATGAAAAATACATGTAAATGTGCACACGGGTCCGTGCACGCAGTCAGGAATACACAGACACACAAACACCCATCAATAAGTCATTACAACTGGAGGGAGTTGTGTGTTTCTTGTGTTTTTTCTTTGCATGAGGCCATAATTCAATCCGGCCTCTGTGATTTGCTCCTCGGTCTATTTACAAATGAGAAGTCTCATAAAAATGTACGGACGGATGAGTAAACATCGCCGAGCGTGCGGCGGTCGCCTCCGTCCGCCGGGGCCTCGATCGGCAGAGTCAGTAAAAATCCAATCTTCATTTTTCAAACGCTCTTTTGTCCCCTAAATGTCTGCAGGTCATTATGGATTCTGTCATCATTCCAGGCTTGATCAACAATCAGCGGCTGCGGCAGATGCTCTGAATGACAAACGCTGCTGTGAGTGTGTGTGTGAGTGTGTGTGAGTGTGTGTCTGTGTGTGTCTGTGTGTGTCTGTGTGTGTCTGTGAGCATCACAAACTCACGTTGAGCGACTGCTGCTTCTATGTTTACACTCTCACAGTTTGTGATCAGATCAGTTACTGGGGGATGGACTCACAGGTTCGATTTCCTTTCTAACTGAACACGGGATTAACTGGTTAATGGGTTTGTCTTGTGGTCGGTTGAAACTTGACTAGTTGACCTACTAGTCACCGGCCTATTGGTTGTGAACGTAGACTAGTTTGAGTGATAACTTGCCAACTACCAGCAGATGACTGGTAACTTATCTGACTGCTCGCAGCGTGTTCTGCAGACGACGGGTGTCGTAAAGTTAAAGATGAACCGAACCTCTTCACTGACAAACACACACAGACGATACACAGCTTCAGTTATTTGGTTGGTTTCGTAGAGAGTAGACGGTTAAAGGTCAAATCAGTCCATCAATCAAACTTTATCTGTTCAGCCCATATTCATAAATCACAGTTTGTCTCATAGATCTTAACAAGGTGCGACATCATCTGTTCTTAACCCTCGAGTCAAACTACCAAAACAAAAACTGCTAACGATGGAAAAAAGCAGAATTTACAACATGGCCGAGAAAAGACACACGATATTTGTATTTGTATAAAGTATTTGTACATAAGAAATGTCCGACAGAGATGAAGTGATAGTGATAGATGTGTTGTCAGTTATAGTAGAATATGTGAGTAGGTGTGTTGCAGATCTAGTTTTTAATCACAACCCACGATTACAACACGATTACGATCATATCACGATCCATCAAATCCAAATGTGAACTGCATCAGTAACAAACTTTTCATAATGTTAAATTAATATCTAATTAGACATAATTTGGTTTAAAAGCTGTTTGTCTTGGTGGCGTATTATTGAAGTGAGAACTTTCCTCATTTCAGCCGATGGTGTTTTTATATTTTGTAGATTGTGATGCAGCTGTAAAACAGTTTTACACTGATGTTAGTGAATGTTTCCTCCTAATTCTTTAACCTGTTTCAATTTAATGCTAAAAATCCTCTTAATCTAATTGATACGCTCTCATGTAATGATTTTTACGCTTTAACCTTGAATATCGCAGCTCAGTTCTGTGATGGTTTCCTCCCGGAGCTCATCCTTCAGCCGCTCCGCTGTCATCCACATGAAATACTGCAGCGTCAGACCTTGTGTATCACCACCCCCGTTACATCTCTAACCTCAGAAGTTAAAACCTTATATATCTGCACTGAACCTTGAATCTTAAATCTTTATTTAGATCGTTGCCATTGAGCTGTCTTCTTTCATTTAACGGGGACTTCTCATCGAGCGTTGACCCTTTTAATGTTTGTGATCCAGGAGCTGAAACTCATCATGCTAAGTGCGAAAATAGAAATTTAAGACATGAACCAAGGAGATTGTTGGACTTCATATTTACCTCGAGGGTCTGAGCCTCAACTTTCTCTTTGCAGGTTGTCGTCTCGGTTTCAAGCTTGAACGTGAAGGTTGATATTTCACAGTAATCTCAGAGTTTAAATCTGAATTTGACTTTAAAACACGACAGATTAATTCACAGCCTCATTTCTGCCGACTAACTACAAACATGACTTCTCCATTTGCATGCTCCGGCCCGGTGGGTCCGTGACGGATTAACTGAGCATCCGGGTCACGTCCTGAAGGGGACCCAAACAGCAAAGTGCTGACATGCACACATGCGGGGGAGCAGAGGCCCCAGGCTGGCTACAGATGAGGCCCTGGGCCCCCCTGGGCCCCCACATGGCAGGCGGGCAGGTTGCGTGAAGCTAACGAGAGGTTAAACGGGAGATATTTCAACCATCTTACATCACCTGTCCCCACAGACCTGCCCGACGCCGCAGAGCATCGTCTGGCCGCTGCGGCGCCGGACACACAGACCTCGGCTTCCCTTTGCACGACTTTTAACTTTATCTGCAACGTGGTTTGAGTCAGAGAACGCAAACGAGTGATTTATGGATTAATAACAATAGAATAGAATGAAATGCATGTGTCGGTTGAAGATTAGCACGAGGAGGTAGCAACGTCTTTCTGTCCGGACGCCGTTTCTGTCGTTCCACAAAACGAAGCCTCTTGATGACAAAAGATGGCGGAGGTATTTTTCCTTCTTTAATTAATATCTGTAAGTTCTCGACATGTCGATGGCAGCGTCCCGGTGTCGACCTGTCGCAGCAGCTCATGCTATCATTTGCACAGTCATTCATACATTATTGAATTAACGCATCTATCACTTTAATCACATCGTGACACATCCGTTCAGTCATACTTCGCCCGTCTGAGTCATTTAATTTATTCGCTCGTTAATTCATTCGTTCCTCGAATCGAACGTATTAAAGAGCGAGAGCAGGATGAATTTCTTGTTTATTTAATTACAGTCACTTTACTACATTATCCTGCGTTCATTCATTCATTGACTCACTTAGTAGTTTATAAAGAGTCAAGGACAGTCCTGCTCGTTCTAATCAATCATACCTCAGCTCCTTCCCTCACACGTCCGTCCTCCAGCTCAATCTGTCGTTTATCAATATGAACAATATTCATGTTTCACGATTTCATGTCAGCGCCTTCATGTGTTTGAGCGGCTGTCGGACCTGTGGGTGTAAATCTCTGTTTTCTGCTGTTTACAAACTCAGACAGTGAAACAGACTGTTCTGCAAAGCTCCATCAGTTAAACGTGGACTGAATAAACCAAGTGTTGTGTGTGTGTGTGTGTGTGTGTGTGTGTGTGTGTGTGTATGTGTGTGTGTGTACCAACAACAGCTTGCCTTGTCTTTTGACCACGGCGAGCTAATGAAGAAATTGGAGCGAACAAAGACTCACGTCTGACTCATTCACTCACTCTGCAGATTCCAAGTGTCCAGACTGGTTTCCACTGATCAGACCAAACTGGGACTTGATAATTATCAGAAACTACATGAACAACATGAACAGGAAATGAAAACAAAAGGGAAAAGAATCATAGTTTTTAATTTGAAGACGATTTTCAGACCAAATCAGGACGATGAGGTTTTTCTCTGAAAGACACATTTAATCCTCTTTTCTCCGTTTGTTAAAATTCTCACTCTCTTCCCTCTTTTGTTTAATATCCTCCTCAACTTCCTCCTCCACTTCCTCCTCCACTTCCTCCTCAACTTCCTTCTCACTTCCTTCTCCACTTCCTCTCCAGCTGTTTCATCTCTTCTTCTCTCTTCTATCGTCTCTCTCTTCTTTCCTCTGCGTAATTCTCTCTGATTCCTTCGTCTTGTCTCGCTTTCATTGTTATTGTGTGTCCTAGATCTCATTCAAGTCTCTTTCTCATTCCTTCTCGATAACGACCCCATTTGTTTCTCCGTCTCTTCCTCTCCCGCTCCCTGTCCTTCTTGACCTTCTCTCCCTCTCTCCATTTCCCCATCTCCCCAGTTGACATCTCCTCTCCCTCTCTCCCTCCCATTCCCCTCTCTCTTCCTATCCTCAATGACAGACCATCTGGCCCCAGCCAGGCATCTTTAATGGCTTCATCACGGGCCGCGGGATGCTGCTGAACGGAGAGCAGTGATTGGCTGAAACGCCTGGCCACCCCCCCCTTACCCCCTTCTTAATTTGGGCCGTCCTGAGAGAAGACGTTGACAGTCCAGAGAACAGTCGGATTCAGTTATAATACAGACTCGGTGCAGCTCTGCATGTTGTGCTGCATGTCACCCAGATATATGATATATATGTATTTATATATATGTCACAACAACAACAGGCGAGGGGCGGAGCCTGTAGAGCAGCAGGGGCGGAGCCTGTAGAGCAGCAGGAGGCCGGACATGACGTATAAACTCTGCTGTGGAAAGATCAGTGTTGTTGTTTACAGCTCGTCCACACCGGCGTCGGCCCTCAGCACCAGAAGATCTGGAACCTCCTCGTGTTTCCAAGTTGACGTCTTCGTCTTCTACGTGTGCGGCTCCTCTTCTTCATCCTGAGATGTTTGTGTTCTTCCAGTTTCACGTCCGTCACGTGTTAGAAACCTCGTCCACACGTCCACTCGCTCTCTGGGAAGCTTCCACACATCGTCTGCTGTTTCCTCACATGGACTCACTCTGACGTTTTACCAGGAGGCTGCAGGAGAAGTTCCTGAATCTGTCTGGAGCAGTATTATATAAAACATGAGAATATAATGTTATCATCTACGTCCCCTTCACAGAGAGTTAGTCTTTGTGCTGCCGTCACGTCTCTGCAGGTTCCCACACCCTGATGCTCTTCCGGGGGTTTTCCTGCCTTCAACACATCTGCAGATGAGTTTTTCTGCGGCTTCAGCTGAACAGACTGAACTGAAAGTGACCTGCAGCGTCTGCGTGAAGCGGAGGAGCTGGTAATGATGAAGGGCAGAGCAGAGGAGATAACCACACTTCTAATTATGGACAATGGCCCTCTGGAGATGGGCACTGATATCTCACACTTTACTTTGTACTGAAGCATGTACTGAATCAGGCGCAGAAATTAACAAGGTCTCCAGGCAAAAAGTCTCCTTGAAAGTTCACGTGACGTCTGCGAAATTAAAAATGGAGAACAATCCACTCCGTTAATGTTTTTTTGGCGAGATAGCAATTATTAATTCATCGTGCTGGAGAGTGCAGCAGCAGCAGGAGAGTGATTAAAAAACAGACAACCAAATAAAACCCTTTCATTAGTGTCTAAGTGCAATAAAATGCTTTCAACAGGAGGGAAGTTCTGTATAATTTAGAGAAAGCTGCGAGTCAACATGTCAGGTAGGAAATGCTCATCAGTATTTTAATGAATGCTGCTGAGAACCCGGAAAGAAAGTTGAAGTAAAGTTAAATAAGGTCCTTCAGTGTTTCCACGTTACAAAGTTTGAAATACTTCTGTCTGATGCCTCTGTTGTTATTAAATGCTGTGTTATGTCTCCACCTGTCCACCAGGGGGCCCCCTCTGCTCTGCTCACCTGTTTCTATGCTTCTTCACAGTGACTCAGCTGCAGTTCATTTCCCCTTGACTCTGTATGAAGGTGGTTTCTGTCCAAACGTGCATGAGTGATTTCTGTTTCACTTCCTGGTTGCAGTTATATTTCACCTTGTGGCTCTTTATGGCTTTTTAAAAAAATGTAAGTGGAGATTTTCTTTTTAGCAGGAAAAAGCCAATTTAAATAAAAACCTATAATTTCCTGCCGGTTTGTTTCACGAGACTTTTCCAACTAATTAGTCAAAGTGTTTGCATCCGGCTGCAAAACCTCCGACACGGAGAAAAAGCCTATTTAAAGTTTTCAAGTCAAAAAGTTGTATTGTTGTTGTTCAGAGAAACTTCCGTCTGTGCAGATGATTGTGACACAAACTTAGAAAATGAATAGCTTTGCATTTTCAAGTAGCTCAGAGCGAATTCACCGTCAACAAACTAAACAAGATGCACGAGCGTCCTGTCGTCAACCGATTCTGCTGAGTCAGCATCTGCAGCCACGACCTGAGCTGCTTCCACCTGCACGAGACGCCCTCTGGATTTCATCTGCACTTATTATCATTAACATCTACTTCTTATTTATCTTAAAGTATTCATACTAGGTTTAAAATAAACATTAAAGATGTATTGTGGGATTTTCCACCAATCCGAAGTCGTGCGTCAGTATCCTGCGATAACGGCGTTCTTACCAGTACAGAGAAAATGACCCGAGTGGTGAGCAGGGGAAGTGAATGGTTTCGGACACGACCCAGTGATCACCACACAACTCAGCCGCCGACACACAACTCAGCCGCCGACACACAACTCAGCCGCCGACACACAGCTCAGTCATGGCTCCTTCATGTTGTAGACTTTCCCCGAAGCTTCCAGAGAAGCTGGATGTCTCACACACGTTGAGTCCAGGATCTGTATGACTCAAGTCAACGTGTCGTTAGAAGCGTCCACGAGGGACTGACGTGTTACATCAGAGCAGAGCTCAGACTCTCTCTCTCTCTCTCTCTCTCTCTCTCTCTCTCTCTCTCTCTCTCTCTCTCTCCTCTCTCTCTCTCTCTCCCTCTCTTCTCTCTCTCTCTCTCTCTCTCTCTCTCTCTCTCTCTCTTTCCTCTTCCTCTGCTCACCTTCCTCTCGCCGCTCCTCTCCTCTCTAATAAACCTCATCCTGCTGTTTCCCTCCTCCTGTCGTTCCTCATCGCTCTCGCTCGGCTTCCCTTCTCCCTCTGGAGACAGATTTTCCGAAAACGCTCAAACTTTTCTGTACACATGAAAACAGATGATGACTTTTTAAATAAATGACAAATGAACTTAAAGGTCCAGTGTGTTAGACTCAGGTGAAAGGATCTATTGGCAGACATTGAATATCAAATATGATAAAATAAATTAACACCGGCCTCAGGTGAATCTGAAGGAGGGTGAACTTCCTCCAGCGTTTATGATTTGATTCTTGTGCTGAGATCTTCTTCAGTCTCCATTAGCGGAGGCTGAACTCTGCATGTTGGCTCCTCCCACTCGGTTTGTAGCAGGATAAATTGGTGACAATCAGCCAATCAGAGCTCAGAAGGGGACGAAGGAGGGTGAGGAGGAGTTATCTTTTGTCGTGTGACGCCCTGTCGCCCGTCAGTCGTGTTGCATAAACTCACGAGTCATGAAATCTGTAGACACAAGCTCTGTGGCTCAGATTAAATCCAGATTTGAATAAACGTCCAGTTAATCTCTTAACTCTGTGTTCATGACGCTCTTTGTTTCCACACTGAGCTCATTTTCAACAAAAGATAAAGAGATCAGGTTCCTTCCCTTTTCGACTCCTCCTTCATCACATCCCATCCTCCTCCCTTCCGTCCTTCCTTCTTTGTCTTTTCTAAACGAACACTGAGAGAAACTGGGGCAGAGAGAGAGGGGGGGGGGGGGGGAGAGAGGGAGAGAGAGAGAGGTGAAGCGATATATCATCCTCCACCTTCTGAGTTTGGGGTTTGTGTTGTTGCCCTCCTCCCTCGTGATGAATCGCCCTCCTCCGAGAAAAGACCGTATATAAAAAAAACAAGAAAATGAAAGTAATAAAATGAAAATGAATGAAACAGAAGGCCGATTCACTCTCTCTCTCTCCTTCTTTATACCCAAAAAGAAAAGGAGAAGGAAAGTCGCTGGTCCGGGACGGGCGGTCCATCTGAGGGATGATGGGATGGAGAGACTGAGCGAGCAGACGCTTTCTCTTCTTCCTGGGAGTTTATGAGCCATGAAGAGTTTTCAGGGAGGCTGAAAAAAAAAAGGCTGCTGCAGTCGTTCATCACAGATTTTCAAGGATCCTCTCCTCGTCGCCTCTCGTTCATTTTCATCTCTTCTCTCTTCATCTCTTTTTTTATTAACTCTATTTTTCTCTGTTCTTCGTGACGACGCTGTTTCCACTGAATTAACTCATCTTCTGTTCTTTGCTACTCAGATCAGAGTCATCGGGTGTTTTCACTCTCAACAGTCAGACTTTATGTTGTTGCAACACAATCATATTAAAATTAATCATCAGTGTTTGTACCAGAATCCACAGGAAAGAGGGGAAATATTTGACAAACGCAAAAGTCCCGGAGCATCTTGGACCACCTGCAGCGAACAAAGTCATGATTCATCCTTGAGCGAAGATTAAAAACAAAATTCAGTTCAAATGTTTCAATCTGCTCCAAAGTGATGAAGAAACCAGCAAACTAAAAACTGAGCTCGAGGTAAAATCACCTGAAAATCAAAAAACAAGATTCATAATGAAAAAAGTTGTACATGTACATGACTTGACTTCATGGCTCCTTGTGTGAAACATACAATCATTAACATAATAGACAGATAAGCAGATTTGTGTTGATGATGGTGTGTTGTTGTGTGTTTAACGTGAAATATCTGAACCTCATGTTCATTTACTGGAAGTTGATTTATAGAAAGATTATTTGCTTGTGCTGGTTTTAGTTTTCAGTGTATTTTTGATGAATTCTATAATAAATATGTTATAAAAACTTTACTTGTGTAGCCCGCACATGAATCAGAATAGATCCCACATGGTTTCATTATATTGTGAAAGATATTTCCCCCCTGGCCCTTCGTGGTGCGTGTCTGTTTCAGTGAGTCCAGATTACCTGTTACCTGTTCACCCTCCGCTCCCTGTTCTCCTCTGCAGCTCCTCCTCCTGAGGAAACTAGATTCAGACGAAGCTCAGGAAATCTTCTGCTGTTTAACGGGTTTAAAGCTCGAACATCTCCCCGAGCAGCACGAGGTTCTGTGATCGGCTGTGATCACATCGGCTTCGCTCTCCAATCCGCCTGCTGGGTTCTGAATGAAAGTTCAGATTGACAAGATGTCAGAGATATCATGAGGCTTATTAAATCCAGGTTTTAACCAGCGCTGCTCGTGTCAATGTGTCGGCGAGCGGCTCCGGCATCAAACCACAGACCACATGAAGGAAACCTCCACGAGCTGAGGACACACACGCGCTCCTCCCTCAGCGCATGTCTCTTCTTAAGGGAAAACTTAAGTTCAATCCAAGTTCACAGAGTTAATCCAATCAGCGAAAGAGAGGATTTAAAACCAAACGCACTCGAGGTGATAATTAGAGCCGCTGCTTGACGCTGAGTTCCCACTGCAGGCTGCAGATTCCCAGTATCGGCCCCATTGCATTTCACCTCCACCATAAAGAGCATCACTCCCCTCGTAGGGATTTTGTATTTCCCCCCCCCCCCCGATGTCTCAACAACTTGATTGAGTTTTTTAAATTTGTCTCTGGATCTAACCGACCTGTGAAAGGTCGGCTGATTCTAAATGAACTCAACTGGTCCAGCTGGCCTCAAACTGGCCGCCTGAGGCCCACTGGAAATACATCTGTGAAAACACCTCACGAATACGTGGTTTCATTTTAAAACAGGGCTCAGTCCTTCCCTCAAACAGCTGGACGCTGTAGGTTTAACCAGATATTACTTAACCAAGGGGGGGGGGGGGGGGGGGGGGGGGGGGGCAGCTGCTGGGGGCTTCTCTCAGGATGTGGATTAGTCCACGTCTGGGGATGTTGGGAGTATTTCTGGCTGCAGGAACGTGTGTGTGGGACTGAGTCGAATAAACCACATGTCTATGAATCTATCGTGTTTCAATCGTTTCATAAAAGTTGATGAAGATGAAAAGTTTGCTTTAATGGCTCAATGTTTTGATGCTAAATCATGAAAAGAAGAAACAACGGAGGGATATCTGACATGTTGTTTCGGAGCTTCGCCTCCTTGCTGCTTTAATTCAGGGAGAACAGCCGCCGCCCGTGGGCTCAGGTGAACGCTCGCCACCAGGGAAATAACCCTCGTCTAAATCACCGAGAAGAGAGGGATGATGGGGGGAGGGACGGAGGAGGGGTTCGGGGAGATAAA